>JAJJWW010018346.1:600000-1004461 GCA_023531295.1 Papaver armeniacum
CAGGAGCGAGATAGTTACAAATCACAAAGTTCTCTTCACCTCAGACTTTGTGATTCCTCAAGATAGATATCTAAAAACTGTTCTTAATTGATTAGTTCACGATTGCTCTTGAGATGTGGCTAAATATCCAGGCTTCCCAGCTAACTGAGTGTAAGTGTTCCGGATTTGTGAAGTTTGCTAGCTTTGTATATTTCAAACAAACAGATTTCTAAGCCCTTGATCTATTCGATCTAAAAGGAAATCAAATAGCCTTATCTGTTAGAGGCGTATTGGTATCAAAAGTCTTCACTTACGCCAAAGAAACTCTTAGGCTGTAAAGGATGACGGCTAAGGGAATCAATTGGGTAGAGACTTGTGAGGTTCAAGAGACCTAAGGAGCACGACTTCGGCTGAATTGCTTGGAAGGTGAATTCGGTCTCAACTATATTCCAGTTTAAAAAAGCGGGGGTCTAACAACCACACCCAATATTTCGTTTAGGCAATCTGTATGGACAAACTCCAATATAATTCCAAGAGAATCAACTAGACAGTCAGCATCAATCAATGGAAATATATCTAAGATTTGTATCTTTGTTTCTCAATGTAATCAGCAAATCAAACAGATAGAATACATGAGCCTGATTATTATGAGAAACAACTTGAACGGTACCAAAGACCAATATTCAAGTGTCAATCAATTTATATCAACAACCAAAGCTTGGATTATCTAATTGATTGAACTACGCACAACCGGTGATATTTCAATTATATAGAAAATATAATGCGGAAAAGAAATAACACAAACACCATAAATTTTGTTAACGAGGAAATCGCAAATGCAGAAAAACCTCGGGACCTAGTCTAGATTTGAACACCACATTGTATTGAGCCGCTACAGACACTAGCCTACTACAAGTTAACTTCGGACTGGAATGTAGTTGAGCCCTAACCAATCTCACATTGATCAAGGAACAGTCGCGTTCCTTACGCCTCTGAATCCCATCAGGACTCTACGCACTTGATTTCCTTAGTCGATCTCACCCACAACTAAGAGTTGCTACGAACCAAATTCGAAGACTTGATAAACAAATCTATATCACACAGAAAAGTCAATTGAATAGATAAATATGTCTCCCACAGAAATACCTACGAGTTTTGTTCCGTCTTTTGATAAATCAAGGTGAACATGAACCAATTGATACACCGGACTTATATTCCCGAAGAAAACCCTAGTAATATCAATCACCTCATAATAATCTTAATCGCATGGTAGCGAAACAAGATATTGTGGAATCACAAACGATGAGACGAAGATGTTTGTGACTACTTTTTATCTTGCCTATCGGAGATTAAATCTCGAGAAAATCTTAGAGAATATAGTACTCAATACGATAGAACAAAGCAAGATCGGAATACACAACTATAGAGAAAATAATTGTGTTTGGATTCACAATACCGATGAAGTCTTTAAGTCGTTAACCTATAATGGTTTTAAGAGAAAACTAGGTTAAAGGAGAATCGACTCTAGTCGCAACTAGTATCACACAAGAGCTGTGGGGATTAGGTTTCCCAGTTGCTAGAGTTGTCCTTTATATAGTCTTCAAATCAGGGTTTGCAATCAATGTTACCTTGGTAACAAACATTCAATATTCACCGTTAGATGAAAACCAGATTAGACTCAAGCTAATATCTTTCAACCATTAGATCGAACTTAGCTTGTTACACACAAATGAAAAGTGACTTCATTTAGATATGGGTAACCGTACCTAAACGTGTACACCTTGTTGGCTCAACAATAGTTAACCGAAGTTAGCCTTATGAACACTTTCATATCAACCTTGTTCATCTTAACACAACTAGTTCAAATGACTCAAATGAAACTAGTTATAGAGTTGTTCAATTGTTTATATTCTCATAGAAGTATACAAGACACAATTGAAGCAAAATCGATTTTGATTCACTCGAATCAATTCATGAACATTATAGCCACGGTTTGCAAAAGATTGCATTCCTTATTTTATAAATGTATTAGTTCATGAACAAGCCGATTTTAGAACTTAACCCACTAGAGTATGCAAACGTGTACGCATACCTAAGTAGACGAACTTGGTCTGGTTTGCCACATACTGTCGTACACAACCAAACTCAGTTGAATTCCCGGACTTGAACTGTAACGCCGGTACGCATACGGGTATGCATACTAAGTTCCCAGACTTCAACTAACAAACTAGTACGCATACAGGTATGCATACTATGGTTCCCGGACTTGGAATAACTTGCAACAGTTAGCATACAAGTACACATACTATGCTATATCCAATCAATGGTTAATTATTCGAAACTCCCATTTCAATCATAGAAACATTCTTAGAAGACGGGAATAGCTGTCTCACACAAACTGTTAGCTTCACATCAATTTTTCAAGTGATCAAATGATCAATACGAAACATTTCGAGTCTACACCAAATGACTGTCTCACACAAATCATATAAGATGTTACCAGGCGATTTTCACATGATCATATTTTGACTTTCGTCAAGAATATAAGATGAACTTGGCTAAAGCGAAACCTTACCAACACATATTTCGAGAAATATGTAAGCGAGTTAAACTCATCTTGAAATATCAAATGTGTATAATCTAAATCTATATATAGCTATACGACTATTGTCTCAAATAGGAGATAGAGTAAAAATAGACTTTTGAGTGATAGATGAGTTCAAGTCTCCATATACCTTTTGTTGATGAAGTTCCACAAGCTCCCCTTAGTAGTTCTTCGTCTTCAATCGATGAACGCCGTGAAGTCTAAAGCTCAACTACACATTCTACCCTAATCCGAGACTTAGCTATAAGTAGACTAGAAATCAAGACTTATAGTTTTGGCAACTAAACTTGACAAACAAGCTTAAGATAACAACGCTTGCGAGTTCTACCGAGCAGTGATCTAACACAGTTCGAAGTCTGATAGTAGGTTAGTGTTAGCGGCTTAATATAGTTCGATTTTAAAATCTGAACGAGGTCCCGAGGTTTTTATGAAGTTGCGATTTCCTCGTTAACAAAACTTCTGGTGTCTTGTGTTTTCCTCTTTCCGTATTAAATTGTTTATCTTTATAATATGAATAACACTGATAGTACATATTCAATTATAGTAGATACATCCATATTAATTGCGATCGATTATGAGACCGTTCTTGTAAAATTCGGATCTTGAAAGATAGATAACAAGTTTCATACTTGGTATAATTCCTATTGGATTATTTGGATACGACTGCATTGACCTTGGATATTGATTTTTGAGATCGTCCAAGTACTCTTCTTAACAATCAGGTTTACGAACTCTGTTGTCTAAACTTTCTGATTGAGAAAAGATATCGATAAAAACTCTATATACATATTGTCAAGGATCATTAAGTTGGTTTACTTGCAATTGTATTAAGTTTTTTCCATACGGGTTGCCGAACGAAAAAGTTGGTGGTGTAATTTTTACCCTCTCCTTTTCAAACTTGAACAAACATGCATTGCGTTTTCTCCAAGTAATATGCGTAAAATCGTTATCTACTTAAATTAGTAGAATTGTACCTAAAATTAAAAAATTCCCAAATGTTACCTTGTTCCTCACAAACAGTTCTTTACCTCCAAATTGAAAATGTATCCACAACACTAAAATATCTATACATGTTTCTCAAAACGGTCTTGCACTTTAAACCACTTCGATGATCCCTAAAAATACATTGTCAAAATTGTTCGCCAAAAAGCACTGAAATAAAGGTCATAATCTACCCCATCTTTTCTTTTAGAAACAATTTGAGATATGCCATAAACATCCAAATGGATGTCATCAGAGATATCATGTATACGAAGTATATTAATATCTAAACCTGTAGCCGTGTCGCTCTCCAAAGGTACACGCCATTCAGAGCTATAACGTTCACAGAAACACAACATAATAACTATTTCTACAATCATATGTCTAAGATGCATATTCCCAACTAGTGTTGACTAAATTATTATTCATTGAAAAGTAAGAAACCATAGCTCAACTGGAACTGATATCTCTGCATATGAAGTCCAAAAAATACCACATCTCTTCAAACAATCATCATACCTGAATTTATTTGTACCAACATACAACAAATACTTGAAAAGAAATCATACTTTTCGAAACTGGAATATGTTGAGCCTTGATAATGGTTAGCAATTCGCAAAACGAATCTTTAAGAAAGATCACAAAATCTTTTATGCCTTCTGTAATTGAAGCCATAACAATCTTCGATTCTAACTTCCTCTTCGGATCCACTGACTTTTAAGTCAAATGATCAATAATAACAAGATCCATCAGATGAAGACCAACATCAGATTTATACCCATTTGTACCGGAACAATATTAAGAATTTGACACACTAAA
This sequence comes from Papaver armeniacum, assembly GCA_023531295.1. Lineage (NCBI taxonomy): Eukaryota > Viridiplantae > Streptophyta > Magnoliopsida > Ranunculales > Papaveraceae > Papaver > Papaver armeniacum. The sequence goes on from JAJJWW010018346.1 coordinate 604,385, forward strand.
AATTATCGCCTTTACTTCAACCAAAATACAAACCAAAGCTTGTATCTCAACTACAACACTCTTGCTTTCTCAAAACGTGATTTGTTTAGCAAACACTCTCTGAACAATAACTAACTTGATATTCCTAAATATCCATGAGAGCATTATGAAAAATGGAGTAAAAAACACAATCAACTAAACAAATTATGGTTACATGAATACTTACTTGGAGTTATGCGAAATACATAAGGTTATATGCTTAAAGATAATGTCAAATTCTTCAAAGTAGAGCACCACCAAAAAAACGAATGCCGAGTACTTCAAAGTAATCACATTCTTCCCAAATATTTTGAATTATTTCATACCCAGAATTGATAACATCAATCCTTTCAAACTCGAATGCTTGATAACATCACTCTATGCATATTAAAAATATCAAATCCTTCGAAACCAAAATTTTCCGCTACCTATAGAAAACTAAACATCCACACTTCTAACTTGGATCCGCTCACCGCACAACTTGTAAGGGAAATACAATTAACCGTTCCATTTGTTGTGGAAAACCAACTCGGATTAGCCCACAAGACACTGATCTTAAGATCGACGTAGAATTAAGGATAAACAAGATGCAATCACAAGTATAATGTCTACATCCACCAAACGTCTACGATTTCTTTTCCATAATTACACACTCAATAATTGATAAATCAATCAACAAACTACAATCCAACATTGTGTTGATCATAAACCCTAAAATAACTCTCATGAAAGAAACGCTCCATAAACTACTGAATAATGTCTAACCAAGCAAGATAATACTTATCTCACATAACGAGATGATCTCATTCTAAACAATGTATTTTAACATCAACGATGTATCTTTCACCATCAACAAACAAGGTAATCTCCTCTTCACTAAGCGATGTCTTCCACATCTTCATAACAAATACTTCTTCAACAAACTATTCTCCCTTAAACCATAACGATGTACTCTCTTAATATCAATGACGTATTTCTCAACACCATAGAATGGTCTCTCTTCTCACTGAACTTTACCACAAGAGTTGGGATGAAATCCCTTGAAAACTTAAAGAACTACATTATTCTCTAACCCTTTCAAGAAAACCATTAAAAAAACCATATAATCTCCTTATATAGTAGCGAGAAACTTGGATCCCAACTATACTTACCCTCTAAGTAAGTTATCCTTTAAGTAAACTGAGCATCCAAGTATCTTCTTATACATGGAAACCCTAAACTTAGCCAAGAAAAAAAATCCCTAAAAATAGGATTTCTAGGCGGATCCCGGAACCTCTGGAAACTTCGACAATAATAAACATGAACCACAACAATAACTGAGTAAGTTAGAGATATAATAACTCAATTTTAAATATACTGGAAAAAATAATCTTTATTTTGGTTTCCTTGTTAGTTTTTGTTTCCATGTTAGTGTGGGTTTTCACCAACGAAGCCTATCTATAAAAAAGAATACACCTGTCTGTGTTCTGATATTATTCTCAGCAAAAATAAGGGTTAAATGAAAACCGTACCAATTACCAATACCAACAACATTGTGGAGAACATACTTGATCGATTACCAACTGAGACAACTTTACAAGCCAAATGGGTATCCTGAACAAGGAGAATTCTCCTCTGCCGCAAGATTGATAAGGTAAGTTTGATTTGTGTGCAATCTTATAGTTATAGGTTTGAAAACAAAAACAAACTTTATGGTGATTAGTATGATCATATCTGAGGGAAGATGAACTGCACTGACTATGCACTTGATAAGATGGACGATAGCAAATCTATATTATGTGGTACAAATACTTGAATAATACTTGGTAAATCTCTGTCCTAAAATACTTAATTTTAGGACATAGAGAATATTCTTCATCCAACAAAATTAAAAATTAAAATGGTAGACTTTTTTATTTTTATTTTTTTGAAGGAAAGACGGGCTTAAAAGACCATATTTATTATATTACCTCATTATATTGAGGTTTGAGGAAATACATTCCTGTGGAGAATTAGCATTCCACATACTATTTACATTATTGTGCATTGCAAATTGGCATAACAGATGTGTTATTGTTACATTTTTTGGAACATTTGGAATTTTATATTTTCAAAAGAGATAGCCTTGCTGCAAATGTCCAAAATCATTGATCGAATGCTCCATCGATATTTATGGAATTCCCTAAGAACGTTGTTGTGACATTTTTTGCATTGCCTTCAATTATAACTCTACTAAGATATAGCCTTCTTGCTATAAAAACTCCCCATCTGCAGGCAAATGATTCTGCCATAAGGGGTGATGTTTTATAAAACGTGATTGTTTCACAACCTAAAAATATACCCATGTGGTCTTGGGCAATAGCTCCAACAATACCTTGATTTGGAGTAAATGCAACATCTATGTTGATCTTGACGTAAGACTTTTCTGGAGGAATCCAAATATGAGGTTGAGGTCCATTAATTTGTGGCTCCTGAAGTACCACTTGATTACTAGTACTAAGGCTGGAGTCATAGGCAGATTTCGGCAAAATCAAGCTTGAAGAGAAAAAGCATTCGAAAGGATAATATCATTTCTCATTTTCCATATATTCCACACAATACAAACCTTGTATTCAAACATGTACCCTGAGTTCTCATCTAGCAAATATTGCAAAATTTTATTTGGATTCTCGTTAAACTGATTAACCACAAAACCCATTAAAACTTCATCATAAATGAGTTGAGACATGGGACAAGCAAATATAAGATGGAAAATAGTTTCTTTTTGTTCCTTACAGACAATGCAGGTAGTTCCACAATTTTTGATGAACCTGCAAATATTTTCCTTTACTAAAATTCCATTATTTAAGACATTCCAAATGAAAAAATATATTTTTCGGGATAATGTTATCAAAAAAACAAAATTTTCCATGGAAACTGATTGTAAGACGAAGAAGCTAGAATGTCCTTCGTCAACAATTGATAACATGACTTAGTTGGAAACTTACCCTATGTAATGCAAGTCCATGTGAGAATATATTCTTCTTCAGGGTTGACAAAAATTAACATTATTTCCTGGATAATGTTGAGAGGAAAAAGATCTTGTAACATATTTAAATTCCAAGTGTTTGAATCTCCATAAATAAGATCATCCACCCTTTAAATGTTGTGAGAAGAAGAAGTATTTGTTGGTAACATATGTTGTATTTGATCCTGCATCCATGGATCTTTCCAAATCCCCACCTTATTACCATTTGATATTTGCCAGAAGACTCTATTCTCCAGAATAGATCTTACTTCAACCATGCTATTTCAAATTGCAGAATTTTTGAGATTTATGGTTGCATTTCAATAAGTGTTATCCTTTAGATATTTTGTTGCCATTAACTAAACCCACATTGTATCCTCATTTTCTAGAATTCTCCAAACCAACTTGCCGATTAATGATTTATTGAACATCTCAATACAGCGAATGCCTAGTCCACCTTTATCTTTCTGTAGCCATGTCTTCTGCCAACTAAAAAAATGGAGTTTCTTCTCATCAACAGAATGACCCCACCAAAAACTTCTTAGGATCCTATCTATATGGTTGCTCCTTTTGGTAGTAAATAAATTCCCATAAATAAAACCGGAATTGCAGAAACTGTTCCGCCTGCAGGGTTTGTGAAATTGAGTCTGCAACCAGATAGTTTAGAGTTAAATTTGTTGACTAGTAAATCATAATTAAAAATCCTGTAATCGGATTTTAGAGGATAAATTCCTAGATACTTATCTCCAATCTCCATTTGCCTTACTCCCAAATCTTGAATACTCATTTGTTTTCTTATGTCTGATATTCCTTTGCTGAAGTGGATTGCCGATTTGGTGTAGTTGATTTGCTGACCGGAAAGACTTGCATATACCTATAGTAATCTCTTCGGATTGTGTACATTAACTCTAGAATGTTCACCAAAAAAGAACAAACCATCTGCAAACATTAGATGGCTGATTGATAGAGCCCATCTATTGAGTTTATAACTGTTTGTACCATGAGTAAAAATGCCATATATTGGGCCTGATTGCCATTTGAACCACCATTTGTCCCTCATTCAAGTCTGCCATTCAGCCAACCAACATAGTTGTTGATGGTGGTTTTTAGCTTAGGGTTGAAATCGTAAAACCTTACATCTGATGTGACGTCACTATGTAAGGAAACGGTGCCGTGAGTGCTAACCTCTCCACCGGCATATTTATTGAGCCGTTCAATATACTTACATGAAATTTATCCAGACTGGCGAATGTAGCAACCATCCCAGATGTTCTGTAAATTTTGGCGCCTCGCCTATATTCACTTAATATAAGTTCCTTTGAATGCCTTATATGCTATGTTCTCCGGATGAACCCTTAATGTTGATATGGCATGACGATTTGTGTTCGCTCGCAGTAGAGTAACACGAATTTCCAAATATCAAGGATAAGGTCTTTGCATAAGGTATTCAATCAAAAAAGCATGCTGCTCTCTGGCAATGAACTTAAAAGAACTTTGTGTCAACACATAGAGTTCAATCAATTGCCCTGACTAACTTGCAGAAGTTAGGGTTTGGCGCCTCGCGCAGTATATCAGACCTTGCTTGTCGAAATTAAGCCTAGGCGAACTAGGTAATCAATCCGCCATGGATTAGCAGGTGCAAAAACTTGCCCAGAATCAGAAAACAGGGAGCCGCAGCAGCAAAGGGAGGCGTGGCCATGCCTTAGGCCAACTGGCGCCACCTGTGATAGGTGTTGTAAACACCTTGATATTTATCTATTGTTTATGCTTTCTTCGCGAAGTTTTCTTGTAAATTATGTATCTTATGTTTGTTTTTGAGTTATTTAGGTGCTTTGGAGTCATTTGGAGCAAAATAAGGAGAAATCACTCACAAAGGGGCAATTCACACGCAGGTTATACTTTGAGAAGGCTAAGGTGCACGAGAAGGAGGTGAATTAGGTTGTCGGTTTCCTGAAACTGACAAGCCAAGTATCACTGTAGTGGCCTGCGTCAACTCTTAGGGTGCCTAGAGTCATCTGGGTACCCCTTATCTGCCTCATCTGGGTAGATGTATCACTTTCGATCCCTACAACCCTAAAATCTATACTCATCATTACATTCGACCTCAAATTCAAAGATGAGAAAACGGCTGCTGTAAGAAAGAACAACACGGAAAGAAGAAGACTGAGAGATTCAGAGAAGAGGGATGAAGAAGATTAAGCTGATATCGAAATTGGAGATGGTTTAAAGGGTTTGAATCTGTTTTTTTTTTATCAGGAAGAAATGATGATGAACAAGTGTTGTTGTTGCCATCCTTGAATCCATGGTTGAGTAGAAACCAGATTTGATTTGGGAAGAAGCTGAGCTCGATTTCAAGAATTTGAAGATGGGTTTTATCGATTTGCGTATAACCCAATATTTGTTAGAAATTGAGATGATTTTACTGTTGTTGATGAATTTGTGAGATGGGTTCGATGGTTGGTTGAGAAATATGGGTTGATCTGGATCTGAATCGAAGAGAAGAAATTGATGCTGCTGAGTACAAAGAAGATTAAGAAGCTGATGCCATGGATTAATGGGTATTTATAATGATTTTCAGAGTTTGTAAATAATTAGAACATGGGTCTGTGTTGGAATCGTTATTAGAGAGAAAGAATGGCCATTGCTACTGTCGAATTGAAGGAAGAAAAGGCACTGGTGGTTGATTTGAATAGAAGAATTTGAAGATTGGCTTTGATCTTGATTCAAGTTATTCTCCTGAGATTGTGTTGCTAACCAGGGTCTTTGGATTGTTTGGATGGAAGTTGCGGCAAGATAGTGGTACCAGACTTGGTGTTGAAATGAAGCTGATGCTTATAGATGAATGTCAGGTGCAGCTGAATTGAAATGGGACTTGAGTATGTTAGATGAATGCTAGGAGAACATTGCAGGTTGATTGAGATGCAAATGGCTCAAATACATGGCGGTGCAGTTACAGATGGGGTTAGACTTGGTAATGGGATTATGAAGTTGCATTACAGCAGAGTTGAGCTGGTAGAAGCAGTTGAGATGGAAGCTGAGATTGTACGCTGCTTACAAGAGATGAAGGCATGTTGCAGCTGCAGTTTGTGTGTGTAGTTGCCAGGGAATGCCATGGTGTTAACTGTAGCTGGGAGGATAAATGCTGATGGGTATGACTGAGATGTTGAAGGAATTGCTATGGAGTTTAGATGGCCTGAATTTTATAGATGTATGTTTAGGTTTCAGGTACAAAGTGGTTCAAATGGTGCTGGCTTATTCGATACAGGGATGGAATTGAAGCTGCAGAATGATAATTATGGAGTTGGAGGTTGAGCTGGGGCAGCTACAGATGATGCGGGAAATTGCAGGTGAAGCTGTTCTGAAGTGATGTTATTGAGTCTGGTACAGCTGTAATGGTCTGTGTGTGATGGCTTGAGCAGATGTTTTGCGAGGAGATGAAATGGGTATATTGCAGTGGCTTATGGCTGAATTGATGCAGCTGGTCATGGAGTTGCAGGTGATGCTACAACGGAATTGAGCTGAGGTTATTGAAACGGTTGCTCCTGAATCTGAGATAGAGATCAAATGTGCATTTATTGAGGTGCAGCCTTGGTTGGAACAATATTACAAAGGCACTGATGGTGTATGCAGCTGAGATTACAGGGATGAAAATGATGGTGGTGAAATTAGCTGAACAAGTGTGACTCTGGTGGTGATATGTGGTTGTGCAATTGCTAGGTCGCAAAGAAGTTGTTGGTGTTTGAAGTGGTCAAGGCTATGGCTTGAAATGTTGAGATGATGAATGGAAATGAATCAATTGCAGCTGGAAGTATTGCAGGATTGGAGAGCATGTTTCTGGCGATTTGTTGCAGTGAGATTTAGAAGAAGTCAAAATGAGTAGATGCATGTTAGGAGCTAAAGCTGTTGCAGGTGAGATGGAAGTGAGCAAAGGTTGGTGATGAATCTCAGTGAAGAAATGGGTTGCGGGATCATTACGCAATGGTGGTATATGAACTGAAGATGCAGTTCTAGCTGGCTGAGATGCATGGAAGCGCTGTCATTACGCATCACAAGTTTGGCCTGTGCAACATGGCATTGGCCTAGCTGAGTTAGCCTCGGACTCATGCATTATTTATCTGACTAGCAGCTGACTCATCCTATGACTGAGTTGACCAGATGACTCGGTTGTGACTCAGTTGACCAGGTCTGCCTGACCTGGTTTGACTCTTCTTTGACTCGTTGACCGGTGACCGGGTGGACTTTGCCGGTCACCTGAGATACTCTCCGACCACTTTTCCGGCCAACTTTCGGCCAGTTTACCGGTTTTCCGACGGCCACTTTTGAGCAAAGTTTCTACATGGGTATTCCTCACACATGGGCTTGGTGAACTTCTATCTATTGGACCTTTGAGACTTGACCTAGTTTTGGAAGAGAGGAAAAGCTATAAAAAGAAGATTTTTACAACTTTTAGAGGATGACGTATTATTCTTGGAACTTGGGGAGAGCCGCATTTGTTTACGCTACTAGGGTTTGCTTTTGTTCATCTTCTTCTATTCAATTAATATTTTTATGATGAACTCCATAGCTATGAGTAGCTAAATTCTATATTGTTGGTTAAGGATGTAGTCCTATTTCTACAACTTGTGCTTGTGTTATGTATTAGTTTTCTCTCTTGATTATCGCTCAAATCTCTACTGTTTTTAATAATCACATGATTGATGTATTGTGATAGGACTAAGATGTTTGGTTAGTTAAGTGGCCAATTAATTGAACTTGCATCATTTTCCATAGCTATTTTAGGGTTTTTCATCGAGCGATAGCCCTGAATACAAGTAGCATGATATGTTTACGGTTTGTAGTGATACACTCTCGTAATCGTATGTAGAGTTTGACCATTGTCCGAATTGTTATGCGCAATGTATGACAATTGCATTGATTAGCCTATTTCTGAAACTTAATGCTCCTAGGAATTGAACTTAATTAGCGCAAGGCGTTAGGTTATTCTTTAGGTATAATTCACATACGCATCTTTAATGTGTGTGTTGATGAACTTAGGAAATTAATAGATTATCTTGCTCTCTTGATACTCTAGGCTTTTGATGATAAAGAGATTAAATTGTAATTCTAATCATGTATGCAAGCACATGTTTAAGATTGAAGATGAATTCCTTGACCAATATCTTTCTCTCATTGATTACTTTCTCCAATTTACTTTGCTTTTAATTTACTTCTATTGCTTACATAAAAATCAGAAATCCCCCCAATTGGTTACTTTAGGAAATCGAATACATAATAACTACAATTGCCTCTCTGTGGAAACGAACTCTTTCTTATCATATACTTTAGGAAAGTGAAATTATTTTTGACGCATACGACAGCGATTAAATTTTGGCGTCGCTGCCGGGGAGGCATACAGCTAGTTATTAAGTTTTTAATTTCTTTTTACAATTTCTGCTTTTATCTCTGTTTTTTGTTTTCTTGTCTTGTTTCTCACTTGTTTGCGAGAATTGTTTTCAGGTACCTAATCCCTGGCTTCTAAAGATTGGAATTATCCAAGGTGCGGGATAGCTACTCGAAGAGGCACAATACTCCAACCAAGTCAAGACACAACGAAAGAACAAGAGTTGGAAGTAGAAGAAGGGACTTTCCAGCAAGAAGAAGAAGTTTTAGAACAAGAGGTTCCGGGTGAACAAGAACCACCTTTTGAAGAAGAAGAAGAAGAAGAAGCAATGGGTGATGCAAATTGTTCACTCAAGGACTTGGCTTCTCATAGGCTTGATACACAACAGGGGTGTATTCAAACAAACTCTACTTTTGAGATCAAGCCGGGGTTGCTTAGAAAATTACCAAAGTTCCATGGCATGGTGAATGAAGACCCAAACAAACATCTTATGGACTTCCACACCATTGGCATGGCCATGCTTCCAGGGGATATTGAGGCGGATGGTGCAATGTTGAAAGTTTTTCGTTTCTCTTTGATGGATAGTGCTAAGGATTGGTTGTACTATTTGCCTTCCGGAAGTGTCACGACATGGAATGGGCTGAAGAGACTCTTTTTAGAGAGATATTTTCCTGCATCAAAGGCTATTCAAATTCGAAAGGAGATTTGTGGGATGGAGCAAAATGTGGGAGAATCCTTATATGAATGTTGGGAACGATACAAGAGATTGGTGGCAAGCTGCCCTCACCACCAATTCAGTGACGCTATGATCATCCAATACTTCTATGAAGGACTCCAATCAAGTGATAGGAATCTTCTTGACGCTGCGGGTGGTGGTGCACTAGTGAGCAAGACGGTGGCACAAGCTAGAGAGTTGATTGAAAACATGGCAGCAAACTCCCAACAGTTTTTGAGTCGTGGTTCGTATGTGCTTTTTAGGAAAGTAAATGAAGTGAGCGAGGTCGAGGAACTTCGTCAACAAATGGGTAACATAACAGCAATGATGCAACAAGTTGCAGCCGCGGTGATACCAATTTCCTCTCAAGCTTATGAAGACGAGCAAGCTAATGCGGTCTTTCCAAATCAACAGAGACGGTATGATCCCTACTCTAACACTTACAATCCGGGATGGAGAGATCATCCCAATTTTAGGTATGCCAACAAGCAAGGAGCGGTTCAACAAGCTACCTTCAATTATCCGAGTGGATTTCAACCTCAACAACAACAATTCCAGCCGAGACAACAATTTCATCAACAACAACAACAACAACCTCAAAATATGGGGTCCAATATGGAAGAGTTGCTGAAATCTTTTATGCAAAGAACGGAGAGTACGGTTAAGGATTTGCAAACTCAAGTTGGTTCTATGGCTATTGAGTTGAATCAATTGAAGGAACAAAATGGTGGGAAACTCCCTTCTCAACCTATCAACCCAAAAGGGGACGTCAATGGTATTATGTTGAGAAGTGGTACACAACTTGTGCAACCCGAAGTTACTGATTCGGACACGGTGGAAACACCAAAGGAACCTGTTTTGGAGGAGAAAAATGAGGATTCTCCCCAAACTTCTGAGGTACCTATTTCTAACTCTAAAACTCCGATTTCTACTTATGTTCCTCCTTTACCTTGCCCTCAGAGATTTGCAAATTCCAAGAACGCGGAACTAGAAAAGGAGATTTTAGACATTCTTAAGAAGATCCATGTGAACATACCACTCATATATGCTATCAAGCAAGTTCCAAAGTATGCAAAGGTGTTGAAGGACTTGTGTACCAATAAACAAAGGCTCAAAGGTAATGAAGTGCTAAGTGTAGGGGAGAATGCTTCGGCAATCTTACAACACAAACTCCCACTGAAATGCAAGGATCTCGGTAGCTTTGACATTCCATTTACAATTGGTAACACAACATTTAACAAAGCTATGTTGGATTTAGGTGCATCCGTAAATATTATGCCTGCATCTATGTATAATTCAGTTGATTTAGGTCCTCTTAAAAAGGCTGGAATTGTGTTGCAATTAGCCGATCGCTCTAATGTCTACCCAATGGGTATTGTTGAGGATGTTCTTGTGCAGGTTAATCAATTAGTATTTCCAGCTGACTTTTGCGTGTTAGAGATGGATGAAGGTTCACCGGACTCGTCTCTTCCATTGCTACTTGGGTGTCCCTTCATGAAAACGGCGAAAACCATTATTGATGTTGACAAGGGAACGCTGACTATGGAGTTTGATGGAGAAATAATACGTTTCAACATTTTCGAGACGATGAGATATCCTAGTGATGTCCACTCTTGTTTCTCCAATGATGTGATGGACACATTGGATTTGAGTTGAATGGTGTTGATACTTTGGAAACCGTGCTCACTACACATATTGATAATGGTTTGGAGTATAGTAATGAGATTAAAGAAACCATTGGTTCTCTTGACTCATTACCGGAAAAATCTGCACTTAAAAATATTTCATATGCTTCTTTACCTTGCAGTGATGAAAAACTTGTGCCTTCTATTGTTAAATCTCCAAAGTTGGAATTGAAACCTCTTCCAAGTCACTTAAAGTAATTGTACTTGGGTGACAAGGAAGACTTACCCGTGATTGTTTCTAACGAGCTTAGTGAATTACAAGAGCAAAAACTTCTAAGGGTGCTAAGGACGTACAAGACGGCCATAGGATGGATAATTTCCGATATCAAGGGTATAAGCCCTGCCGTTTGTATGTACAAGATCCTTTTGGAGGATGATGCAAAGCCTACAAGGGACGCGCAACGTTGTTTGAACCCTCCCATGATGGAAGTTGTGAAAAAGGAGATACTCAAGCTTTTGGACGTGGGTGTTATATACCCCATATCCGATAGCAAGTGGGTAAGCCCGGTACAAGTGGTACCAAAGAAATCAGGTGTGACGGTGGTGGAAAATGATAAGAACGAACTTGTCCCAACTCGTGTGCAAACCGGTTGGAGGGTTTGTATTGATTATAGAAAATTGAATGCCACTATTAGAAAAGATCACTTTCCTTTACCATTTATTGATCAAATGCTTGAACATTTAGCTGGACACTCTTACTATTGCTTCCTTGATGGATATTCAGGTTACAATCAGATTGTGATAGCGCCGGAGGATCAAGAGAAAACCACTTTCACTTGTCCGTTCGATACTTTTTCTTATGGAAGGATGCCTTTTGGCTTATGCAATGCTCCAGCTACCTTCCAAAGGTGTATGGTAAGTATCTTCTCAGAATATGTTGAAAACATAATCGAAGTGTTCATGGACGATTTTAGTGTCTTTGGTGATTCATTTTACGTTTGCTTAAACAACTTGTCTCTAATCCTTGAACGATGTGTTGAAACAAACCTTGTGCTGAATTGGGAGAAGTGTCATTTCATGGTAACTCATGGCATAGTTTTAGGCCATATAATATCTTCTAAAGGCTTGAAAGTCGATAAATCTAAGATAGACCTAATTCGTGCTTTAACCCCTCCCACTACGGTGAGGGAGATACGCTCTTTTCTTTTCCAGGATTTTTATCGTAACTTATTGCAAAAAGATGTGGTTTTTAACTTTGATGAAAAGTGTGTGGCGGCATTCAATCGTTTGAAAGAACTTTTGATATCAGCCCCTATCATTAAACCACTGGATTGGAGAAAGCCCTTTGAGCTTATGTGTGATGCTAGTGATTATGCGGTTGGTGCGGTGCTTGGGAAGCGTGTGGGGAAGATACCTCATGCCATTTATTATGCTTCTAGAACGTTAAATGAGGCCCAACAAAACTACACAACCACTGAAAAAGAGTTGTTAGCCATTGTTTTTTTCTTTAGAAAAGTTTCGCTCTTATCTAATTGGTACAAAAGTTGTTGTCTTTTATGATCATGCAGCACTTAGGTACTTGCTTACAAAGAAAGAGGCGAAACCGAGGCTCATACGATGGATTTTACTCTTGCAAGAATTTGATATAGAGATCAAAGACAAGAAAGGAATTGAGAACACCGTTGCGGATCACTTGAGCCGTCTTTCCGTGGACAAGGAAACTATCCCATTGCGTGAAAGTTTCCCGGATGAGCAATTATTCTCAATTTCCTTTGGAGAACCATGGTACGCTGATATTGTTAATTACTTAGTTTCTAAACAAATCCCAAAGAACTTGTCTCGTGCTGAGAGGGACAAACTTAAGAAATTAGGAAAACCAATACATATGGGATGATCCATACTTATGGAAACATTGTAGTGACCAAGTAATACGAAGGTGTGTTCCCGAATTTGAATTTAATTCTATCTTGTATTTTTGCCACTCATATGCTTGTGTAGGACACTTTGGGAGCAAAAGAACCGCTCTCAAAGTACTAGAATGTGGTTTCTTTTGGCCAACTTTGTTTAAGGATGCACATGCATTTTGTACCACATGTGATAGGTGCCAAAGAACAGGCAATCTAGGTGCTCGAAATCAAATGCCACAAACTATTATTCAATTTGTTGAGGTTTTTGATGTATGGGGAATTGATTTTATGGGCCCTTTTGTCAATTCTAGTGGGAATTATTATATCTTGCTTGCTGTGGATTATGTCTCAAAATGGGTGGAAGCTAAGGCCACCCCAACTAATGATTCTAAAGTTGTTTCAGATTTTGTGCAAGCTAATATATTTGCAAGGTTTGGAATTCCAAGGGCTATAATTAGCGATGGAGGTTCACATTTCAAAAACACGTTCTTGCAAAACTTGTTAAGGAAGTACAATGTGTCGCATAGGATTGCAACACCTTACCATCCACAAACAAATGGACAAGCCGAGGTTTCCAACCGAGAGGTGAAATCCATTCTTGAGAAGACGGTGAATCCAACAAGGAAAGATTGGAGTATACGACTCAATGATGCTTTGTGGGCGTATAGAACCACATACAAAACACCTATTGGGATGTCTCCCTTTAGGCTTGTTTACGGTAAACCTTGTCACTTACCCGTGGAAATTGAGCATAAATCATTTTGGGATATTAAGCAACGCAATATGGAGTTGGATGGTGCTGGAAGGCAAAGGAAGTTGCAACTCCAAGAGCTAGAAGAGATTCGCAATGATGCATTTGAAAGCTCAAGGATTTACAAGGAAAAGACGAAGGCATTTCATGGTAGTATGATTACAAAGAAACAATTTTGCATTGGGAAGAAAGTACTTTTGTTTAATTCTCGCTTGCAATTATTTCCGGGTAAATTAAGGTCACGTTGGATTGGACCTTTTATTGTGACTAATGTGTTTTCTCATGGTGCAGTGGAAATTCGTAGTTTAGCTACAGGAAATGAACTTAAAGTAAATGGGCACCGATTGAAACCATATTATGAGAACTTCTCTTCGGAAGTCGTGGAAGGAGTTAACCTTGTGGAAGTGCTCCCTCTGGAGGAGTCGTAGAAAGCAAGGAGATAGTCGGGCTGACGACTTTAAACCAAGAGCTAAATGGGAGGCAACCCATAGGTTTTGTATCTCTTATCTTTTATATTCTTTTCTTGTCATGTTTTTACTTTTTCTGATTTCTTGTTACATTATAAGTATTTCCCACCTTGACTTTCTTTGGACGATTCAATTTACATTGAGGACAATGTAAAGTTTAACTGTGGGGGAGTGGTTAAGTATTTACATTGTAAATTTTTCATAAATTTTCAACTTTTGTGTGAAATAGTGAATAAAAAACTCCAACTTGTGGTTAGTTTAGAGTCACATAGTATACATGTCGCTAAGATTACATCGAGATTCTCATAAGAGTGACTGAACTTAGAGATGACAGAGAACATGATCGGGTTTCTTACTTGTATGAGAGTTAAAGTTGGATTTAACCATGCCATGTGGCAAATAAGGTGCATCTTTTGAATTCGGTATTAGAGTAGTGGTCCCCTATAGTGGAGACTACCCATGTTACATCATGCGAGGCACCGACCTTCACTTTTTTGTACCTGTCTAAATTTGTGCTTTTAGAGTGTGTGTCACCGTACGTAAAATCCGGGTAGAATGGTGAGCTACCCAACCTCCCACCAATAGAAGCACTATTTTGATCTCTTGAGTGCTATTTTTATCAATCATGATGGTGACATCGAATTGCTAACTTACATACCACTTGTAATCTTGTTCGCAGTTAGCACCATCCACTTTATCTCTCTACACTAACAGGTCCATAGAAACACCATCATCATCAACAAGAGGAGCATCACGAATTCGAAGGAAAGTTGAAGACGTTCAAGGTTTACAAGCAACAGTACAGAAATGAGCAAATTTTAGATTCAAGTAAAGCAACAAGACAATGAGCAGAATTTTTACAAGTTGAAGACTATTGTATAAGAGCGAAGATTATCAAGATGAGAGTTCGAGAAGTTTATGATATCAAGACATACAAGTTGTGAAGAATCAAGCGGTAAAGTACTTACACCATGGCCTTTGTACTTACATTTTTATTTTATTTTATCTTATTTGTATTTTATTTTCTCTTGTCTGGAAAAAAAAAAGAAAAAAGAAAAAAAAAAAAAAAAAAAAAATTTGAAGGAAAAAAAAAAAGACAAGAGAAAATTTCTTTAGTTTAATTACTAGTTTTATTGTTTTGTTTCGTTTTGTATTTGTTTTATTTTTCTTGTCTCATAAAAAAAAAAAAAAAAAAAAAAAAAAAAAAAAAAAAAAAAAAAGACAAGAAAAATTCATTGTATCATATTTTGGGTTTGTATGGCTCGTTTTTAGTTTTGTATTCTTTCAATAAAGCCAATGGAAGAAGGAATATCTATAATGAAGTTTCAAGCAACAAGTCACATTGTTGAGATTCTACGAAGTTCAAGAGTTATCATCAAGAGTTGAAGACCAAAGACGAAGATAAAGAAAAAGATTGAAGACCGAAGACGTTTCTATGGATGCTGTGAGAGTGGTGCTAGCTGCACGTCGAACGGATAACGAGGTAAGTAAGCATATTCCTACCTTCGTTAAGTGGTTTATTTCCTTTCTTAGAGATCGTCAGAAAAAAATGGGTTTTCAAAAATGATAAAAGATGTGGGTTTTCAAAACAATTCGGAGGGTTTGCCTTCCTACCATTCAACGTGTCGCAGGATTCTCTCTTCATTCCTACCTGGACACATGTGTGACCCATAAAAAGCTATTTATTATTGAGAGCAACTTCATAAAACCCTTTCTTGTGAGGCAGAGTCGAGACTTTCGATCACTCCGAACCCGAATTTCTTTCGATAAGGGATGGTTATTTCTTTCTCAACTTTTAAGGATGAGATTGTGTTCATTTATGTGTCTAACTTCTTATGACTAGTGTGCAGAATTTCTATGTCTTCTTAGCGCGTTGGATGCTATTATTACGGAGAACTAGTAAGTTGGTAAAGTAGGTTTTGTGGGTATATCTCTAGTAAGCCCTCACGAGACTATAACTCGTCCACTAGGGACACCTAGGGGTTCAAAGGCTTGTTATACGTGCTAAGTGTGACCGTAGCCTCGACGACACGGAGTTGTATGAATTTTTAGAATTGTTTTGTTTGATTTGCTCGAGGACTAGCAAAGTCTAAGTGTGGGGGAATTTGATAGGCGTTGTAAACACCTTTATATTTATCTATTGTTTATGCTTTCTTCGCGAAGTTTTCTTGTAAATTATGTATCTTATGTTTGTTTTTGAGTTATTTAGGTGCTTTGGAGTCATTTGGAGCAAAATAAGGAGAAATCACTCACAAAGGGGAAATTCACAATCAAGCTATACATTAAGCAGGCTAAGGTGCGCGAGAAGGAGGTGAATTAGGCTGTCGGTTTCCTGAAACTGACAAGCCAAGTATCACAGTGGTAGCCTGCGTCAACTCTTAGGGTGCCTAGAGTCATCTGGGTACCCCTTATCTGCCTCATCTGGGTAGTTGTATCACTTTCATTCCCTACAACCCTAAAATCTATACTCATCATTACATTCGACCTCAAATTCAGAGATGAGAAAACGACTGTTGTAAGATAGAACAACACGGAGAGAAGAAGACCGAGAGATTCAGAGAAGAGGGATGAAGAACATTAAGATGATATCGAAATTGGATATGGCTTAAAGGGTTTGAATCTATTTTTTTATCAGGAAGAAATGATGATGAACAAGTGCTGTTGTTGCCATCCTTGAATCCGTGGTTGAGTAAAAACCAGATTTGATTTGGGAAGAAGCTGAGCTCGATTTCAAGAATTTGAAGATGGGTTTTATCGATTTGCGTATAACCCAATATTTATTAGAAATTGAGATGATTTCACTGTTGTTGATGAATTTGTGAGATGGGTTCGATGGTTGGTTGAGAAATATGGGTTGATCTGGATCTGAATCGAATAGAAGAAATTGATGCTGCTGAGTACAAAGAAGATTAAGAAGCTGATGCCATGGATTAATGGGTATCTATGATGATTTTCAGAGTTTGTAAAGAATTAGAACATGGGTCTGTGTTGGAATCGTTATTAGAGAGAAAGAATGGCCATTGCTGCTGTCGAATTGAAGGAAGAGAAGGCACTGGTGGTTGATTTGAATAGAAGAATTTGAAGATTGGCTTTGAGCTTGATTCAAGTTATGCTCCTGAGATTGTGTTGCTAACCAGGGTCTTTGGATTGTTTGGATGGAAGTTGCGGCAAGATAGTGGTACCAGACTTGGTGTTGAAATGAAGCTGATGCTTATAGATGAATGTCAGGTGCAGCTGAATTGAAATGGGACTTGAGTGTGTTAGATGAATGCTAGGAGAACATTACAGGTTAATTGAGATGCAAATGGCTGAAATACATGGCGGTGCAGTTACAGATGGGGTTAGACTTGGTAATGGGATTATGAAGTTGCATTACACAGAGTTGAGTGGTAGAAGCGATTGAGATGGAAGCGAGATTGTCACGCTTACAAGAGATGAAGGCATGTTGCAGCTGCAGTTTGTGTGTGTAGTTGCCAGGGAATGCCATGGTGTTAACTGTAGCTGGGAGGATAAATGCTGATGGGTATGACTAAGATGTTGAAGGAATTGCTATGGATTTTAGATGGCCTAAATTTTATAGATGTATGTTTAGGTTTCAGGTACAAAGTGGTTCAAATGGTGCTGGCTTATTCGATACAGGGATGGAATTGAAGCTGCAGAATGATAATTATGGAGTTGGAGGTTGAGCTGGGGTAGCTACAGATGATGCGGGAAATTGCAGGTGAAGCTGTTTTAAAGTGATGTTATTGAGTATGGTGCAGCTGTAATGGTGTGTGTGTGATGGCTTGAGCAGATATTTTGCGAGTAGCTGAAATGGGTATATTG
Organism: Papaver armeniacum; assembly: GCA_023531295.1. Classification (NCBI taxonomy): domain Eukaryota; kingdom Viridiplantae; phylum Streptophyta; class Magnoliopsida; order Ranunculales; family Papaveraceae; genus Papaver; species Papaver armeniacum. Next base: position 622,059 of record JAJJWW010018346.1, read on the forward strand.
CAGTGGCTTATGGCTGAATTGATGCAGTTGGTCATGGAGTTGCAGGTGATGCTACAACGTAATTGAGCTTAGGTTATTGAAATGGTTGCTCCTGAATCTGAGATAGAGATCAAATGGTGCAATTATTGAGGTGCAGCCTTGGTTGGAACAATATTACAAAGGCACTGATGGTGTATGCAGCTGAGATTACAGGGTTGCAAATGATGGTGGTGAAATTAGCTGAACAAGTGTGACTCTGGTGGTGATATGTGGTTGTGCAATTGCTAGGTCGCAAAGAAGTTGTTGGTGTTTGAAGTGGTAAAGGCTGTGGCTTGAAATGTTGAGATGATGAATGGAAATGAATCAATTGCATCTGGAAGTATTGCAGGATTGGAGAGCATGTTTCTGGCGATTTGTTGCAGTAAGATTTAGAAGAAGTCAAAATGAGTAGATGCATGTTAGGAGCTAAAGCTGTTGCAGGTGAGATGGAAGTGAGCAAAGGCTGGTGATGAATCTCAGTGAAGAAATGGGTTGCGGGATCATTACGCAATGGTGGTATATGAATTGAAGATGAAGTTCTAGCTGGCTGAGATGCATGGAACCGCTGTCATTACGCATCACAAGTTTGGCATGTGCAACATGGCATTGGCCTAGCTGAGTTAGCCTCTGACTCAGGCATTATTTATCTGACTAGCAGCTGACTCATCCTATGACTGAGTTGACCAGATGACTCGGTTGTGACTCAGTTGACCAGGTCTGCCTGACCTGGTTTGACTCTTCTTTGACTCGTTGACCGGTGACCGGGTGGACTTCGCCGGTCACCTGAGCTACTCTCCGACCACTTTGTCCGCCAACTTCCGTCCAGTTTACCAGTTTTCCGGCGGCCACTATTGAGCAGAGTTTCTACATGGTATTCCTCACACATGGGCTTGGTGGACTTCTATCTATTGGACCTTTGAGACTTGACCTAGTTTTGGAAGAGAGGAAAAGCTATAAAAAGAAGATTTTTACAACTTTTAGAGGATGATGTATTATTCTTGGAACTTGGGGAGAGCCGCTTTTGTTTACGCTACTAGGGTTTGCTTTTGTTCATCTTCTTCTATTCAATTAATATTTTTATAATGAACTCCATAGCTATGAGTAGCTAAATTCTATATTATTGGTTAAGGATGTAGTCCTATTTCTACAACTTGTGCTTGTGTTATGTATTAGTTTTCTCTCTTAATTATCGCTCAAATCTCTACTGTTTTTAATAATCACATGATTGATGTATTGTGATAGGACTAAGATGTTTGGTTAGTTAAGTGGACAATTAATTGAACTTGCATCCTTGTCCATAGCTATTTTAGGGTTTTTCATCGAGCGATAGCCCTGAATACAAGTAGCATGATATGTTTACGGTTTGTAGTGATACACTCTCATAATCATATGTAGAGTTTGACCATTGTCCGAATCGTTATGCGCAATGTATGATAATTGCATTGATTAGCCTATTTCTGAAACTTAATGCTCCTAGGAATTGAACTTAATTAGCGCAAGGCGTTAGGTTATTCTTTAGGTAGAATTCACATACGCAACTCTAATATGTGTGTTGATGAACTTAGGAAATTAATAGATTATCTTGCTCTCTTGATACTCTAGGTTTTTGATGATAAAGAGATTAAATTGTAATTCTAATCATGTATGCAAGCACATGTTTAAGATTGAAGATGAATTCCTTGACCAATATCTTTCTCTCATTGATTAGTTTCTCCAATTTACTTTGGTTTTAATTTACTTCTATTGCTTACATAAAAATCAGAAATCCCCCCAATTGGTTACTTTAGGAAATCGAATACATAATAACTACAATTGCCTCTCTATGGAAACGAACTCTTTCTTATCATATACTTTAGGAAAGTGAAATTATTTTTGACGCATACGACAGCGATCAACCTGCCATTGGCCACACCCCTTCATAAACCGGCCCTATTTCTCTCGACCAATCGTGTCGCCTCAAATTAGCCACGCACACATAAGTTATGGCTGGGCCCATACTCGCCGGCCCCACTTCCCATCGACCAATCAGGTCGCTCTAAAGCCGCCATACTCTCACCAGAAGTGTAGCCACGCCCATGCTTGGCCGGCCCCTTTCCTCGGCCAATCAAGTCGCTCCAAACTTTCCACCATACATTAAAGGACAAACGCACCATGCCGCGCCACCATACTAACTGGCAAGCCAAACACGCCTTACCACAACAACATATTGATCGGTATGCCAACATGCCACTCTGCCGCGGTAGCATGCCATTTTAGCCTTGGCCACGTCGCCAAGCCCTAATTTTTACAACGGCACCAAAACCTAGCCTTGGCCACGCCGCCAAGCCCTAATTCTTACCACGGCGCCAAAACCTAGCCTTGGCCACGCCGCCAAGTCCTAATTCTTACCACGACGCCAAATCCTAGCCTTGGCCACGCCGCCAAGCCCTAATTCTTACCACGTCGCCAAATCCTAGCCTTGGCCACGCCGCCAAGCCCTAATTCTTACCACGGCGCCAAATCCTAGCCTTGGCCACGCCTCCAAGCCCTAATTCTTACCACGGCGCCAAATCCTAGCCTTGGCCACGCCGCCAAACCCTAATTTTGACCACGGAGCCAAACCTTAGCTTTGGCCATGCTACAATGCCACAGGCGTGGCCATGCCACAACACCACTGGCATGCCGCTATGCCACGCCACGGCTATGCCAGGTGCCACTATGCTAATGGCGCCACTTTGTTACACAATAAAGATGTGGCCATAATCAACGGCTACCCTTCCTCATGAGATGTAATCTCAGCCATTCAAGTTCGCTACCAAACTGACAGACTTGTGGCAAGTTTTAGGCGGCCGACCAAGGCAATCCTAATAGCATCACATGCTATTTTCCTATGGTAAAGTCTGTTGACTTTGACTTTCCACACATAGCAACCTGCTACACGTTTTCCACGAAAACACTCGAGACATCAAACATGTCACAAACTTGGGGATACTCATCAGGGTATTGGTCCGTCGGTTTACAGCGTGCGGCGTGCAATGCGCCCGTTACAAGAAAGTGTCATGAAGTAGGACAATTAGTGGTGGTGAAAAGTAACGGTGTAAAAAATTCATTTCTTTCATCATGGAAGCGTAATGACTGACAGTTACACGAATTCAATTCCCTCATCATGGAAGTATAACGTCTGACGGTTACACGTTACTCTATTCTTCCACCACTTAATCGTTTCCACTTCCTACGAGACCAGGGTACGTTTCAATATGACTTGTATAAATAGGCTTCACCTATTTTCACCAAACAACAAGTTTTGGTCGGCAACAATACAATATCTAAAAATCACCTGGTAGCTTTCTATTCTGCTAACCAGTTCTACTTCCGATACAAGTCATAAAAAAAACCACACCTTCAGAATCAACGATTCTGGTCTCAACACTCTCTCCGCTTCCCTCCCTAAGACCAACCGTTCTCCTTGACTTTGTGACCGAAGCAAGCCTGGAACGGCCATTTCTTGGTTTAGGCCAAGATTGTACAGATTGATCTCTCGAATCAAAAGTACTCCCGCGCAGTACATTGTTTAGGGTTTAGATTCGTTTCTCACCCACACACCCGAAATTACCAAAATCAGCAGAAACAGTTTTCACCCACAAACAACAGTATACAGGCTAACCAAGTCTTCTGGCAAGTCAACAGTCAAAGTCAACCTAACGGTCAAAGTCAACTATTGGTCAACTGTCCAAGCCATGTTGCCAGTGGCGCTACCAACTAGTTTCCATCCATGTTGCCAGCGGTGTTGCCAACCAGTTTCTAGCCATGTTGCCAACGGTGGTGCCAACTAGTTTCCATCCAAGTACTCATCCGCGCTGACAGCCAGCCTCCATCCATGTTCCCAGTTGTGATGTCAGCCAGCCTCCATCCAGTCTCCAGTCAAGGCAGTCTACCAGTCAAAGATCGATAGTCGCGGTCAACAGCGAAAGTCAACCCTATCATTCAAAGTCAAGGTCGTTGGTCAAACCTGCAAGCCCATGTCGATTTGGCCCGTTTCCACCGATCCATTGCAAAAACCCTGGAAGAAGATTCTGGAAGTTTTTGGATGACTTGTTGACCAAGTTGCTAGAGGGAAGTTCTGGAATGTTCTGGATGACTTCCTGGCCAAGTTAGTTCCACCTGAAGTTAATCTCGAAATTAGAGTTAAACTCATATATTCAACTGTATAAATAGAGGGGAATCTCAACCCTAAAGGGGACATGCCCCGATAGATGAAAATACACCAGCAAACCCTAAAAGGGATCATAAAACCATTGTAATCTACCCATCAATAAAAAATCTCTCCCTACGGGGATTCGTCCGTGGATGTAGGCAAAACTTGTCGAACCACGTAAAATTTGTGCCTCTCATCTTTATGCTTGTTTCATGTTATTAACCCTGTTTTCATCAACATCATCAGATTAACCGTGTTCTGTGCCTGGAAATATTTCTGGGTACAAACAATAACCTTGATAGAATCCTTTTTTTTCTCATTGATGCATAAGAATAGAAAGACCCTGCGAACAGATTATGAATAATGTTGGAGATAAATGGACAACCATGTCGGATCCCCCTTTCACTCTTGAAAAAACCTTCTGGAGATCCATTTAAGTTGATGGAGAAAGTAGCTGAAGTTACACAATTCACGACAAGATACTGTGCGGTGCCTTCAATGCCCATTAGATGTAGCATATCTCCTAAGAAACTCCAGTTTACCTTGTCGTATGCCTTTACCATGTCAACCTTCAACACAAAATGTCCAGTGACAACACGTAAATTATTCATTGAGGCAGAAATTCTTTGGCTATGATAATATCATCCAGATTTTCCTCCCGGGACAAATGCATTCTGCGACCAACTGATGAATTTATCTAAATATGGCTTTATTCTTTCACCCGGAATTTTCATCACTATTTTATACAATACATTGCAAAGAGAAATTGGACGATAATCTGGTGTTGTTTTTGATCTTTGGTATTAATGTAATGTTGGTGTGATAGAAGACATGGAGAAACAAGGACCTAACTTTCTTTTCCATACCCAGCCACCTACTAATCCTAAGGCTAAGTCCTATGGTCTTCTAATGTAGCATCTAGATTGGTAGCTAAGTCTTATGGCAGTGCTAATATGGTATGCTAGTCGCTGAATCAAACAGCAAGGCTGCGCTGAATCGTTCAATCTGAAATGTACTTCCACTTTTCGCTGAATGGAACAACTCTTGACCAGTCAAACTTGTTGACTGCGCTGAACCAAATAACGCAGATAAATTTCCCATTTCACCAATAGAACTCAACATCTTCTTCATTTCTTTCTCCGCCAAGAACTGCATGTTTGATTGAAATTCGATTTTTTCATCATTTCCTCAATTCCCTCTATGGGTTTGATCAGCATCAAGAATGGAATTGTTTGAGGGGTGGTTTGGTTCGATTCCGTCCACAAAATCGATTGGGGTAAGAATTTAAAATTTAAAATTTTAGGTTTTAAGTTTTTTGATTTTTGATTATGATGATATTTTGATGAAATTGATGATTGATATTAGATGATTTAGATGATGTGTGTTACAGTCCATGATTAAATTTGATTTTTAGAATATTGGGGGTTTAATTTGATTATTTGTGATGGAAAAAAAAATGAGATTTTGATTATTTATGATGAAAATGAATGAAAATTTATATGATTAGTTTGTAGGTAAATTTGTATGATTATTTGTGATGAAAATGAATGAAATTTGTATGAAATTTGTATGAAATTTAGTTAGTCTTGTGATTGATTTTTTTCCTTTCGTTATTGATTTTAGTATGAGTATGGACGATTTTCTTGATGGTTTGGAAATAGTATCGGCAAAGAATAAAGATAGTCATGTATGTAACGATGTTACTAGTGATCCTCGGAGTGTAAACGTTGGAAGTAGCTTGAAAGATGTTGAAGTGTTTTATAAAATTGTAGTGAAAGATAATCTGCCAGCACAACGTTACTGTGATAATTGTGGGTTTTCTTCTGTTTTTGCGTTTGATTTCGCCAATGCGGATAGAGGATTAATAGAAGCCATAGCTGAGAGATGGTGGTGAAAACATAAGAGCTTTGATTTTAAGGAGTTTGAGCTTGGCATCATTCCTTTAGATTGGTACATGTTAACGGGAGTTCCCAACGATGACCCTAGTAAACAACCATTAGCTATGCCAGAGTTGGGTAATGAGCTAACATATGCCGCTATGGATGATATATATTTCCCAAGTTTCAAAATTATGGTACTTGGCACTTTAAGACTAATTCAACATCCTTGGATACCTTGAAAAACTACATTAAAAGTAGAGAAAACAAGGACAATAGGGGATGTGCAGAGCTATTGACACGAGCATTCTTTCTTTGGTTTTTTGGTCATTTTCTTCTTGCGGATGCTAGTGGAAGAGTATATAAACGTTGGGTTCTATTGTTGAATGATTTAGAGAGTTGAGGTATACATTCCTTAGGTAATACCTACAAATTTCTTGATGAATGGTCAACCAAAGGTAAGGATTTATCTTGCATGGTTATGGTACTTGAGTAATGGTGCTATTATTACTTCCGTAACATGCAACCCTTGCTTTGTCAGACACCAGGAGCATACTGGGATATTTTCCCAAAGATTTGTCTCTTTAAGAAGGATAACATTTATCAATCAGGGAAAAGAGAACGAAGAGGAGGTCAAAAGGATACAAAGAAAAACTCAGTCTCCAATGCAAGATGACAGATTGACTCTAGATGTTTATCATGTATTTGGCAACCATGGGCAGACAATGAGTATTCTGTATGAGTGCATTATAGCCACAACACTAGAGTTATCCAAAAGGAGAGTTGTGTTTTTTGACCTAGGAAAAGAAAACACAAGAGCTAGTTGTTACTTAGCTGAGAGATTCCAGAGGCAGATAGCAGGTGAGATTGTAGTCCCAACAAATCCTTCAAATTTGCAATCAGTTGTGGACATGAAGATTGTAGGTGTAGGCGTCGATCACTATTTTGCAGTCACTGAGGATCAATATAACAAGTGGTGGAAGAAGAAGAAGAGTGTTGGACCTTATCTCACTGAGTCATACCATTCACATAACGTCGATGAAATGGCATTGGGTAGTACAGCTCTTCCTCGCCATTTGTTTCCTAATCATCCGCCTCCTAAACTGATGTCACAAAACTATACTTATGGCACATATAATTAGCCCTCTTACAGCTGCCAGAGATAGATTTTACTTTACCATTTTCCAATGCAGTCAGCGAAGAAGAGCTAGTACAAGTTCCAAGGCGTCCTTGTCCGTATGAATTTTCTACAATGGGTTTGACATTGGTAAGTACATTTACATTTGTTTGCATTTTCATTTTAAGTTTTTTTGAACATTTAACTAAATTTCTCTACTTTATACTTGTAGGAGGATTGCTATAGTTATATGCAACAATAATATTCATTCCAGTTTGGATCTCGTGAAGTCGTATGGATGGAGTCATTGCGTCGAGCTACAACTTCATGTTCTTCATCTAGCAGATCTTTTTCTTTTTCAATACCATTTGTCTTTTATGGCATGTTTTAAGTGTTTTTTTTTTTAATTGAGTGTCTTAAATTTTATAAAAGCTTTTTGTTTTCGTTATATTGGGTACATTATGCATAGAGCTTTGAGAAGAATTTTGTTCGGCCTTTCGGATGATGAAGATGATACTGAGCAGAATGTTCTAGCAATGGCTACGCCTTTGGAGTCACGGAGGAGGCAAGGAATACACCAACCCATCCCGAATGAAGTCAAGAAGCGTCAGAGGTTGCACAGAAACCTTGTAGATGTCGATGCCAAGATGATGCAATAATACTTCAACTTCGATTGTATGTATGTGCCAAAGAACCTCAAAGGTCGGTTTTCTTTTCCTCGTCATCTTTTTCTAAGAATTTTAGAGCAAGTTTGTGACTATGACCATGATTTTCGTCAAAAAACGGATGCTTGTGGTATTCCTGGCCATACTCCATATATGAAAATGGTTGTTGTGATGAAACATTTTGCCAAAGGTATTGCACCAGATTCTCTAGATGATTATACACAAACGGGAGCAACTACTATCTACTTTTATGCTATGAAGTTTATGGATGCAATTATTTGAATTTATACTGGTCGATACATGCGTCAGCCTACCGCTCAAGATACAGAAAGGATTTTGGTATAAAATTGTAGTAGCAGGATTTCCCACACTACACCCCTTACTCGATTTTGCTTAATTAATTCATTGAAAGATGTAAGATCAAGAATATTTATTGATTAAGTCCATGAAATGTTTACCCAGGATAATAGAATTACACTTAGAAATTAAAATGCTCTTCAACTTTCTCTCTCCTATTGACTTGCTTAACAATTCCAAAAAGATCTCTCCCTTTTACAGACTCATTTAGCCCTTTATATAGGGTAATACATAGTGGATGACAGCTAAGCTACCCTTTATTTTCGGGAATGTCCCGCGAAGTGTCGCAGATGCACAAACATTCACTCTCGTGACACTTCTTAACCCTCGCCAGTTCTCACGTCTTCTTTATGTTTTGCCTGTCGTTATCCATTGCGTCGTTTATTTTAGCTTCCTGCGACTCCCTCGCGACGCCGTCGTTCACTAATCCCGCGAGCCTTGTATATTGCGATATTATGATCCTACATCTTGCCTCTTTTTCCTTGAATATTGCTTGAAGAGCGATCTTTCAAGGAAAAATCTGTTGTGGTGGTAATCTTTGATCTTTGTTGATAAAGGAACGAGCGGAAGAATACTGGACTTGAAAAGTACGTACTTGCCTCTATTCTTTTGCGAAGTTCCGAAGTTTCTTTGTAATACACATACGAAGTATCGTTTCTTGCCTCATGAATTACAGAAAATAATCAATTTCGCAAGCTATTCTCGCCTATTAGGAAATATGTTGTATATTTGGATTCTACTAAAGTTCTTTTCGTCTGGCTTCCTTGGATTTAGCAGGGACCGCTTACACGTGTCTATGTTTACCTCTTTTACCGGTGCATTTAATGTTAATCGGTCATAACATTTTTTCTCGTCTATTTATAGGAGCACCCCCTGTGAAGAATTTTCCTTTTCCTTTTCATCTTCTTCATCGTCTGCAAGTGTTCTTCTTCTTCATCGTTCTGCAAGTGTTTGCTTATTGTTGTCTCTTACCGTCTTCTTTACCACTTTAGCTATTCTCTACCAGTTGTTACTCTCATGACGTCCAGGTTTGTTAATTTTGCCATATCTGGCTGATTTTGTTGTTGATCAAATTTGAGATTAGCTTTCTTTGTTGAAATCACACTGGTATGATTAACTTTGTAGTTCTTTTTCTGCCATTGTTGTTTAGCAAGAACCAACCCAGAACTAAATTTATCGTGAAGGACCCTCTTCTTTCTTTGGGCTCGCCATCGAAATCTACTTTGCAACAAGAACCCCTCGCACAACCAAAGCCCACTTCGCGAGCAAAATCTATGGCTACAAAAAGACAGTCTGCAAGTGACAAGGTATTCAAGAAACATTTTTTTTTTTTTTTTTTTTTTTTTTTTATCAACAATACGTTGTTGCCTCTGTTTCTTATTTAATTTGTCATTCGCAGGATGATAAAACTACTGGTCATGTTCCCAAAAGGCCTCGCTACTCCAAACCTGTTACCCCTGACGTTCCATTTCCTTCATTCTCTCCTTCGTCTCCTGCTGCGAAATCTTCGCAAGATAATTTTGTGCCCCCTTCCCCTGGTAATATCACCAACGACAATACTTCTATGCCTCAACTCCTCATAGATCAAGTTCCTTATAACTGTCCTACTACAAACGATCTTATACTCCTCCCCTGCTATCAATGTCCCTGCTATTTCTCCAATCACTTCTCTCCCTGAAACCTCCTCTTCTCATGAGGTTCCTTTGACAAAGGACGACTCGTCTTCTTTGTTTGAACAGATTCCTCTAACTGCGGAAAATTTGGAGGGGATAGATGTGGCCTTTAAGGTCCTTTCTGATCTCGTGAATGATGCCAAAAAGACTTCTACTGATCCTGTCAAATCTAATGTCTGCGAGATTTTAAGTAAGCACCTTGGTCCTGAGAGGATCTCGCAAGCATCTTTAGTTCAAGAGATTAATAAGCTGAAGGATGATCTCCAAGTTATGGATGTGAAGTGCAATAATCTCCATCTTGAAAATCAAAAATTTCTCAGTATCTCACTAGATCGTGATAATCTTCGCAAGAAGAATGAAGAATTAAAAGGTATGCCTCCCCACCCACCCTTTTTTTTTTTTTTTTTTTTTTTTTTGTAACTCAAACCCTTGCTCGTCCTCAAAGTATTAAACCAGAAACGAATAATGGAGATATATCAGATGGAGTCTATCGTTGAAGAAGTTCGAGTTGAAAGAGATGCTTGGATGGAGCAGTATAATTTCTTAGATAATCTTCATACCTATGCAGCTGATCAAATAAATAACTTGTCTAAAGAGAATTTTGATTTATCGCAAAAGCAAATCTCATTAAGTAATGACTTATCTCGCCTCTCATATTCTTTGACTAAAACTAATTTGGAGTTGGAAACTTTATCAGATGAGAATCGAACTCTTTCTCAAGAGAAACGTTCTCTGTTGAATAAGATGGCGAGCTACTCGCAGCAGTATAATGCTTGTCAAAAGTTATGTGAAGAACACGAACAAGCTAAACATATTTTGAAAAACCAACTTGAAGGAATTACTGCCGAGAGAGATAAACTTATTCAAGGTAGAATAACTTTGAGTGTAAAAGCGAAGCAATTCCAAGAACAATGTGTCAAATTAGAAAAATCCAACTCTACTCTCGTAGAAAATTCCATACTTGTTTCCAATGAAAAGAATTTGCGATCTCGAATGAAAGGCTTAGTTGGAGATTCATTTGATGATGTCATGGACCGTTTGGGGAATAACTTCGCAGCTTTAATTCAACATCTTACTTCTCAGAAGGAAGGTAGTCAAATTATTTGACTATCTTAATTTATGTATTTATTCCATGAATGCTTTATTACCCTGAAAATGCCGATAATGTTCAATAAGGATTTTCTCTAATCTTGTGTATTTATTATGCAGACTCTGAGAGAAAGCTTCGCTCCACTATCTCCACCCTCAGGTCTGATCATTCTAAAATTCGCAAAGAAAATGGTCTACTCGCCGCGTCTCTTGCTCGTTCTCGCGACCGTGCAGAGCGAAGATTTGATTATATGTCTTATTGTAAGGACATTGATAGTAAGAATCGTCAAAAGGCATTGCTTCGCCAATTCCCTCTTAAAGCGGAAGTTCTTATGAATAATATTTTTTGTCGAAGTCTCTTGATCCTATTCACGTCGATCCTTTGGAAGTAAGTGATGATGAAGTTCCTAATGCTCAGGATAGTGATTATGAATATGAAAGCAGCGAAGATCTCCCCGATAAGGAAGTTGTCGATGAAGATCCAACGAGAAAGACTCACGATGAAAATCCGAAGAATCGGCGAGAACGAAGGTGATGAAAACATTTCTAATGAAAATCCACCAATTGAAGGAGGCGAAACTGATAAGGGCGCAGAAAAGTCTCAACCATCCTCCGTATTTAATAATGCTGATGTAGAGAGTTAAATTCTCTTTGTAATTTACCAGAATTCCTTTTTGTGTGAATGATTTAACTCTTTGATTGAGTAATTCCCATATTTCTTTCTTCCCTTCTTAGTTAAGACCACCTTGCGAGCATGTTCGCTTATTGAATTTTTTATTAAGTAAATCCATCCCAATCAGGGATTTGATTTTAATCCTTCTCACTGCGACAAAGTCGCAGGCCGCCTTTACATTTTCATGCAGAGGCCCATTGACCTTGCCTTATCATTTTTGTGTGGTCTTCCAAGTTAGACCTCCCTAATTAGAGGTCTTCCCCTGCCACCTTTCATTCGACAAAATCGCAGGACGTCTTTACACTTGTATGTAAAGACCCATTGATCTTGCCTTATCATTTTCCAAGTATTTTTGCCTCTGCAGGATGTTTTAGTTGCGACAATATGACAGGCCTAGATATCCTTGCGAACATAAAGCCCCATGACATTGCCGTCTTGCGACGAAATCGCAGGACGTCCGTACACTTTCGTGTAAAGACCCATTGATCTCGCCTTACCGTCGCGTTAGTATTATTGCCTCTGCAGGATAATTGCACAAATATGACAAGCCTAAATTCTCTTGCGAAAACATAGCCTCATGACATTTGCGTCTGTTTTGACACTCCCCCTATTGGAGAGCGTCGCCCTTATCATCTCCCCGGTTGCCCCTTCAAGGAGGCGAAACATCGGCCATACAAGACTAGCTCCTCCCATCCGGTCTTAACAACAACCAGTTGTTTTCGCAGCCTCTTATCCCTTATACCTATAGGGTTTATGGTTACGAGACTGCACCCTAAGTGGAGTTTTCTTCGGGCGAGTGCAACATATGCCAAGACTTGCCAAGAATGGCCAGGGTAGGTTCATCCATCCCGGGCACTCTGGCTCAACCGTGTACCTCGGCGCCTTGAGCATACACTGACTCCTAAGAAGAGACCCTCGGTCGCCCAACCAGGGTATAACCTACATATATAGTTGGGAATCCAAGGTACCTCTTAGGATAGGCTTTCATGGGCCCCAAATTTTCATGACTCGGGCTTCGGGAGCGGTGTAACCTTCCCCTGAGCCATGTCGAGAGATACCCCCTTATATGACGCACTTTAGGTCTTACATTTGCCTCTTACGAAATGTTATTCGCGAACTAGGGTGTACGCCATAAAGGTTCGTCCCATTCATTTATTCTTTTATTCAATCATTCTTCATCATTTGCCATTTTGCTTGCGAGATATTCGCCAATTCATTCATTTAATCATTCGTTATCTCTTGTTGTTTTGTTAAGTCATTCATGACTTTTTTGTTATTCTTGTCGCGAGATCTTCGCGTATTTTCTCTGCATTTTACTGAATGTCGCAAATATCTTGCGAAGAAGTACTTCATCTTGATTCCTTTTTCCTCTCTCATTTTTACGGGTAATATTTCTTTAGATATAACCTATTCCATGGTCTATCCAATTTTTGTCCCACATCTCTTCCTTCGGGATCCATCAATCTATATGCCCCTGTACCAACTACTTCTTTGATAATATAAGGTCCATCCCATTTTCTCGCCAATTTGCCTCCACTTTCACGTTGATATATTGGGGTTTCTCGCAACACCAAGTCTCCTGGTTGGAACTCACGTATTTTTACACGTTTGTTATATTCTCTAGCCAGTCTTCGCTGATAATTCTCCATGTGTCGCAATGCCTTTTCTCGCTTTTCTTCCAATTCATCCAACTTGATTAGAATGTTGCCTGCGCTAAGATTTTTATCCCAAACCTCTTTTTTTGGTTGTCGGAATCACGACCTCTGTTGGCAGTACTGCTTCAACTCCGTAAGTTAAGCAAAAGGGGACATTCCGTGGCTTCTCTTCTAGTTGTATTATAAGCCCACACTGCATTGGGTACTTGTTCGCACCATCCCCTATTGTGTCCTTCCAGCTTTTTCTTCAATATATCAGCAATTGTTTTGTTTGTTGCCTCCGCTTGGCCATTAGCTTGTGGATATAATGGGGTTGATTTTCCACATCTTATCTGAAATGCATTAAGCAGCAATTCTATATTTTGCCCTTCAAACTGCTTCCCATTATCAGATACCAATTGTGCGGGGATCCCAAATCTGCATATAATATTTTCAAATATGAAAGTAAAAACATCCTTATCGCGGATGTGTTGTACCGCTTTCACCTCTGCCCATTTTGTGAAATAGTCCGTTGCGACAATTAAGTACCTTCTTTGTCCTGTTCCCGGTAAGAATGGTCCCACAATATCTAAACCCCATTTTCCAAAAGGCCACACACTTCTCGAAGAATTTAACGGTGCTCCAGGTGCATGTATCTTCTTCCCGTGTCTTTGACAATCTTCGCAGCGTCTGGATATTGCTCTCGCGTCCTCATGCATATATGGCCAATAATATCCTTGCGTCTTTGCCTTATATGCCAAAGATCTCCGCCGCTATGATTTAGGCATCCCCACTATGCAGCATCTTCAATATGGTTTCTCCTTCTTTCCTTGATAAACATCGAAGCGAGGGTCCCTCAAAAGAACGCCGATAAAGCACGCCATCTCGTAATTCATAATTTGTTGCCCGGCTCTTTAACTTGTGTGCTTCCAATCTATTTCTTGGTACCTCGCCTTTCATTAAGTACGCGTGAAGTTCCACTCTCCAGTCTTCCTCGCGACCTTGCATTTCATCTACCACCATCATTATATCTCGCTTCTTGTCCCCCTCTTTATTAATTGATGGCGCTTGATGGCGTCGTATTTTGATATTCCTCGCAGTTGGGTCTGTCATCATACTTGATATAAAGGCAAAAGCGTCTGCGAGTCTATTATCTCTCCTTGATATGTGCCTCCATTTTACTTTCTGTATCTGTGCTGACAACACTTCTACAAGCTTCCTGTATTTCTGTAGGGATGGATCGTTTGTAGCATACTTCTCTGTTATCTGACAGATTGCCAATTGCGAGTCACTGGTAATCCTCACATTCTCCAATTTCATTTCTATTGCAAGTCGCAGAGCATGTATTATAGCTTCATACTCTGTTTCATTATTCGTGGATTCAAACTCCAATCTAAAAGAGAAAGCTAATTTATTGCCTTCTGGTGAAATCATAACAATTCCCACTCCATTTCCTTCTCCATTTGATGATCCATCTACTAATATTTCCCATCGTCATGCGGTTCAGTTAGCAGGTCTTTTGGGTCTCCATACTCTTCTTCTACATCCATCATTTCATCTATCGCTTCATCTTCTTCCAAAGGAAATTCTGCTAAAAAGTCTGCGACAACCTGTGACTTAGTTGAGGATAATATCTCATACTTGAGTTTACAATGGCTTATTTGAGCATTCCATCTTTCAACTCTTCCCGATCTTTTTGAATGTTTCATCACTGACTCAATTGGTATTTTTGTGACTACCTTAATGGTATGTGCTTGAAAATATATGCGAAGCTTGAATGTTGCATAAACTAATGCTAGGATTAATTTTTCGATCTTGAATAATTTCTTTTCATGGCATTAAAAGTTTTCTTGATGTAATAGATTGGTTTTTCTACTCCTGCGTCCGTTCGCAAAGTAAAAAGCGCACTTAAGGCATGCGAAGTTGTCGCGAGATATATTAATAATTCTTCTCACGGTTACGCATCGCATAATGGATATATCCATTAAATGTTCTTTGATCCCTTGTAAAGCCTTTTCACATTCGTAGTCCATTTAAACTTCGATCCTTTTTTCGGAAACGCTTTGAAAAAGTGTTTACACTTATCGGATGACCGCGAGATGAACCTTCCTAGTGATGCTAACAACCCATTCGACTTTTGAACATCCTTTACTTGTCGCAGTGTCGGCATATCGCGAACTGCTTTTACTTTCTCGGGTCAACATGTATTCCTTCCTTTGATATAATGTAACCCAAGAACTTCCCGACGCAACTCGAAGGTACATTTTTCCGGATTTACTTTGATGTTAAAACGCCTCATCTGCTCAAAAATTTCTTTCGGGTCTCGCACGTGATCCTCCGCCTTCTTACTTTTTACCAAACATGTCATCCACGTATACCTCTAGTGTTTTGTGTATCCATTCTGCGAATACCTCTTCCACCATCCTTTGATACGTTGCCCCAGCATTTCGCAGACCAAACGGCATTTTAGTATAGCAGTATAATCCTCTTGGAGCGAAGAAAGCAGTATGCTCTTGATCTTCCTCGGCGAGAGGAATCTGGTTGTAACCTTTATACCCTATCCGGAGATGATACTCTTTCATTCCATTGCTTGATTCGACTAGTTGTGGAATATCCGGCGGTGGAAAAGCTGTCTTTAGGGCAAGCTTTATTTAAATCGGTGAAATCAATGCAGATCCATATTCCCTTGTTCTTCTTTGGAACTATAACCATATTCGCTATCCATTCAGGATATTTTGCTTGTCTAATAATTCCGCGTCCAAAGCATCTTCTGCAGATTCTTCTTCTATCGAGGGTGGTATCTGTTGCTATCTTTCTAATTCTTTGTTTAAATGGCTTCACATTTTTATCAATTTATAACTTGTGAATGAGCGATTGACGGATCTATACCAGGCATTTCATCCATATCCCACGCGAAGATGTCTTTATAATCTCGTAACAGATCGACAGTTCTTTTCTCTTCATCTGCTTCCATGCTAGTTCCAATCTTTAGCATCTTGGGTTTTTCCTTAGTTCCAATGTTCACTTCTTTGGTTTGTTATGCTGCGACGTAACTGGCCTTCGGTTCTCCCATAGGGGTTGGTCCTTTTGGTTCTCTCGCAAGATCATCTTCTTCTCCCGAGATCTCGCCAGGTATGCCTTTTCCTTCCTTTGCTCTTATCATGTAAACTCTGAATTCTTCTTCTTTCTTAGTTGCCTTCGCCATCTTTTTGCGGTATTTTGATATATTCTTCCGCTTGTTTATTTGTTCCCCGCAACACTTTACTTCATTTTGATAGTATATTCTTCCTTTGACAGCGTCCCCTTTGATCTCGCCAATTCCAGTTGGTGTGGGAAACTTGATACATTGATGAAGCGTTGACGCCACAGCTTTTATTGCATGTACCCATGGTCTTCCTAGTAATATGTTGTATGGTGATTCCATATCCACTACACTTAATGTCACCTGTGTTTCAATTCCTCCTAATGGAATACGTATTTTTATCTCTCCTTTTACTTTTGTTATGGAATTACCAAAACCTTGAATATTGTATGCCGCGAAAATCATATCTTTGTCTTTATATCCCATCTTTTTGTAAGCGTGATAGAACATGATGTTCACCAGACTCCCTGTATCGATTAAAACTCCATTCACCATCCATGTTTTCCTTTGTGTTCTCCGATTTCTCTCCTTCCTTATACGCGTTTATTGTGATCACCGGTGGAGATGTGTGATCCAAATTTTCTTTGGATATTTCCCCGCCGTGAATGTTATCTCTTGCTTTTCCCAATCCTTCAAAGGTGATGCCATTTCTCTATCCGTAATCTTCTTTCCTTCGAAATCCCGTTTGTGTATTCTTCCTTTGATATTTTCATGAAATTCGCTAATCGGTACTCGGTGTATGCGTGTTGCATGCCATCTCTTTTTCATCCGATTTAAGATTTCCCTTTCTCATTTTCCTGATTCAAAAAAAACTTTAATTGCAATCTTCTTTCTTTTACAAACGATCGTCCCTGTTTCTAGCGCATATGTAGTAGCAGGATTTCCCACACTACACCCCTTACTCGATTTTGCTTAATTAATTCATTGAAAGATGTAAGATCAAGAATATTTATTGATTAAGTCCATGAAATGTTTACCCAGGATAATAGAATTACACTTAGAAATTAAAATGCTCTTCAACTTTCTCTCTCCTATTGACTTGCTTAACAATTCCAAAAAGATCTCTCCCTTTTACAGACTCATTTAGCCCTTTATATAGGGTAATACATAGTGGATGACAGCTAAGCTACCCTTTATTTTCGGGAATGTCCCGAAGTGTCATGAGATGCACAAACATTCACTCTCGTGACACTTCTTAACCCTCGCCGATTCTCACGTCTTCTTTATGTTTTGCCTGTCGTTATCCATTGCGTCGTTTATTTTAGCTTCCTGCGACTCCCTCGCGACGCCGTCGTTCACTAATCCCGCGAGCCTTGTATATTACGATATTATGATCCTACAAAAATGAAGCTCGTGGATTTCCTGGGATGCTTGGTAGTGTAGATTGTTTTCACTGGGCATGGAGAGAATGTCCAATGGATCAAGAAGGATCCCATGTGGGTTATAAGTCAAATCCCACGATTGTTCTGCAGGCGGTAGATTCATATGATAGATGGATCCGGTATTCCTATTTTGGGTTGGGTGGGCAGCACAATGACCTTAATGTCTTGCATTCTTCGGGTTTGTTCGATAGACAACCTAATGGTGTAGCACCTCCTTGTCATTTTCAAATCAATGGCAGAAACTATGACAAGGGGTGTTACCTAGGAGATGGATCATATCCAATGTATGGTTTCATTGTGCAAGCATAGAAACCCGCCGTGAACAATAGAGAATCTCTTTTCAATCAATACCAAGAAGCCAAAAGAAAGCACATAGAACGTGCATTTGGTGGTCTAAAGGGTAAGTTTGGCACTATATTGAAACCATGTCGTTATTATAAAAAATCGGACATGAGGGAAATTATGAGGGGGTGCTTGATAATGCATAATATGTGTGTTGATATGGAATATCGCGATGAGGAATAGGAGAGGATCGCGGACAAGAACCTCAACCGCAAATTCAAGAAAACACAAGGCTAGCTCCTCATGTATTGTGCAACCCTGCGTGTCGGGCGGAACTTCGCTTGGAATTCACTACACACATTTGGCAACGGCATGGATATGGTTTGAGAGATGGTAATATTCTAAATGGATGATGCGTTACCGGAAGTTCATGAGGGTAGAACCGGCATGGATACTGATGAAAACCACTACGATTATGAAGTAGATGTCATTTTATGAGAATGGAGAGTAAATTTCATAGTCACTACTTTATTTAACCATAATACTCTTTTTTTCATTCAAGCACTTTTTCATTAAGTAGAAACTTTAATTAGTTCTTGTAATAACTCCATAATATATATATATATATATTTTTTAATTTAAGTACGTTTACAACATTGAGTAGGTACTAAATATTTCTTCATAATACTTGAACAATTACATTAGGTACTTATTCATGCATATACTTCATTCGACTCAAATTCGAGATCCAAATATCTCCACAGTGGTGGCATGAATGAATGACATTCCTTGATCTGCTTGGTATATAACCATAGCATCTTCACATTTACCATTTGATGGCCTAAATGAAATTACAAACACCTTGCAATAACGATTGATGCATGCTAACCGACTCTCAAGGCTTCCTCGGCTTCTTCCATTAGTATTACCATTGATTCTCACAAATTCTTTAAGAACTTATTCCCGAAAATTGTTGCGTGTTTGAGACGTCCCTAAAGGATTTGTGTCGCGAATTTTGCAAAAACTTCTCACCAAGTCATTGTCTTCGGCAATTGAGTATCCAACAAATCCATCCATGCTTGAATTGAGAATGTAGGTAAAGAAGAAAATAGTGAAACTTGACAAGTTTGGGGTGGGGATGTTAAGTTTATGTGTTGAGTTTAAATAGAGGTAAGAGAACTGATCGGAATCCAGTGAGTTTTAATGGCCGTTTGGGCTGCATTGTACCGTTCAGCGCTGAGTGATCTAATCCGTCAGACCAGAATATAGGCGTTATTCTCAACGGCTTGAAATCTGGCGATGTACCAGTCAACGCCATCTGATTTTAACCATAAGATCAAAAATGACCGTTAATCTCAACAGTTATGGTTTACTGGCCATTTGAAATATCGACAACTATATTTTCAGGCAACCCTATAAATAGAGAACTATTTCTCCTTCATCACTCACACCAAAATCAATTGATTCTCTTCTTCATTGATTTTCTTCTTCTTCTACAATTTTGTTCATACAAAATATATCACACTTTCAACCAAAAGAGGATGATGCACTAACTACCGCTTGGATTATAGCAAGCAACAATTCGATTAGAGGAAAAGATCAAAAAGGTAAAGATTTTTGGAAGAAAATTATGGAAGAGTTCGTTAAAAGATGGCCTAGTGGTAGAATTTGGGACAAAAAGCCATTGCAATCAAGGTGTAATCACTACACCATATCCTGGATTTAGCAACGCTTCAATATCGGAGGTGTGCAACGGATATATACGTTGCACAGTCTGCAACGTTTATATACGTTGCGCACCGGAAAATCCGTTGCACAAATTATCCATTATTGATTTTTTCAAAATAAATTAGTGGTGCAACGTTTTTAAACTCGTAAAACCGTTGTACATTTTGGCTATGTTTATGGGCTTTTAATATTTCTTTTTTTTAATTATTTTATGAAATGTTTTCTTATTTTTAGGAAAAGAAATATCCCTCAGACACATTTATTTCTATTTCTTCACAGCTGTTTCTCTCTCTCCCATTTTTCAGACAAAGAAGAGAAAAATCCATCTTCATCAAATCTGCGCCTTAAACAAACCCATCTTCATCAAATCTGCAATATGAAATCTGATTAAAACCTTCGTTTCAACAAAATCCATCTTCAAGAAATGTCGATCTACAACCTAGAAACTTGAAATCATCCAAACCCTAGAAAATCAAATTTTCCTTGAAATCCAAAATCAAATCATTCAACACTTCAACAACATTTTTGTGGATTATCGTCAGGTACAAACTCTCAACCACTGTTATTGTTGGTTAATTTTCATTTTATTTGTATCTGAAATCATCAATTTGTTGATTGTTTCATTTTGACCTAATTTTGTGAATAGAAAGAGTTAGGGGTTTCGCTTTTGGTGTTCTTTTTTTGTAATGATTTGTGAATAGTATCTGAAAGAGTTTGGGGTTTTTATTTTGGTGTTCTTTTTTTTGTTTGATGATTTGTTGAAGTTGGTTTGAACGATTCAGTTGTGTGTATAAGGTTGGGTTTGAGGCTTTAGGGTCGATTTTGAGTCATCTGATTTATTTTATTTTTTTTTAGATCTGTGTTCTTTTTTTGATTCAGTTTCATAGGCACCAGTTTTCAGATTTCAATTTTGGTATGTGTTGGTTAAGAAACAAATTTCACTAAGTATAGATTTCATGTTTCAGTTTTGGTATATTTTGAAGATATAGTGCTATAGTTGTTATTGGTGTCTATGAACCTAACTTTGGTCTCCTCTTAGTGAAATTTGTTAATGGAGTTGTTGATCTTAGAGATTTAGTTAGTTGGAAATCAGAAAAATCAAAAATTTGATATCTCCCCTAGACCATTAAATTAGTGAAAAATGGGGGGATGTGGCCTTTTGACTTAGGTATATGTAATAAGCTATACCCGATGGTTAAGAAAATTTATTCTTTACTTTTGTATGTTTTAATAATCTATAAATAATTGATTCACGTGATAAGCCTGTAGTCCGCTTTCTCTAAATGGCTTACATATGGATCCTCATGCAGCGTTTTGTATTTTAGCAACTGCCGTGGTAGTTGATTTAACGATGCTGTGAAGATATTAAAGAAATGCAAATGGTCTGGAACTCCTTCAACGGCATGTATTTGAACCCTAACACAACTAATCACCTGCAGAAACTTAAGGAGATGAATCCAATTAAAGTGGATACAGTATGCCTTCTGAAACCTTATCGGCAATAAGTAGATTTGTTTCGTACCTCCTTCAGGTGTTGATATTGATGAGAAACCTCTTTATGAATCTTTCTAGTCCTGATTTTGAAGATCAAGTAAGTGCCATTTCATTTCCCTGATCCTTCTTCTTTCTATTGATCTGGAGGCATGATATGTTGGGCCCGTATAGTTAATAGTTTACAGAGGCTTCCGTAATTCTTTGAATTTTGTTTGATTACTCTTGCAGTGCAGCTGGAGGCATTCTGTGTTGGACCCGTATAGTTTACAGAGGCTACCATATAGTTAGATTAATTGATTTTTTTTCTCCCATTGTTGATTTTTTTTATCTTCAATCAGTTTTAGTTCCTCTATCTATAGAACCACGGATTCTCTTCAGAACCCTTGTTGCAGGCTTCTACTTATAAGCCTGAACAATCAATGGTTCCTCCTAGTCATCAATTGGCGATAAGGAGCAATACATTATACATGCTGATAAAGCAATTGAGGAAGTAGTGCAGAAAGGGGCTCAACTTTGTATTGCCTGTAAGCTATCAAAATCATATGACTTGTCAATAATTGAATTTGATGAGTACTAATATGTGTAAGCTAATTTAGTTATTTATTGATTGCAGACGTTGTATAAACAAGAGCTAAGCGTAGTACTGTACATCTACAGTGGAATTGGCCATGGCGATGGTAGTGGTGCATGCATAGTTGTATACAGTTTCTCGAGGACTTGCTGGTGCCTTCCTGGATGTAATTCCACTTGAATGAGTATTCTTTTCTGTTCATTATTTTTTAATTGATCATTTACTTGAGTGTCTTTCAGTAAACTTTGGAGATCCTAGTAACTTGCATGTTATGGCCCTATTGGCTGCAAATAAGGGAAAGCCTATGCTTGGAATTGGCTGCAAATAATGCTCTCTTGTATTTTGTCTCCCCACCAAGGGTTTGGCTAAATGTGTGGAGTGGAGTGTCAATATGATGGAGGAGGATTCTAAGCGGACATTGAAGATTGTTGAACTTAAAGCAAAGAATGATCGTTTAATTATAAGAATCTGGACTAACGACATTCCACCAGTTATAAATTCAAAAGCAATTCATGACCAGAATTTCACTGGAAAAGTTAGTGTTCAACCTAATGCTTTCAGGAAGGGTACCACTTGCGAATTATATTATCTCATACTCCTGTGCCTTGAATCCTTTGGCGTCTGCAGGAGGTAGAAGTTGTGAGCGGAGACTGTACCATAGTAGCTAATGATAATGTACTGTCAGGACAATTGTTACATATGTATCATGTTCATAATGGTCTTATGAGATATTGAACCATCTACTTAGTTGTATTTACTTCTCCTGAGAAGAGCATTTCAATAATGGATACATATCCAAAAGTAAGCTATTATGGCCTAAAGGAAAAAATGAGTGGCTGCTTTTTTCATTGATTCCTGAGTTGTTCAAAGGAATATCTGCTATTACATTTGAGTTTATGTACCAACTTTGGTTTAAATATGACAGTTGCATTTAACATATATTTGAATATGTTTATATTCATGTTACAACAGCGACTTCTAACAATGATGATGAGTTCGCCAAATGGCAGGAGGAGGTTAGAAAATTAGAACTCGAATCTGAGGCTTTGAAGCATGGCTCAAAGTTAAATGATGTTGGTGGGTCAGATCAGTTGAAAGACTCTAATCTGCGTATGATGTGTCAAGTTAAGTATCACGGTGTTTTTGTTGGTGTTTGAATGAAATTCTGTAGCTTGTGTGCTTCACTTGTTGTTATGTTGGTGGTGTCATAGCTAGGTTGTCTCAAGAGAGAAATTGAAGCGTCGAAGGTAGTTTTCAGTTCCTTTAGTGGCTCATATTTTTGTACTTTCTCTTAGTTTTCTCATCTTATGTTTCCAGATTCTCCGCAGAACACCATCAACAGAATCAAAATCATCATAATCATCACCTTTATCATTAGACCTTGTAAGGAATCCTTTCATTCTCTCTTTCTGTGAATTTAATGTACATTCATACATATTCTTCTGTTTTTGACTCATTTTGTCTTCTAATTCATGATAATTTTTTTATATTGTGTTTGTTTTTGAAGATTTTTCTCAAATTTTTTCTGTGATAGTTTAATCATTGTTGATTTCTTAGCATGAGTTTTTGTTTTCTTGTTTTCATTGTGGCAGAGATAGTAGGCAAACATGGGGATCAAATCCAAATCCTTCTTGCTCTTGCTTTTCCTTTTGTTTGTGTTATTTGCTCTAGTTTTTTCTGCACCTAGTGAGGGGTTCATCGGAGTTGGGCTCAAGAAGAAGAACTTTGATCAACGCAATCGATTTGCTGCACGGTTGGCCTCTAGGGAAGAGGATAAATTGAGAGGTTCTACCCGTAATTATAGCTTCCATGGTACCCTGAGGGTGCCTGGTATTGCAGCATTGAAGAGCTACACAGATGCTCAGTATTTTGGTGAGATTGGTGTTGGTACCCCACCTCGGAAATTCACTGTCATATTTGACACCGACAGCTCTATTCTGTGGGTTCCATCAGCAAAGTGCTATCTTTCGGCAAGTCTCTAACTAAAATTAATAAATATGGAAGTATAATTTCTTTTCAGCCTTAATTTGCAATAAATATGATAGTATCATATACTGCACCCCCTGCAGTATTTCACTAAATAAAAGACAAGGATTATGTTACATCTCTTGCTAATTTGGAAATGTTTCATAGGTGGTGGTTGCTTGTGCCAGTATAGATAATTCTCCTAGTGACTTTTAGGTCATGCTTTTTATTTAACATTTGACAGTTTTATTTCATGTTCCATGGGTGGTTGCAGGTTATGTGTCAGTATAGATGAATAGACATGTGATAAAAATAGGAACAAAGCAGCTGAAGGCAAATCCAAGTTACAGAGACTCTTAGATAATAGGGCAACTGGGCTAGATATGATGTAGTTTTACAAGTGGTAAGTATAGGGTTTGATTCTCGGACTTGGGAAGTTGTTGATTTTAGATTTAAATAAAATTAATCTAGCAAAAAGAAAAGATAATGACAATATTGAGAGATTACTGGGACTTAGGTTTCCACCAAACTTCACAATCAATTGGTTCATACAATGATTCATAACAATTTTAGCTCTTTTCTAGACTCTATTTCTTTGCCAAAAGTAGATTTTATAAAGCATTAGATGTAAATCGTAAGCATAGTGCATCAAAAGTTCTTAGACTAAGCATACACTATCAAACAAAATCACAAATAATCAATGAAAATCATAAATCGATTAAAAATCAATGCAAGAAGTCTTAAGAATCAATTATAATTACCAAACATTGTGAAACATGGCTTCCTCCGTCATCCCAGTGTTGGGGTTTAGCTCCTCATGGTGAAAACACGTTCAAAATTGATATTCATAGCTCAAAAAGTGCTTACAAGAGGTGAAAAATAATAAAGCAGTGAAATCGCAACGTTTATAAGTGTTGCAAGACACTGTTACAGAGAACGATAAATTAAATGTGTTGCAGAATAAAAGACTGTCTCTATGAGTCTGTTCTTCGTGTTCTTGAGAACGACACTTCTGAAGTGTCAGTTCTTCGTCTTCTTCACCTGCTGATTCTGCAGCTCTGTAATTCACCTCTGCAGCGTGATTTTCTTCCTCTACCCCAAACTCTCGACTCCCCTCGCTGGAACTCTTATGACTCGTATTTATACACAGCAGTCCATATCACTTGATTAAAATCCCGAAAATCTTCTTTTTCTCTCGTGCAAGTTATGACCCTTTTTTTATTCTTCCTGTTTCCTTCTTTACGCGTTGTATGAGCTGGAAACTCTCTTAAGGATATCATCAAATCTTCATAAGATATTCTCTTCAGTTTATTTGCACGTCACTTCCAAAAATATACCAAACACAATCCAATATTAACTTACTTCCCTGTATAGCTTCACGTCGATGATCCGGCCCAATTTCTTCTAATCCAACACTCATACCAAGTATGTTTATCCTTAACAAACCCAAAGTAACAGGAATCCGCGATTAAATCTCAGTAAAACTCGTCCTAATTTGACGAAGAAAATTCCGCAGGTGGTTGGACATCTTTCCCGCCAAAACTCAATTTTCAAACAAAGAAGTAGAAATGTCCCCTAACCAGACTAGGGTGTAAATAGCACTTGGGGTGTCCTGGGTGTAAATAGCAAGTGGGTGTCCCTTAGTAATTGAGGTGCCCCTTAACCAAATGGAGAGTCCGAATAGTAATTTTCTCCCACGAGCGCAAATACCACTTTTCGAACCAATTTTCCCGCAAACACATACAAAGCCATAAAATACCAAAATAAGTACAAAATCGAGCACTAACAATACACATAATTGAGAACAAAATAGACACATAAATGCGTCTATCAAATACCCCCAAACTTATTATTTGTTAGTCCTCGAGCAAATCGCAAATCAAATCTAGAAAATAAAATCCTAACTCACTGTCGCAGGCATCGTCGGTTGCATTTAGTGTATGCAACAAGCCTTTAAACCCCTAGGTGGCCCTAGTGGCCGAGTTATAGTCTCGGGAGGGTTTAACAGAGGTGTACCCACAAAACCTTTACTCCAGACCCTAACTATCTACACAGAACCTTGGAAGGCACTAAAAAGTCTCCTTGGTTGGCATACTTATTGATTACAGGAGGAAGTACCCTGATGCGAAATTCCAATTGCTGCACACGAGTTTGCACTCAAGCATACTAAAATTCATATATAAGTGACAGAACTCTACTCAGATAGTCGCACTATGGACATCAATATCCGAAGTCAACAAATCACATGGATAGATTAAGAGATGGATATAGAAAAACATAGATGGTTTTGATGTTGACTAGGTGAACGGTGTTTCTCATATCGTCTCAAGGCCTTTGCCAAAATGAACCTATCCTAATGGATCGAGATACTAGTCCGACTAATATCAACACAACCGGCATATACAAGGGAACCAAAGTGGTCGATAATCCTAATTCTAGATCAACTCGTCTCGGCATATACAAGGGAACCAAAGTCGATTAATTCACCGAACGACTTTTTTTTTTTTTAGCAACATGATTAGATCTTGCGGATCCAAGCGCATGCTTCTTATCAGCAGATTACATGGTAATTCCGTGGATCCTGCGTTCCACGCTTGTTTAGGCGACGGAGACAGGGATAACACACACATATTGCTATCCAAGTGTTTTATTTATTTTTGAGATTTATTCCATTTGGTCTGATTGGTCTGGTCTCTCTCTCTTTTTTTTTTTTTTTTTCTAGTAACCCAATCACTCTATTTCATCCTAGCAGTGGTAACAACTTGAATCGTGAGCCCCACCTAATCACTTAGAGAAACATATTTTTAAAAAGAAAACAAAATAAAAACAGAAGTGAAAAGGACTCAACGAGATATGGCGAAACTACCATGTTATTTCTAACACCTGAGCTCTGTGCTTTTATGAATAGACTCTTTAGATGTTTCCATCTAATCAGATTGGTTCCTCAACTCCTACAACCAAGATGCTTCCACCCACTTAGATTGGTTAGTGCCATCCTTAATAAGCATAAAATTCTAGGCTCTGGAGTTTAACAATGCAACTAAAAAGTTTCTCCCATACCCCCAAACTTAAATCTAACATTGTCCTCAATGTTCTAAAGATAAAATTAAAAGCATGAACAAGGAGAAACTGTTACCATTTGAAGCAAAAGAGTTAAGGAAAGATATTACCGTGTTGCATGAGCATGGGTTACCGCCCAAGAAGTGCTAAGTTTAAAGTCTTCAGCCAGACGGTAAATACCACAAAATGGCTAATTACCTTTCAAATCATATATCAATAGTCGAAACAACTGTGGGTCAAAAAATCAAATAAAATTGCCACAATTATTAGACAACCGCACCAAATCAGAAAAATGAACAGACATAACACATCCTCATCCAAGGTTTCTGCAAGACAACTCGGGTTTTTCTCGTGGTGCCCACTTGGACTTCATATGAGTGTCTTGACAAAGCAGATTCTTCGAACTATGGGTTCCTAGTTCTTTGGATTTCCTCTGGACGATGATCAGGAGGGTCAGGTTGAGGAGTCGGAAGAGACTCAGGAAATGCCTCAGGTATACTAGGCTCGAGTCCCAAGTTAGGGACTTCTAATGGGGTTACTTGACCATCACTACCCCCAAACTTAGGGTAGTCAGTATTCTCAGATAAACCTCTAACTATTGCTTGAATTTCCGGATCCTCTGAGTCTTTAAAATACTCAAGAGCTTCTTCTAGATCATTACCCCAAACTTAGGGTCAACATTACTCTCCGTAAGGCCTAGCACTATGGCTTGAATTTTGGTCTCAGAGTCTTTAAAGTACTCGAGAGACTCTTCTAGTTCAAAAGTTTGGTCACCTAACCGACTTAAGAGAATTGTCTCATAAAATTCATCTAAGGAATCACCAAATAAAGTGTCGTCCCAATTATCTGAATTAGATCCCGAACTAAAGTGCTAATCATATTCACTTCCTCCAAGTCATCGAAGGTTGTCTATTAACATTAAAGACATTTAGTTCAGTGGTCATATTACCAAAGGATATGTTCATAAGCCCGGTCCTACAGATTGATGATAGCATTAGATGTGGCTAAAAATGGGCGACCTAAAATCACCCAGTATTTGAGCACTAGGGTCATGAACAAAGTTGAGTGTCTAGAACAACAAAATCCTTTGGATAAATAAATTTATCAACCTCAATCAAGTACATCCTCTATGACACCACGAGGTACTTTGTGACCTATCGCCTAATCGTAGGGTCATTTTAGTCTGGTTTCAACTCACCAAGACCTAGCCGGGTGTACACATGGTACTGCGGGGAGTAGGTTAACACTGGCTCCTAAGTCAAGTAATGCTTTATCAACCATGTGATTACCAATCGTACAAGATATGGTGGGGCATCCAGGTCTTTATACTTAGGGGCTGTTTGGTTCAGAAGGATTGAACTTACCTGACCAGCTAAAAAGGCTTTCTTATGGACATTAAGCTTACGCTTTCGTGTACAAAGATCCTTAAGAAACTTGGCATAAGCAGGCATTTGCCTAATTGCTTCTAATAAAGGAATATTTATGTTTACCTGCTTAAAAATCTCCATTATTTCGTTGAAAGTCGACTCTCTCTTAGTTGGAACTAATAACTGTGGATATGGGGATCTGGGCACAAAATGAGATCTATCGGGAACCACATGGGCATCACTAGAAATTTTATCAGTCTCTTCAGCTAGTGGCTCCTTCTGGGGCTCATCTTGGGAACTAGAATGTGGATCTACAGTATGTCCACTATTAGGCATGGCTACCTTATTGTCTACCGTTTTGCCACTCCTAAGGGTTGTTACAGAGTTCACATGATTGAACTCTTTCTCTCTAGAGGATACTTCATGAATTGCTCTAGTATTGGGTAGCGGTTGACTGGGTAACTTGCCTTCTCTCTTTCGCTCACAAACTCTGCAATTATACTAACCTGATTTTTTAGTTCTGAAATAGCCTGAGAGTTTTCCTGTAAACTTTTCTCAACCGTTTGCTTAAAATCTGCAGTGTTATGAGATAAGATGGTCGAGACTCTTCTAAGCTCATGATTTTTTTATCCGATGTGTTCCGATACCGATCCGGCCCTAAATGGTTCTTAATATACCCAAAACCCGAGGAAGCCCGAGAATTACTAGATCGGCCTTGACTCGGCCCTTAGACCAAGAGAAATTGTGGTGGTTTCTCCAACCGGGGTTATAGGTATCGGAATATGGATCAAATCTCTGACGGTTTTCAAACCTAGAGTTGTTATAAAGAGCATGGGCTTGCTCTTCGTATCTAGCATGGTGTGACCCTTGATTCATTTCTAAGGCCTCTAGACGCCTAAGAATATCCGACCCATAATCAACTCTATCGATCCTATGGATAGGATTTCTAGGTATTTCTGGTTCTCTCATTGAAGCCCATTGACGAGTTTTCTCGGCTAACTCGATGAATTCGTCGAAACATTCATCTGGGTCTTGATGGGTAAATTCTCCACCACTAATTGTTTCTACCTGCATACGGGTTTCACTATCAAGTCCCTCATATAAAATTTGGGCCATGTGGGCTTTTTCAAAGCCGTGATGTGGACACTGGTATAACAATTCACTAAACCTTTCTATATAATCATGAAGTTTTTCACCTAATTTCTGCTTAAAGGTTTGGATAGATCGCCGAATGATGCGATCTTATGGTGTGGGTAGAATTTCTTAACAAATGCCTCTACAAGACCATCCCAGGTGGTAATTGTTTTAGAAGGAATAAAATGATACCATTCTTTGGCTTTATCATAGAGAGAGAAGTGAAACAAACGTAACCTAAGCACATCTTTGGAGACATTCAGATAGTTCATTGTGTCACAAATCATTTCAAAGTCTCTTATGTGGGAATACGGGTTCTCATTCTCTAACCTCCTAAACTTACGAAGCATGCCAATAGTCTCAGGTCTAATATCAAATTGGACCGTAGAAGCTGGTGGAACTACACCTGGGTCACGCACTACCCTAGACGGGTTCAAACGATCCCTAAGGGTTTTTATCGGGACCTCATCATCCTTTTCCTCAACCATTTTGGAAAAATAGAAGTATTGAGGATATTTTCCTCACCGTGAGAAGAACGTCCAAAAATAGGACTTTCTAGATTAAGGTAGTCAAGATTTTTGTTTCCTAAAATATCACTTCTAGGTTTTTCAACCATAAACCGTCCTAGAGCGTCTCTCTTACGTTCTGGCATACAAGAATTCAACAAAATGTGCACATGCAAATGCTGGGCTAACTAATTTAGGTAAGCTTGGGTTACCTACAACGAAATATACCCAAAGGTACGAGGTCGAGGTTTGTGGACTTTCATTTGGTAACTCCCATAAGGCCCAAGGCACGGGTTCAGCATACTAATCCACCAATTTTCCTAAACTCGGTAGTCTGACGAAGATGCAATTGGTGTGTGCAGTTTATTTTATTTTTTTATAAATAAAGTACTAAAAATAAACACAAACAAATAAAAGAAAATTACAAGTCCAAAAATAAATTAAGAAACTACTAAAAATAAGATGAAAGTCTAAAAAATAAACTCTTCAGTTTCTCCCTTTTTGTAAGGCAAGTTCAACTTTCCATGTTTCGCTTCAAGCAAATCCTGCACAGCAAAAACAAAAATACCAAAGAAGTAAAATAGAACAAAAAATAATCTAAAAAAAATAAATAAAAATAAATAGTAATAAATAAAATATATACAAAACCTAAAAAAAAAATGCAAAACCTAAAACCTAAACCTAAATACAAGTCCGCGTCGGCGACGCCAAAAACTGATGTAGTTTTACAAGTGGTAAGTATAGGGTTTGATTCTCGGACATGGGAAGTTGTTGATTTTAGATTTAAATAAAATTAATCTTGCAAAAAGAAAAGATAATGACAATATTGAGAGATTACTGGGACTTAGGTTTCCACCAAACTTCACAATCAATTGGTTCATACAATGATTCATAACAATTTTAGCTCTTTTCTAGACTCTATTTCTTTGCCAAAAGTAAATTTTATAAAGCACTAGATGTAAATCGTAAGCATAGTGCATCAAAAGTTCTTAGACTAAGCATACACTATCAAACAAAATCACAAATGATCAATGAAAATCATAAATCGATTAAAAATCAATGCAAGAAGTCTTAAGAATCAATTATATTACCAAACACTGTGAAACATGGCTTCCTCCGTCATCCCAGTATTGGGGTTTAGCTCCTCATGGTGAAAACACGTTCAAAATTGATATTCATAGCTCAAAAAGTGCTTACAAGAGGTGAAAAATAATAAAGCAAGTGAAATCGCAACGTTTATAAGTGTTGCAAGACACAACATACAGAGAGAACGATAAATTAAATGTGTTGCAGAATAAAAAGACTGTCTCTATGAGTCTGTTTCTTCGTGTTCTTGAGAACGACACTTCAAGTGTCGTTCTTCGTCTTCTTCACTCGCTGCTGCAGCTCTGTAATTCACCTCTGCAGTGTGATGTTCTTCCTCTGTTCTACCCCAAACTCTCGACTCCCCTCGCTGGAACTCTTATGACTCGTATTTATACACAGCAGTCCATATCACTCGATTAAAATCCCGAAAATCTTCTTTTTCTCTCGTGCAAGTTATGACCCTTTTTTTATTCTTCCTGTTTCCTTCTTTACGCGTTGTATGAGCTGGAAACTCTCTTAAGGATATCATCAAATCTTCATAAGATATTCTCTTCAGTTTATTTGCACGTCACTTCCAAAAATATACCAAACACAATCCGATATTAACTTACTTCCCTGTATAGCTTCACGTCGATGATCCGGCCCAATTTCTTCTAATCCAACACTCATACCAAGTATGTTTATCCTTAACAGACCCAAAGTAATGTGAACTGCGATTAAATCTCGGTAAAACTCGTCCTAATTTGACGAAGAAAATTCCGCAGGTGGTTGGACATCTTTCCCGCCAAAACTCAATTTTCAAACAAAGAAGTAGAAATGTCCCCTAACCATACTAGGGTGTAAATAGCACTTGGGGTGTCCTGGGTGTAAATAGCAAGTGGGTGTCCCTTAGTAATTGAGGTGCCCCTTAACCAAATGGAGAGTCCGAATAGTAATTTTCTCCCACGAGCGCAAATACCACTTTTCGAACCAATTTTCCCGCAAACACCTACAAAGCCATAAAATACCAAAATAAGTACAAAATCGAGCACTAACAATACACATAATTGAGAACAAAATAGACACATAAATACGTCTATCAAGATACACATGTGAGTTAAATGTCAGTGTAACTTAATACGTCCACAGTTCCCATGAAAAGAAATTTGATATAAATAATTCTTATAGGCCTGCAAATGCTCCTGCATACCTCCCATATCAATATGGAGATCCATATGGTGGTGCAACTACTGCATATGGTAGCGTGGATGCCGGTGACAGAGGTACAACCCTTATTAGTAGCGGTGGAATCATGTAATAGGTTATGTCCTTGAACAAGAAACCTTAAAAAAAAAAAAAAAAAAAAAAAAACAAGAAAAAGAAACTTGGGAAACAAAGTCATTTGCCTTTTCTTCTATAACTTATCCATAGTTTAATTATGTGTGTATCCATCATTGGTAGTGTTTGGAATCGATTGTGATTTATCAATAATTGTTCTTGATCAATTGTGATTCAGGAGCCGAAATCTGCCGAAATTTGTGCCGGCGGTAACCTTTTTTTTTAACCTGTAAATTATTGTGCAACGGATATAAACGTGGGAACATTATCCGTTGCACAAATCACCTGAAATGAGCAACGGATTTAATTGTCGCCAAATAAATAAAACGTTGACAGAAAACACAATGGAACCCACAAAAGTGTTATTTTGTAAATAATTTCCGTTGCACAAATTAAATTATACGTTGCACAAATAAGAAAAGGTGCAACGGTTGTGCAACGTTTATAAATGTTGTACAAATTAATTTGTGCAACGGAAAACATACGTTGCACACCAATGCGCAACGCCGTTTTACCAACGTTTATTTCCGTTGCACAAATTATGCGCAACGTTTATAAACGCCACAAAATGGTTGTTTTGGTGTATTGAGATCAGAAGTGAGGAGATATATTTCACACATCAGACCCTACTTTCGGAACATACCTACGGGATTGACGGAAGGCGATTATGTAAGTACCTGAAATATTTTTGAAGTTTTTGATTATTTTCCCAAAGAGCAAGACACTAATACATTTTTTTCCCCAGTACCGCGAAGGCAAAATAAATTATGAAGCAGAAGTTAAGAAACCTTGGAGACATGAATCGGTTTTCCAGATCCTGAAAACCTATCCAAACTACAATCCAGAGGTGAATAATGATGATGGACCTATTCAAAATACTCAACCTACTCAAGACAATCAACCTAGCCAAAACACTGAAGATGGTACTTCCTCTCCAGTAAGTATGGATGAATATTTGTAGGATATGACAATGTTTGGGAGCTCACCATCTACCCCTAGTTTTGAAACCTCAGATATATCGCGTAGAAGACGTTATTTTGACCAAACAGATGATGTTAGAGGTGCAGGGAGAATTCTTCCAAACGAAGGGCTCGTAAGGCTAAAGCATCGAAGAGAGCAGCTGAAAAAATGGATAAGCTCATAGAACTTATTGAAGAAGCGCAAGCACAAAGGGTTTCCAAGTATGAAACATGGGAAGAGTACCTTAAAAACAACATGGAAAACACTATAATCTTGACACAAACCCAACAAAGAGAAGCTGATTTGAAGATCCTACGCCAAAATATGAATGAAGTAGAGGATTGGGAGAAACCACTTTACAAAAAATGGAAGAACGAGATTTTGGTCCGTAATGGCTTAGAACCTATCCCCTAATATAAAGTGATTTATTAAGTTATTTAGAAGTTCAATTTTAAGTTTTAATTAGAAGTTAATTTAGAAGTAGAATTTTAATTTCAATGTACTTTTTTAATTTTTAGAAGTAGAATTTTAATTTCAGTGTACTTTTTTAATTTCTTAAAAAAAAAAACATTGTAACCTTGTTTTGCAATGTAATGAAAGAATTCCTTAATTTGGTAAATTTTCAAAAATTAAAACAAACAACCGTTGGAACAAATTGTCAAACATTTCAAAATTCAAAATTTGAAACCATAGTCGTTGGTAGTGTAACGGGAATGTGAAAAAACATGGTTAATAAACATTTAATTACTAATGGTGTAAACTAGGTGTAGGAAAAAAAAAAGGTCAAACTCTGTTTGCGTTGTATGGTACAGCGCAGAGACGTTGCGCGTTTCCATTCAGCGCAGATACCTTGGAATGTTCTTTCCTGCATTGAACCATTCTGCGAAAAGGTAATTTGGCTGCGCTGAACCATTCAGCGAAACTCTCACGCTACTAGTTCACATGCGAGATATATCTATAGAGAGAAATAGTGTTAGAAAATAGACAACGCTCTTTTTCTAATTTGCAATGTTTTTTTGGCTAATCTAACAGTCAAGTCTATCCCATAGGAGTTAGCCTTAATGTTAGAATCGCACCCTTCTTCACCGCTGGATCTACACCGCTAGCATCTCTCTTAGAGAAGTTCCTATGGACTCAACAAAACAAGAATTTGTTGATTTTGATCCCACTATGGACTCAACAAACATGAAAAATGGATGGACAAACCAACAAATTTGTTGGTTTGTTAAGTAAGATGGAAGAATAAGCGCGCGCGCGATGGAAGATCGGGCGAGCTTGGCACAAATGCTGGCATGTGAGCCAAAAATGCCAGCGCTTGTGGCAAAATCGCCCGATGTTACTTCACACGCCAGCGTCTGTATTAAAATCTCCAGCGTTTGACACAAAACCGCCAACGACTACATCTGAAGGGATGTAAATCCTTGTCATCCAACAGTTAGAATTTAAGTTCTATAAATACTCTCCATTTCAACTCCAAATTCACACATCTAGTCAACTTTACTCTTCTTTCTCTGAGCTTAAAAAAATTCTTCAAATTCTTCAATCCTTGAAAATGTCTCGCCCCTTGTTAGTTCGGCGAGCTCCGTATACTAAAGAAGAAGATAAATCTATTTGCAGAACCTATGTTTTTTTATTTACTCAGGTTGCTTCAGCAAACTGTCCATGGATGAATTTCTGGGCAGTTATTCACGACGGGTTCTGCAGTGACACCCGTGATCCGAGTCGTCGTGATATATGCGAAATAGAAAATCGTTTTCGTATAATTAAGAAAGAAGTAAGTGAGTTTGTATCTTTGACGATGCATGCCAATCGATATAGACTAAGAGGTGAAACTGATGCTGAGATGGTAACAATATCTTTGGTTGAATGGCGAATATGGAAAAATGTGGCTTTTCCTTTCGAAAAATGTTTCGAAATCCTTAAGGTGTTGAACAGTTTCAACCCCTTCTTTGTAGTTGTTGTTCTACCTAGTATTTCTCATCAGTGAAGCTAATGTAGTCCCCCGTAATTCAATGAAGCCAATGTAAAACACATAATTTTAAACATATGTAATTTCATTTAATTCAGACCGTCGTACTTTTAAAACTAAAATTAAAAATGTAGCAGAATTAAAAATTACAGTCTCTCTAACGTCTATGGATTCAAGAATTCTCCAAGACCTGGGATATCCCCACTTGCCAACATATTAAATAAATTTCCATAAGGGGATAAAACTGGTTGAACAACATTAGGTGATTGGAAAGCACTAGGTCCTCCAATCATATAAGATGTTTGTTGTGGTGGTGGTGATGGTGTAACATTGTAGCAATCATTTTGGTTGTAGGGCGAGAATGATGATGAAGTGCGCCTAGGATCTATCCTAAATACTTGAGGTTGAGATACAAGCACAGTTTGTGGTGAATTATTGTGCCGTACATGTGGTGAAGAACTTTATCGTACTTGTGTTTCTCCCACCACTGTATTATCACTATCGTGCAATGATCTATTGCTCTTGGTGGAATCGGTATACGGTGAACGCCCATCATCATTTACAGTTGGACTCAATCCAAACATTGTGTCCTCGTGCCATTTCCGACACACATCCAAGTGTATAGCCTCCATTTGCTGATTCACCCAATACAAATTGTTCAGTCGGTTCTGCAACTCTTCGTAACTGTAGTGATCTACACTACAATAGGCTAAATACGGTGTAATCCTACAGGATCTACACTGTAAGGATTGAGATAGAAAACCTCAGAGAGGCAGCAGAGATAAACTCGAAATAATTATTCACTTGTCTAGTTTAGGTTTACAGTAAAGAATAAAAGAGAACGAGTGGTCTGGCCAACACGAGCCAGACGTACGTACAATGTGTTCAACTAAAGGCACTCAACAAAAGTATAAGGGCACCCTGTAGTGTAGCTCAGGCATACAAGGGTTTATAACAATGCCCACCCCTACAACTTATCCTTGTCCTCAAGGATGAACTTAGGGAAAGAGGATCTGATGAAAGCTGTGTCTTCCCAAGCAGCATCGCCATCAGCAGTATGGGACCATTGTACCTGCACGTGTGGAACATGTTGGCGGCCTTTGAGAAGAATACGATAATTCAAAACTTTGACAGGCTTGACTTTGAATAAACCTTTTTTGTCCAGAGTGGGAAGCATTGTCTGTGGTAGAATTCCTTGGCCAAGTTTCTTCTTTAACTGCGATACGTGGAACACGGGGTGGATCCGAGAAGAAGCAGGTAACTCGAGTCGATAAGCAACAGTGCCAATCCTTTCTAACACCCTGTAGGGACCAAAAAACTTGGATGCTATCTTGAGATTCTTGCGTAGCTGAACAAATGTCTGTCTATATGGTTGAAGACGTATGTATACCCAATCTCCAACTACAAATGATCTCTCAACCCTGCCCTTGTCCGCTTGCTGTTTCATTCGATGCTGAGCAGTAAGAAGATTTTGGCGCAATACCTCTGTCATAATAGCTCGATGGTGCAGATAATCCTCTACCAAGGGATTGCTGATGGCCTCAGTAGCATGTAGTCCAAATTGTGGTGGAGGATAACCGTAAAGAGACTGGAAGGTTGTGAGCTTTATGTTGGTGTGGTATGTGGTATTAAACCACCACTCAGCAAGAGATAACCATTAGACCCACTTGACTGGCCTATAAATACACATGCAACGCAGATAGGATTCTAAACAAGCATTTATACGTTCTGTTTTACCATCCGTCTACGGGTGATAAGCCGTGCTCAAATGTAGCGAAGTACCCACTGCCTAGAACAATGCCTGCCAAAAACCACTTAAAAATACTGTATCTCTGTCGGAAGCAATGGTTGCAGGGATTCCATGTAATTTAAGGATGGTGTTGATAAAGACCTTGGCCACTGTTTGAGCTGTGTAAGGGTGACTCAATGCAATAAAGTGGGAATATTTAGTGAATCGATCAACAATTACCAGAATTACGTCTCTACCCTCGGACTTTGGTAAACCTGAGATGAAATCCATCCTGAGATGCTTTCATTCTTGATCAGGTACGGGTAATGGCTGTAGCAAACCAGTAGGTAGCTGGTGTTCCACTTTATGTTGTTGGCAAATGTCACAGTTGCGGACAAATTCCATCAAATCCTTCTTCAAGCCAGGTCAGTGGAAAAATGATTTTGCCCTTTGATAACTGGCTTGCATTCCGGAGTGGCCTCCAATGGCTGAGGAATAAACAGCTGCTGGAACCTTTTGTCGAACTACACCAGTTGTACCAATATAGATCCTACCCTGCAACTTCAGAATGTCGTTAGTGTAAGTATAACCTTCAGCATTCATGGGAGAAATAATAAGCTTTGGAATCCAATTCAAGGCGATTGGATCAACTTCATAGCTAGTGATCACTTCGTCAAGCCATTTGGGATGAGCTGCAGATAGTGAAGAACAATTGGCACGAGACAGAGCATCAACTACACGATTTTCAGATCCCTTCTTGTAGTACAAGGTGTAGTCATATCCCAAGAGCTTAGTGAGCCATTTCTGCTGAAGGAGAGTGTGCAACTTCTGCTCCATGAAGAACTTGAGGCTTTGATGGTCTGTAAAAATCTTAAAATGGGAGCCCAATAAGTAAGATCTTCATTTTGTAACTGCAAGGACAACAACCAACAACTCCTTTTCGTAAGTGGATAAGGCCTTATATCTGATGCCCAATCCCTTGCTATGGAAAGCAATAGGTCTACCATTCTGCATTAACACTGCCCCAACCCCCATATCACTAGCATCTGTTTCTATTTCAAACTCCTTGCTGAAATCTGGTAACACCAACACCGGAGTAGAAGTGACCACTTTTTTGAGGATCTCAAAAGCGGATTCTGCAGCCGCATTCCAAGTAAAATTACCCTTTTTAAGCAGTGTTGTTAGGGGTTGACAGATAAGCCCATAGCCTTTGACAAATTTATGGTAATAACCTGTCAGCCCTAGGAATCCACGGAGACCCTTAATGGTAGTTGGTCTAGGCCAGTTCACCATACATTAAATTTTGGCTGGGTCAGCTGCGACACCCTTGTTGCTGATTATATGACCTAGGTACTCTATTTGAGGTTGGCCAAAAGAATATTTACTATGCTTAACAAACAAAGAATGTCTGTGTAGGATAGAGAGTGTCATATGCAGATGCTGACAATGTGAAGCCATGTCTTTATTATAGATAAGTATGTCATCGAAGAAAACTAAGATAAATTTTCTAAGATAGGGGCGAAAAATATCATTCATGAGTGATTGAAAAGTCGCAGGGGCATTAGTGAGCCCAAAGGGCATCACTCGAAATTCATAATGGCCATGATGCGTACGAAATGCAGTCTTAGCAATGTCATCTAGGTGATACCCAGCGAGAAGATCTAGTTTGGTGAATATAGTAGCACCAGATAACTCATCAAGTAACTCATCGATAACTGGTATAGGGTACTTATCTTTAATTGTGATTAAATTCAGCTTACGATAGTCGACGTGGAATCTCCAACTGCCGTCTTTCTTCTTGACTAAGATGACCGGTGATGAAAAAGGGCTACGGCTAGGATGTATGATCTCTGCTTGTAAATTTCCTGGACTAGCTTTTCAATCACTTCTTTATGCACATATGGTACTCTGTAAGGGCGCACATTGGGGGGTGTAGAATTTGGCAGTAAGTTGATGTGGTGATCATGAGCTCTTTCAGGAGGCAGTGATGTAGGAGTCTGGAAGATGGTAGGAAACTTCTCCAGAACTGCAACAATTGGTGCCTCAATGATCTCTGAAGAAGGAGTGGCGTGTAGAGAAAAAAACTGACCAATCAGACCTTGTGTGCCCTTGTGAAGTAACCTTTGCAACATGGTGCTTGACATTTGAGATAAAGTAGCTGTTTCTTGGTGTCCTGTAAGCTCAATCTCCTTACCTTGATGCTGAAATTTAATGATCAGTTTCTTGAAATCAAAGACCATTGGGCTCAGTTCACGCATCCAGTCCACACCAAGGACCATATCACAACCACCCAACTCCAGAATGTGCAAGTCATGAGAGAACGTATGTCCTTGCATACTCCAAGTGAACCCAGAACATTTTGCTTGGCTAAGTAATTTGTTCCCATCTGCTACTGTCACTTGTAGAGGTTGCATGGCACTGATCAAACTTCCACTCCTACGTGCAGCCTTTGGGTCCAAAAAGTTGTGAGTGCTGCCACTGTCGACCAAGATGGTAAGTTCCTGCTTTTGGACCAACCCTTTGATTTTAATGGTTGTATGGGAGATGGATCCAGCCAGGGCATGTACAAATATCTCCATTTCTTCCTCCAACTCCACAATAGTTGGAGCAGGGCCTTCATTTGCTTCTACAGATTGGAATCCATCATCATCTTTTGCCACAACCATATACAACTGTTGCTTATTACATTTATGACCTCTTGTCCACACTTCATCGCAGTCGTAGCATAGTCCTTTTTCCCTTTTTGCGCGCATTTCAGCATAAGTGAGCTTCTTAACTGGTTGCATTTTAGGACTTCTTGTTGGACTGGTAACAGTTGGAGTAGTGACTAAGGGAGTGAGATTAGGAGGTTTGTTAGAAATGGTTAATGTCTTCCCCCATAAACAAACTTGTTTG
Source organism: Papaver armeniacum (assembly GCA_023531295.1). Lineage (NCBI taxonomy): Eukaryota > Viridiplantae > Streptophyta > Magnoliopsida > Ranunculales > Papaveraceae > Papaver > Papaver armeniacum. The sequence continues at coordinate 661,923 of JAJJWW010018346.1, forward strand.
GAGTTTTGGTTGGGTCTTAGCAGCTTTCTCCATGATACACTCTTGCCTCCTAGCTAGGAAAATAGCCTATTGTAGTGTAGTAGGAGTAAACATTTGTACCACCATTTTGATATCCTCTTTTAGCCCACTAACAAAACCTTGAATGAAGTAATCCTCAGTCAAAGAAGGGTTTTTTGCTAACATTAAGACTTTCAACTCTTCAAATTTTTCTTGATAGTCCAAAACTATATGTATTTGGTCTAACTTGTTGAATTCACCTACAACATTATCATGACCTAGTTCTTGAAACCTAGTGCAGACATCAATAATGAAATCCTCCCAATACAAAATACCCTTACCTATTTGGTAGTCTTGGAACGAAACATCTGCTTTGCCATCCAAGTACAGGGTTTCCATGTGCACCTTCATTCATCTGGTGTAGGAAGAAGTAGTTCTTACATTTTCTGATCCAAGCTCTAGGATTTGTGCCATTGAAACGTGGGAAATCAACCTTAGGTCTGAAATTGGAAAATTGACCTTCACCCATCTGATGAGGTTGAGTTTGTCGCTGGTGATGAGTATGTTATACCCATGGAAATGGTTGCTAGTTGAAGGATCTGGTACTTCCCTATCTTCCCAACAATACTCCGTTTCACCACCATGATTATTCCCCAATGAAGAAACCTATTTATCGAGAAGCAATTGAAACTGCTTGTCCATAGAGGACTGAAGAAGTTGAAATTGATTATCGATATCAGCTTTCATTGTCTTTACATCGGCTTTAACAGATTGAAATGATTGAACTTCCAGACGCGATTTCTGCAATTCCTGACCCAATTTCTTGGTTACTTCATCCAATTGCTTAAACCTAGTTCCACCAGCCATAATTGTGCCAAGGAAAGACCTAATCTTACACCACTTGTAGTGATCTACACTACAATAGGCTAAATTAGGGTGTAATCCTACAGGATCTACACTGTAAGGATTGAGATAGAAAACCTCAGAGAGGCAGCAGAGATAAACTCGAAATAATTCTTCACTTGTCTAGTTTAGGTTTACAGGAAAGAATAAAAGAGAACGAGTGGTCTGGCCAACACGAGCCAGACGCACGTACAAGGTGTTCAACTAAAGGCACTCAACAAAAGTATAAGGGCACCCTATAGTGTAGCTCAGGCATACAAGGGTTTATAATAGTAACTGGCAGTCACATTGTAGTAAGGATAATCACGTTCCATAGCTTGGGAAACAATGGGGATTGTGGTTGTCTCACCTTGTGAAGTAATACTTGGCATCTCCTAACGAATTTCAGGCATATTTGATGAAGATGATGAAGAACTTGCATCTGTGGTGGCGTAAGTCAACTATGATTAATTATTTTGATTATTTAATTATTATCTAAAAAAATAGAATTTAAGTAAAGTTAAACAAGCTTACCAATTTCAAAATCCATAAAATGGAACGTGTGCGTCGTCGACCACCACCTTTCTACAACTGTTGTTGTTATTGTGTCTTGTAGGCTTTCACACTATAAAGCGCACGCCAGGGATATCTGTCAACCCTTTCTCGGACTCGAGGGGGTAGAGCTTCATAAACAACCTTTAAGTCTGAAAATCCACCTCTCATTCTATAGTAACCCTCAGACCGATCTTGATGCCCGACACATGACCTTGGACTAATGATGGAGCAGCAACGACACTCGGCGAAGCAAACTCTTCTTCCCGATTTTGAGAATAATCTACACCTATGGCAGGCCGCAGTGCCGTTTCATTTCTTCGATCTCTTTTCTTCTTTACAGTATTGACGTCTTTTCTTAAAAAATTGCTCATATTGTATCAAAAAAATTTGGTTTAGAAGAAGAGTTTTAGAAGAAGGAAATAGTAGTGGTGTGACTGAAAATGAATTCAGTTGAAGGAATTTATAGTTTTGAAAACTATAACGTTGGAAAATCGACCGTTGGCGTTTTTGTTTATCACGCCCGCGTTGGTATGAACAACGCCAGCGTTTTTATCTTGAGCGCCAGCGTGTTTTCTTCCAGCGCCGCGTTTAACCTACACACGCCAGCATGTGTCCCTAGCCCGGGCGCTTGATGATCAACTGCGCAGTGCTGTTCTCCACGGTGGAGAAACCTGGTCGGCCATCACCTGGCTCAATTTATTTTTTCATTTGAACTACCATAGGAATTGCCCTTGTGCATATACAAATACAACCTGCTACCAAAAGTGGGCCACCTTATGACCAAAGTCTGTCCCCCTTGATTAATTTGGCTCTCCCTCTGGCCTCCGTCTAGAACAGACCCTTACCCTTTTGGTATTTCCCTTTCCTTTCTACACTTTGTTTGAGCTAGCGACAGAGAAAATCCCATTTCTTGTGCTGAATAATATCTTTCTCTTACAAACAAACCCTACAACAACATCAACAAATCCTCTTGAATGGTAATCTCTTCCTCTGTATAATGTTATTTTATCCTTCTAAAACCCGTTTATGCTTGAAAATTAGGGTTTTGTTAAGTTTATTGTGACTCGAGTCTCATGTTAGGGTAAACGGAAAATTTATATCGACTTTGAGTTTTAAATTCAAGAGATTGTTAATAGGATTCTTTGATTTTGACAAGTGCAGAATGTTAGTTTCTTACTGTAGCAGTTCAGTAGTGTCTATAGTGAAGAACCCTTAACATGTTAAGTGAGAGAGAATATTATACAAAAATTAGGATCCTGGCGTATTTTTGTAACCGTTCAATGTGAATCTGCTCACTATTATTTTCTTATTTTAGAAAATATTTGATTTTATTTTTAATTCCGACTTTAGACTGTGACTTAGAACCAATTGTTCATGTTCATAATGAATGGCCAATTGGCCTCATCAGCCACATAAGACATATTTCATACACTTGACAGTAGATTAGGTTGTATCGTCTGGTGAGGCAAATAGAGCATTCTCTAAAGCAAAGGGAACACCTGATATTGCATCTTCAATTTTCTTGAGGATATACACTGCATACTCTGATATAGCTTGAATATACACGGCATTATGTTCAAGCCATCTTATCTTTTGGTTGATTTTTTAGTATATGTTGTGTGAAACAGACAATTACAATGTGAATGTTATACTCTATTTATGTATTTGATGAATCTTTTGATCTTAATATGTGAGCAATCTATCCACATAGCTATGTAAACTTAACAGTCCGTACTCTGTCGTTTGTTTATCAACCAGTCCGTTTCACAAAATTAAGGCTCTCCTGCCTTTGATGTGATAAGTTAATAATAGTATTGCTCAACCTACGGAATTTCTTTTTTGGAGTCCAAGAATAATTAACTGTGTTCACATCTGCAGGCTAATAATAATAAACACACCATTATACTGATGCAAGCATCTCAGAGCCGAGCAACAAGAACTTTTATGGACTACGAATCTATAAGTCAGGCCATAGATGGTATGGTTATTATTTTTATATCCCAGTAAATACAATTGCTGTAATTTAATATATTGAATATGAATCAATCGTAATTTTTTGAGCCTAATAAAAAAAATGGTAAAAGAGGTACTAGTTAAGCTCTGCTATGAAGGGTTAGATGTTTAAGGGTGACTTGTACATGTGCTGACAAGGCTGCAGTTACCTGTATCTTATTTGTTTCCTTTTATTATTATGTTGGTGTAATTTTATGGAACTAGACTAATCATATTTTACATATTTGCTTAGATACACAGAGATAGAATTTTGCAAAACTATGGTTATTACCAAATTGCAGAGATAGTTATACATCTTTTAGAATATGTTATGGTCCTTAGTCCATAAGTTCATCATTACTTAGTTACTAACTTATTATCCTTTTCCATTGGTTAACCTCTTACATTGTCTTACTGTATGCACAGTCTTGAAAATAAAAAATAAAAACAGTGAGAAAAAAAAGGTATGCACAGTCTTAGAACTGGAGATGATAGTCTTGGGTAAATTAGTATAATGGACATCAGGAAAGAAATAAGGTCGATAGTATGGACATGTGAACAAAGCAAATATAACATAAGAATATAAGATGAATTGCGAAAGGAAAGCACAAAGCTGAGAAAGAAAAACAACTAGCAACATCAATGTAATCCCGCAGGATTGAAGTAGATGGAAAAATACAGGATCACATTCAGTAGAACTCTCTACTTGCATTAATTCAGAGTTATGCATTAATTCCAAATGTATTGCCTTTAGCTCTTCGGCTCCGATCATGTCCCTCATGCATTTACCGTCCTCAACTATGAGGTTATTCTTGATTGTTGGAAGCAACCATGTGATTTGCAATTGGTTTGTTTTACACCATAATCCTATCGATATTTTTAATTTGATAGAACTCGTTGAGTTCTTTCTTGTCGATGTTTCTAATTTTTATCAAAATTTCTGATGATATTTTGTTTTCGAAGGTATTTGTGGACTGTATGAACGGAAGCTTAAAGAGCTCGACCCTATGAATAGAGACATCACGTATGACATTGCGGATCTCTATAATTACATTGATGGCCTTGGCGATATGAGTGCGTTAGTGTAAGTTTGAATCGTTGTCTAATTTTTATTTTGGGGTTAGTATATGAAACAGGAATTCAGGGTACCCTCGTTAGAGGTGTATGCATGTTGCACATAGTACTCCATCAGATCTGATCTACTAAAGAGTACGACCTACATCCCATCTTACAGAATTGGGATTTATTTGGCAATGGAGGAACAAGTGTGGCATTCCAAAGAGTGGTGATGCTGATCTGGAAAGATGCATTGCTCTGTTAGATTCTTGAGTTTGGAGCGTATGTTGGGGGGGTTTGTCATATACGACATGCATGCACCATTTGTGCATTTCCTGTCCTGTAGGATTTAAGCCTTATCACTTCACTCTTGATAGCAATGAACAAACCCCACAAGATTGATTGGTTATTCTTTATGACACTTCCAGCTGATTTTATTTTTTATTGCTTCACTTACTATAAAGAGAGAGTACAGAAATTAGAACCACAAATAGAAATGTTATTTTCTCAGCTGAATGTATATTTCTATACTGTTCACAAGGATGTTTGGATCACCTGTTCTTTCCAAGGCAAGAAATGGTAACAATTTGTACTCCATTTTGTATCGCAGCTACGAACAGTCTATTCAGGCTTACCTGCCATACGATCGTCAGTGGATCAAGCATCGTACCTTTCAGCACCTCAAGAAATTGGCATCAGCACCTCATTAGTTAATATCTGGATTCAATATGAGTATCACAAAAGCAAGAAGATCTAAATGAAAATCATGGACGTGTGTGAGGGCTGTCCTGGGCAGGTGGATTTCAGGACAAGTTTTATTTGTAGTGTTAACTGTCAAGTGTCTACATTGGCTTGTTGCTTGTTTTTTGTTTTCTGTCCAGGTAAGGTAATTTCTTTATCAGCAAGGCCCTACTCATTTTTTTTCTTTTGGACAAGAAAACCAAACTTTTATTAAATAGATACCTAGTACAAAATGGAGTTCTTAAATCCTAGCTGTGAAGCGTGGAGGTTTCTGAACCTGTGTACAGTTTATATAATCTTCACCGGCAGCCTGTATACTATGCCCACATTTGAATCTCAATTTGCATACAAAAACTGATAAAAGTAGTCTACCTGCTAGAATGAAAAATTCATGTTTGTTACCTGAATCTGGTGATTGATGTGGGATGCAGCTAGCACTATTTTACACCACGGGGTTACCAAATTACCAAATTCCATGGGGTTACTATTATGCTTGTTTAGAATGTTTACAGTTTCAGTACTGATAGCCTGATAAAGTAAGCTAATAACTTGAACCATATTATCATTTTACTCTTTGATATTCAATTCAGATGCCCCATATCACTGGTTTCCCCTTGCATTGATAGTTATTCTTGTATTAACGGAGAATAACCTTGTCCTCCCTATTTTTGATCAATTTCTGACATGATCAGTTGAGGATAGAATATGTTTGAACAATGGCATTCAACCTTCTGAAGGACATAATCAAGTAAAATAATATTACATACTGACATACTCTCCACTCAAAAATGCTCTTTGCTAACATCACTTTGATCAATTCGAAATTATATTACTAAATGTGAAAGCTAATTTACAGTAGACAGATACGATAAGTGGAAGAGAAAAATAATCATATTCGTTCTCGGTTGGGTGAGGTTCCTCAGTTATTTATATTGCTTTAACTCACAGGCTTGGATGGAGTTGGGGAAGAAGGTGGCTTCAAATCTGGATACTGAAAGAAACCGAAATCAATTAGTTAATGAAAATTTGCGAAGTTCATGAGTAATGAGCACCATACTAGTTTAAGCTCAATTAGCCAGTTTATATCCTAAACCTACTTAAACATTGTCATAGTATATTGATAGAATTTCGACACTCGTCTCAGATAGAACTAGGTCAATACATGACTCTGGGACGACGATGGCTAGTTAAGCTACTCAAAGTCTCTTGTTAACCTACTCAAAGTCTCTACGACCATGAGACGCCAGATAAAGAAATTAAGGTAGTCAAGATCTTACGTTTGGGTAAGGTGACAACATTTTCTGCTGATTAAGATTTGCTCGTGAAGTAGGTTGAGTTGATTCTGTCGATCCATTTCCCCCAACAGCTTCAATTTTGCTGGAAGAGACACTTGTAACAGAGGGACTATTGCCATTGGTTGTAGTCTTCCTGTTTACTTGAGCATCATTCGTCTCAAGTTGTTCCTTAATCTTCCTATTATCTGTTTTGGCAAAAACATGTACAGATGGTGGCAATAGGGTTTCTTGTATTTCCTGCATGGAACCAAAAACAATGCATGAAATGATTAGTTGTTTTCAAGTGTCTTCTATAACCATGACTAATGACTTCGAGTTTGTAATTGTTCGCTCCTGTCTCATGTACTAGTGTTTTGATTTCAGTCTGAGAAAACGGACAAAATGTCGCACCAATTTGAAAACTCATTTCATGTAGTACATCGTTATAGCATAGATCGAATATGAATAGTAGCAGACATTAGGAAAAACAATACCCTATTTGAGACGGAAATTTTGTTAGAGATGGTGAAAACAAAAAGCAAACCTGCCAACCATCCTTGCCCCTGATTCCACCCTTGATTGCATAAGCTTCTTTGAATCCCTTCTTAACCAACAACTCCGCTACTTGTAGTGATTTACCATCAAAGCTACCTTACACAGCAAAAGAGAGATATTTATGAAGTGAAACTCTCATCACAAACACTCGAAAACACATTACTAGTGATGCGAGAAGGGACCAAATGGAAATTGAGAATCGATTGAACATGACCTTGGATCATTTTAAGGTTTCCACACATTGCCAAATAGTTGTCAGTCAGTCAAATGGCTTCGTGTTAGATATTCCAAACTTAACATGGTACTAGATTGGAGATGCAAAAGCTAAACGTGATAAATACTAGATCAGGCTAGGAAGTTGGAGTTGGAAACAAACTTAGCAATTAGGTTCACTAGATGTCTAAAAACGTGGTAAATTCATTGAGTGTTTGATAAGTTTTGAACATAAAAAGAATGAGGTTCACTTACTTGTCAATAACATATAAAGCAGTGTTTCCAGGATCTTTAAAATTCTCCAACACCTTCTTCACAAAACCCTCATCTTTCCCATCCATGAACTGAATCTGAATCACACTCTTACTCAAAATCTTCAAATTAGGAGAAGCAAGAACCCTTAAACTTTTATTATCTCTGATATCCAGTAGTTGTGAATTTTGGTCGTCTCGAAGCTTACGAAATGCATCAACGGCAGAAACGAACTTAAACTTCTTAAAAACATACTCTTGAGCTAAAGGAATTACAACAAGCCAAATGAAAGTACAACCTGCTACAAAAAATGGGTTTCTATTATTGAAATCATCAATGGAAACTAGTACTGATTCTAGGCTTATTCTATCACTAGAACTAGATATTGTTAATTCAGTTTCGGATGCAAAGCAAGACAATGAGGTCGCTGAAGCAAGAGATAACTGAATCATCAATGATGAAGAAGCTTTATCTAAGACTCGCAGATGGTTTTGGAGAGAATTTGATGTACGGACATTGGATGGAATTTTCAGAGAAGCGGAGGTTATAGTTATGCGGTTTATAACATTTTGGTGGTGGTGGTGGGTTCCAAAGGATTTAGGTTTTGAATGGGGAAATGTGGTTGCGGAGGTGGAAACGGTATTGGTTTTAGGGGTTTTGCGGATTGGCAATGAAGATGAAAGTCCAAACACAGTGAGGGAATCCATGTGAGGAGAAATGATGAGGTTAGCAGAGTAAGAGAGATGGATAAGATTAGGATGGAATGAATCCTGTATTTAGTCAACGGCACCACTTCTTTGGCTGCTTTATTCGCGATCGTCTTCTTTTGCTGCTTTATTCATACACTGTGCGCTCGTCTCACCAATAGAACCGAAACAAAATGGTCCAGAACCAGAACCAGAATCGGAGCTACTTCATATGCTACCAGGGTTTAGAGCATTTCCTATCGGAACGAACAAACCCATTCGTTTGTTGAGCCAGGTGGATGGTCAAACTAGGTTTTCCACTATGGTAAAGCACCGAGCGTTTGATCAATAGGCGTGCAATCTAGGTAAAAACGCTAGCGTCGGAAAGAAAATCGCTTGAGACATTAAAAATAACGCGGCGTCACAACTTATGTCGCCTGCGTCATTGCTTCTGACGCCAACGGGTAGTTTTTTAAAATTCGAATTTCGCTTTTTACCTCTATAAATTACCACCATCTTCAAACAATTCACTCACACCAAAATTCACTTGAATTTTCTCTTATAAAATGGCTGAAAAGGCGATCACACTTTTTTGCGATGCAAAACTTGAAGCTGCTGTTTCTAAGATATGTTTTAAAAAAATTGAAAATTGTAAAAGGGAAGTGCAAGTTTTAGAAGTTGCTCCAAGAAAATGTTAAAGCTAAAAGGCAAAAAAGAGCTCCAGTTTTGAAAGTTAACAACAAAAAATTCAAAAACAAAGGTGAAACTGTCAAAGAGCGCGTTGAATGGAAAATACGTCAAATGAAGATAAACAGGAGGCCAAAACTTGTACTTGATTTTTATTGAAGTTTTTATTATTGTGTAAGTTTATATCTTGTAAAATAATTGGCAGTAATATCAATGAATGAAAATGTTTATATTTTAAAATAGATTTCCACTTCAGATTAAGTGAAATTTATTACAATTTGAACTTGCAAATAACATCAAACTACATTTTAATAAACCACAACAAAATCATCAAACTACATCAAATCCAGCGACATTCTCTCTGTAAAGTTCATAGCATTCAAAATGCCTAAACTCTCTCCCGCTTTCTTCGGTAAACTTGGTCTGAGCGATGGTTTCCAGTTCTTCGTTGAATAATCCATAATTTCTACGATAAACCATCCACAATACTTCCGTATAATGTTTGACTTCATTAGTGATGAATTCAATTCTTAGTTCTAGGCTCTTACTGTTTCTTATTGCTTCGTTCCGCGATGCTACAAAATGTCCCAATACTCTTTCCCAGAAATTGTCATTGTTCATTGGTCTCGCCATACGATGTAACCAACATCGAACAACAGCAACATCTTCTTCTATTGTAAATTCCGGCAGCGGCATTCAATTGCAGTAACAATGTGCTTGAGATGGACCATCTTTTAGAATTCTGAAACACGCTTCGTAACGAAAAGGCTTACCGTGAGCTTCCTCCCAATTATCAAGAGTTGTTTGGATCACTTCATCTTCAGTTACACCGCTGAACTTTTCTCGATCAATTTCTATTACCAAAGCAAGAAATGGCTGGACTGCAAGCCTAATAGAATGAAAACGAGCACGCAATCGACGAGCATCTTGGTTTCCTGGGTTTCCCGTCAATGAGACGAACATTGAAAAAAACGTTCTCCCAAAAAGAACTGTCATGAGAAATAAGAACACCAGTGATTACCCTATGAAAGAAATATTCTTTGCATAGAGTTATATCCTCTTCTTGAGTAAACTTGGGATCACGATTTCTAACAGAAATTTCTGCAAAGGAGGAGAGATGTAAGAAAAAAGAAGAAGAAGAAGAAGATGTGATTTTGGAGATGGGAGGAATGAAATTTATAGGTCGAGAAAGAAAAAATTGCCGTTGGAAATGGAAATTTAGCCGTTGGCGTTTGTATTAAAGTCGCGTGCGACTTTCCTTTGAGCGCCCGTTTGAATTACCAACGCCTATTTTCTATTATAAATACATCACTAGGTTTTATTCTAAACCAAACCAACCGATTTCTTTCTCATCATCCACCATGTTTTCTAAAGGCAAAGCGAAGCAAATATTATATGTCGAAGCAAAAGAGGTTTGTCCATTATGTTTCATGGATAACCACAGTCTTATGCAATGTTCTTGGATGTATTCAAAGTGTCCGCGGGAAGGTTGTTCACGCATCAGAATGGTGATTGAATCACAACCGGAAAAGCTCAGGTATTTACAATGTCAAGATCCCAATTGTCCAGAGGAACCACATATGCTAGATGATGCTATGAAGATTAAAAAATAATAAGAAGAAAAGATTGCAACACTCTGCAAAAACTTCAAACTTAAAGCCAAATTGAAGAAGGAGTTATTACACTGCAAGCATTGTGGATATAGAGATCACGAATACAAACATTGTCCACATAGAATCAGTTCATGCTCAAAGCCCGGTTGCAGAACTTTTATGCATTTTCGGACTTCTTCTGAAGAAAACACATATGGAAGGCATTTCTGGGAATGTCCCAGGTGTTTTTTGGTGGAGTGGGCTAATTGAAGTTGTAGGACAAATCGATTCACTATGGTATTATTTTATTTAATTTGTTATTTATTTTGTGTTATTACGATTATCTAAAACCATCAATATCAAGTAATTTAAATTTTTCCTCGATTAAACATAGCACCATCAATTTCATAAATAAAAACACACTGCATTGAACAACCACACCATACATGAGAAATAAAAGAAATACATCAGATTAAAACAACTACTACATAGACGGCGTCAGTTCTCGGCGGGTGGTGGAATTCCTAGGGCGATGTAGGGATCGTATTTGATAAGCACCCTAAGAATGTTGAAACAAGCATGGAATTCGAACTGACGACCGTGGTGAGATGCTGGCCACATCGCTAGAGTTCTGGGTTCCACTTCATGTTCGGCTTCACCGTTAAGCTTATTTTTGTGATTCTCCATTAGTTGAGCGATGAACTCCGATACATTACAACTAATTACACTAAAATGATGCGCCAATACCTGACAATCACGCCCATTAATGTTCATCGTTTCAGCAGTGAACATTTCAAAAACTTTCTGCCAGAACGTCGATTGTGATACATTCCTACCGGTAGCAACATCAACGGCAACATCTTGTGTGTGAAAAACGTAGGCTCTGCAAATAGCTAAATCCTCTTGTTGAGTGAATCTAATAGAACGAACTCTGGGAGGCATTTTTGTAGATGATTTGAGAGGGAAGAATGTGTAGAATGTGTGAATTTAGAGTTGAAATGAGGATTATTTATAAATTTCAAAAATTGTAGCCGTTGGATCAAAGGGTTTCGCAGCCGTTCAGATTGAGCCGTTGGCGCCATTGGGACTGTCGCTGGCGACTTTGATACGGACTCTAGCGTTATAACTTAAAACGCGCGCTGGTAATAATAACACTGGCGATTTTCTTCCGGACGCCAGCGTCAGAAGAAATGTCGCCCGTCTTTAACACACACGCGCGCTAGATGTTCCGACTCAATGTTCAAAGCAACGGATTTGATGATTTGAACATCCATTTTTCATGTTTGTTCATGCCATAGTGGGAGAAAAATGAACAAACTCTGAGTTTGTTCATCCCATAGGAACTGATCAGCAACAAAAGTAAGTATGTACCCGGCGATATGCGAGTTCCTGAGTACCAACCCATAAGTTAAAAGACACAAATCTACGCTCCTTAGCCTCCTTTTGTCAGTACTTTCTCGAGCATTGGCCATTCTCCCAAATCTTCTGTAAGAGCAATTCCTGTGGGAATGAACAAACAAATTCTTTTGTTCAGCCAAGTGGATGGCCAAACTAGATTTTCCACTATGGTAAAGCAGTGGGTGTTAGACTAATAGGCACGCGAGCCAGCTTAAAACGCTGGCGTCATGATGCGTGTCGTAGGTGCAATCAAATTAATTAATATTTCCACTCAATTAAAAATAATATAATGGAAGTCAAGTTCGTTCCCACGAGGAGCAAGAGATTCTAGTTGTAAAAATTATTACAAAAGGGGGATGTATAAAGCAAAAGAAAATAAACAAAGCAATTAAAAGATAAAGTTGAAATCAATAAGAGAGACAAGATCAAGGAATCCTTCTTCGTTGCAAAACAATGATTCAAGTTATGTTTTTCATCCAAATGTTATTAGTCACAGATTATCACCAACCGTAGGTAAAGCAGCTAGATCAGTGCTAAACCCCTAAATCCCTTGTATCACCGGATACGGAAGTTCTCGACTACCGGATTCTATTTACCAAACCACCTAGTAGTAGATCACTCTAGATGTAATTTAAATAAACGCATTAAAATTTATGAACTTATTAGGTTAATATTAGTAGTTTAGACTCTTAGATCAAGGTCTACTTGCTAACGTTGTTTTCACACACAATTGCTCCACCGAATCCCTCCGCAAGGTCTCGTGTTTGCTACTTATGTAAAGAGTCAAGAAACGATTACTTATTCCCTAACTTTCACTAGCTTTAGATCAAATTAACAAATCAATTTAGCGTGCACTCTAAACAATCTATCAATCAATCATGAATGAATAAACATTCCTATTAGTAAAAACAAACGATAATCATGTGAAAAACTTCAAGATAGAATTGAAACAAAACTCAAATCATGTATTAAGAACTAGGAATTCATCCTCAATCAATAATAAAATTAGCTACTCATGTTTTTGAAATTCACACAAATAATAATTAAAAGGAGAATTTTCAAGTTCACACAAATAATTAAAAAGAAGAATTTTCAAAAGCAAGCAAAAACACAAGTGTTGTGTGTGTAGAGAGATGTGTAAAAGATGTAGAAAACTTCTCTATTTATAGGCTTCAATATTCTCCAAATCTTCCAAGGAATAGAATCCTCATTCCATAGTAATTCAATTTCCAAATTCAAGTCTTTCTCATCTTCCATCTTCTCTTTCCAAATTTGAGCCAAATTCTCCATCCAATTCCAAGTCCAAGTCTTCACACCCATGAGAAGAATCCATACAAAAATCTGTAATTTTGGTCGCCGGAAAGCTGGTATTATGGTCGGAATTTGACCGGAATCCGTCACCGCCGGCTACCTGAAAATTATGTCCGTTGAGGGAATATTCCGTTCCGATACCGTTATAAGTAACGGTCAAGACGGTCAACCGTTAGTCAAACGGGTCAAGGAAGTAGAGTCGACCATCGAGTCAGAACGAGTCGGTTGCCTAGTTGGCCGAGAGTCTTACTCAGCTGAGTTGGATCGGCTCGGCCGTTCATCGGACTCACTGAGTCAACTCGTCGGAACATAAAATCGGCCGAGTTTCGGCCGTTTATAGGACTTGCACATGCCAAATTCAGGCCGTTCTTCTTCACATCCCTGCACAATTCCTAGACATACATCTATTTCATTCTTCAGTGTGGCTTTCCTGCAATACAAGCACTTTCAGCTCAATCGTTGTGTTCTATCTGCACCTGCAACATCAACTCAGCACCACCAGCACCACCAACACTAGTTGCTGTCAGCATCACTAACCTATTCTGCTGTAATTACCATCATTCCCATCTCTTTGTCAAACAACAACTACCAACAGCACCAGAACCCTGAATTTCCTGATGAACTCAGAGAACCCATTCTCTATTAACCCTCTCAATCGATCACAAAGCAGCGAGATATCCCAAACACCACCAACACCATTTTCAATCTATGACACTCCATTGTTTTCTTCCTTCTGCAATTCTTCCACGGCTGAACAGCATCGAGTCCATCTCTTGAACCAATCAACAACACCACTGCTTTCAATTCCACAAACCCATTCTTCCTTCTCTCGATTTTCAGTTCTCTCGGTTTGCTTTCTCAACAGATCGAACCCATTCTCATTTATGTATTCACAGCTGTAATTTCTACGGTCTCAGATTCGAATCCCCACCATCATCAACATCTCAGCTGCTGCCTTTTCTTCTTTTATCATATTCAATCTCTCATTCTTCTCTGAGTCACAATTACAATCAGCAGCGATCGATTCCATCTTCAATTTCTATATTCTCGATATCACAGCGGCTCAATCAACCTGTTCTCGATTCAAAACCCATTTTCCTTTATCTGAGCTTCTTATACTCAATTTCTCATCGATTCCAGCAAACCCATCACAGATTCTCTATTTCTCGGTTTAACAGGAGCGGCTTCATCTTTTCTCTTTCACCAGCAACAAGAGTTCATCAACTGAAGTTCATACTTCATCATTTTCTCGATCTCTAACATCTCTTTCATGACAGCGCCGTCTCACAGAATCATCAATATCATCGTTTCTCAATTTCTCTGCCATTAATCTCGATCTCTCAGTTTCTCGCCTCTTTTCTCTTTTTTTTTTCAGATGCAAATAATGATTGGGAAGAAATGAGAAGCTCGAGATAGTTAGGGTTATTTGGGTGGATGGTTACACCCCAGGGATAGGGACCACCCCACTTGTTAGATAAGGGCCATCCTACTTGGAAACCCCTTAACCTCTGCGGGCCTGGCTTTAGTACTTCTCCAAAAGGGAGTTGCCCCTTAACCTTGGCCGGGCTCCAGATAGTGTTCGCCCCTGAAATGACAATTTTGCCCTTTTGGCTCAAAGAGAGTAATTTCTTCTTCTTTTCCTCCGTGTGACTCCAAAGTAGCTACAAAACTCAAAACAAGCGTAAAATACATAATTTACAAGAAAAATAGCAAAGAAAGCATAAACAATAGATAGTAAATAGGATGTATTCTACACCCTATCAAATTTCCCCACACTTAGACTTTGCTAGTCCTCGAGCAAACCAAAACTAAAACTTACAACTTCAGAGCGTTCCAGCGTCCCAAGCATCCAAAGAGTTATGAGGACATAGAGTTTTACGCATGCTAGTAATAAGAAGTTAGAAATACTAAAGAACATATTCTCATTCTTAAATGTTGAGTGAGAAATAACCACACCATAATGAGAGAACGCGTGTTTGAGAAACGATCAATAAGCATTTCGCCTCAACTTCTGCCTCACCAAAAAGGATTTTATGATAATTGCACTCAAAAAAGACGGCTTTTTTATGGTTCTCACATGTGTGCAGGTAGGAATGAAGAGAGAAATCTGCGCGACACGTTGAATGGTGGGAAGGATAACTTCCGAAATATTTTTTAAAAACCCACATCTTTTAACATTTTGAAAAACCATTTTTCTGACGATCTCTAAGAAAGGAAATCAACCACTTTTATCGAGGATGAGATTACTTACTCACCTTCACATCCGATCGCCAATTATGATAACACCACTCTCACGGCATCCAATAGAAACGTCTTCCGCTCCTTGTCTTGATCTTCTTCCGTCTTCGGCTTCAACTATTGGTGATAAATTCTCGAATTTCATAAATCCTTAACTATTTGTAACTCTTTTTACCTTAAATCCTTGTCGCTTGAAACTTCCTTATAGATTTTCCTTCCCCACGGCTTATTAAATAAAAACGAAACAAATATTTCTCTTGTTTTTTTTTTTTTTTTTTTTTTTTTTTTTTTTTTTGATACAAGAGAAATTAAATAACCATGGCTGTGGGAGAAGTATTTTACCGCTTGATTCTTCACAACTTGTATCACCTCAAAATCATAAACTTCAATAATTCTCACCTTTTGATTTTCTTTGCTCTTATAAATAAGTCTTCATACTTGGATATAAAATTACCTCATTGTATTGTAAGTCCTCAACATATATGTAAAATCTGCTCTTTGTATGTTGCTTTACTTGAGTTTGAAATTTGCTCTTTTTTCTCATTCCGTTGCTTGTAAACCGTGAACTTTTTCCAACTTTCCTTGTAGATTTTGATGTCGCTCCTTGTTGATGATGATTGTGTTTCTATGGATCCGTTGTTGTTGCGAGAGAGAATGGTGCTAACTGCAAATCGAACTACAAGAAGGAGGCTTTCATCTATAGACGTCACCCTCATGATTGACAATATTAGCACTCAAGAGATCAAAGAGTAGTGCTTCTATTGGTGGGAGGTTGGGTAGCTCACCATTCTACCCGGAATTAACGTACGGTGACACACACTCAAAAGAAAGCTCTTTAGTAGATGGAAAAATTCTCCGGTCGGTGCCTCACATGATATGAATACGGGTAGTCTCCACTAATGATTGATCAGCAACTCTAATAATGCATTTCTCCCTGCACCAAATTCGCATCACCGGCATGATTAAATCCATTATTTAACACTCAAACAAGCAAGAAATCCGAATGTAGTTCCCTAACACTTCCAAGTTCAATTATGTCGGTCAAAATCTCTATGTAAACATACCTAGAAGTATGCTAGTGACTCTAAAATCTCTAAAAGTTGAAGGTTTTATGTAATTTTTTTTTTTTTTTTTTTTTTTAAATACATGTTTAACCACTCCCCCACACTTAAACCTTACATTGTCCTCAATGTAATTGAATCTTCCTAGTAAAATCAAGGTGGGAAATTTTAACATGATAAGGAACAAGAAAAAGAAATAACAAAAATAAAAAGCAAAAGGATAAGAAATACAAAACCAATGGGTTGCCTCCCATGAAGCGCTTGTTTTAAAGTCGACGGCCCGACTTAGCTCTTGCAAGATTCATTCCCCATATACTAACAATCTGAAAATTTGAGGATCCACCCATAATACATGTTTTGCAAACAATAACTCCATACAAATGTTAGCACAAGAAAATAATAATGAAATTATCGCTCGATAGAAATTTCCCCCACACTTATTCTCGTCCACACTCGGAAGTGTATAAAGAACATAGAATTTTGGAACTTCCATGTATTCTTCTTGGCAAACCTGCATAGTGTTAGCATCAAGTGTTTCCAATGGTGGATATTTAGAAACAAAATCATCCAAAAATACTTTCGAAGCACATACATTCAAACCAATAAGAGGTAAAGGAGAAGAATCAATATGCAAAGGATTAGACAAACCTTGCACAATCTCTTGTTTTGCGGAATCCTCTTCATCCTTAGAGAATTCATGTGAATTACTTACCTCTTGTATATCGTGGTCCTCTATCAAATCTTGCAACCAATCGTTGGTATTTCCTACCTTAACCAAAGTCTCGGCATCATTAAAATCATTGGCAAGTTCAATTGGGTCTTCCACGAAATCAATCAATGTGGTTTCATCCTCTAGCATCATCTCTTCAACATTCTCATCATCGGAATCGGGCCATTCACTAAAATGATTCTCGTCGGTATAGATTGTAAGATCTTCTTGGGCGGGTGTTACACCGTTTATAACAATAGGTAAGTCACACCCAATCTCCTCCTTTTGAATAGGTGAAGGATCGTTATTATGATCCGGAGTTGGAATAACTTCCTCATTGTTGCAACGCTCATACACTTCCGCGGACTCATATCTTTCCCTAAGGAATTTTTTCCAAGCACTAATTGCATCTTCCTCAAGCTCTACCTTTTGAATAGGTGCTTGATCATTATTAAGATAAAGGCTCGAGTAGGCTACACTAGCATCTTCAAAAGTCTCCAAAGGTTGGCCTTTTCCAACATAATCATCGATCAAATATTCACTACACACCATAGGCACATTAGAATAGTTATTACTTTGATAGCAAAATTCTTCTTTATCCCTATCCTCCTTGTATTGATCCATGTCTCTTCGTTCTTTAGCAATGCCGTCTCGACGTGGTTCCTCCAGGACATAGGGTTGCTGGTCTTGTAGTGATTCTTGCAACTTTTGTTGAAGATCCCCAATCATGGCAGACATCTTATCTGCAAAACTAGAGAATTTCTGATGATAAACAAAACTATCCTCCCATCCTTGTGATTGTCCACTTACATACCCGTCATAAGGTTGTTGATATGTATGAGAATATCCATAAGGTTCTGTAGGAATTTGATCATAGCCAAAAGATTGGTTTTGATTGTATCCTAAAGATGGTTGGAAGTTGCCATAATGTTGAGGTTGAAAACTGTATTGATTGTTGTAATATGCTTGCTCTTGTCCACCATACATGGAAAACCGATACCTGAAATAAGATTCTCAGAAACCAAGTTAGATACGATATACAATCTAACAAAGCAAGAATAAAGCAAAAAGAAAAATAAAAACAACTAAAATCGTCCGCTGCTCCCCGGCAAACGGCGCCAAAATTTGATGCGTGTCGTAGGTGCAATCAAATTAATTAATATTTCCACTCAATTAAAAATAATATAATGGAAGTCAAGTTCGTTCCCACGAGGAGCAAGAGATTCTAGTTGTAAAAATTGTCACAAAAGGGGGGATGTATAAAGCAAAAGAAAATAAACAAAGCAATTAAAAGATAAAGTTGAAATAAATAAGAGAGACAAGATCAAGGAATCCTTCTTCGTTGCAAAACAATGATTCAAGTTAAGTTTTTCATCCACATGTTATTAGTCACAGATTATCACCAACCGTAGGTAAAGCAGCTAGATCAGTGCTAAACCCCTAAATCCCTTGTATCACCGGATACGGAAGTTCTCGACTACCGGATTCTATTTACCAAACCACCTAGTAGTAGATCACTCTAGATGTAATTTAAATAAACGCATTAAAATTTATGAACTTATTAGGTTAATATTAGTAGTTTAGACTCTTAGATCAAGGTCTACTTGCTAACGTTGTTTTCACACACAATTGCTCCACGGAATCCCTCCGCAAGGTCTCGTGTTTGCTACTTATGTAAAGAGTCAAGAAACGATTACTTATCCCCTAACTTTCACTAGCTTTAGATCAAATTAACAAATCAATTTAGCGTGCACTCTAAACAATCTATCAATCAATCATGAATGAATAAACATTCCTATTAGTAAAAACAAACGATAATCATGTGAAAAACTTCAAGATAGAATTGAAACAAAACTCAAATCATGTATTAAGAACTAGGAATTCATCCTCAATCAATAATAAAATTAGCTACTCATGTTTTTGAAATTCACACAAATAATAATTAAAAGGAGAATTTTCAAGTTCACACAAATAATTAAAAAGAAGAATTTTCAAAAGCAAGCAAAAACACAAGTTTTGTGTGTGTAGAGAGATGTGTAAAAGATGTAGAAAACTTCTCTATTTATAGGCTTCAATATTCTCCAAATCTTCCAAGGAATAGAATCCTCATTCCATAGTAATTCAATTTCCAAATTCAAGTCTTTCTCATCTTCCATCTTCTCTTTCCAAATTTGAGCCAAATTCTCCATCCAATTCCAAGTCCAAGTCTTCACACCCATGAGAAGAATCCATACAAAAATCTGTAATTTTGGTCACCGGAAAAGTTGGTATTATGGCTGAATTTAGCTGGGAATCCGTCACCGCGGCCACCGAAAATTCCGTCCGTCGAGGGAATATTCCGTGCCTCCGATACCGTTATAAGTAACGGTCAAGACGGTCAACCGTTAGTCAACCGGTCAAGGAAGTAGAGTCACCAGTCGAGAGTCAAGTTGCCTAGTTGGGCGATTGGTCTTACTGGTGAGTTGGATCGGCTCGGCCGTTCATCGGACTCACTGAGTCAACTCGTCGGAACATAAAATCGGCCGAGTTTTAGCCATTTATAAGACTTGCACAGGCCAAATTCAGGCCGTTCTTCTTCACATCCCTGCACAATTCCTAGACATACATCTATTTCATTCTTCAGTGTGGCTTTCCTGCAATACAAGCACTTTCAGCTCAATCGTTGTGTTCTATCTGCACCTGCAACATCAACTCAGCACCACCAGCACCACCAACACCAGTTGCTGTCAGCATCACTAACCTATTCTGCTGTAATTACCATCATTCCCATCTCTCTGTCAAACAACAACTACCAACAGCACTTAACCACAATTTCCGATGAACTCGAGAGAACCCATTCTCTATTAACCCTCTCAATCGATCACAACAAAGCAGATATCCTAGCACCACCAACACCATTTTCAATCTATGACACTCCATTGTTTTCTTCCTTCGCAATTCTTTCCACTTTGAACAAAGATCGAGTCCATCTCTTGAACCAATCAACAACACCACTGCTTTCAATTCCACAAACCCATTCTTCCTTCTCTCGATTTTCAGTTCTCTCGGTTTGCCAATTTCTCAACAGATCGAACCCATTCTCATTTATGTATTCACAGCTGTAATTTCTACGGTCTCAGATTCGAATCCCCACCATCATCAACATCTCAGCTGCTGCCTTTTCTTCTTGTATCAGATTCAATCTCTCATTCTTCTCTGAGTCACAATTACAATCAGCAGCGATCGATTCCATCTTCAATTTCTATATTCTCGATATCACAGCGGCTCAATCAACCTGTTCTCGATTCAAAACCTATTTTCCTTTATCTGAGCTTCCTATACTCAATTTCTCATCGATTCCAGCAAACCCATCACAGATTCTCTATTTCTCGGTTTAACAGGAGCGGCTTCATCTTTTCTCTTTCACCAGCAACAAGAGTTCATCAACTGAAGTTCATACTTCATCATTTTCTCGATCTCTAACATCTCTTTCATGACGCCGTCTCACAGAATCATCAATATCATCGTTTTTCAATTTCTCTGCCATTAATCTCGATCTCTCGGTTTCGCGCCTCTTTTCTTTTTTTTTTTTTTTTTTCAGATGCAAATAATGATTGGGAAGAAATGAGAAGCTCGAGATAGTTAGGGTTATTTGGGTGGATGGTTACACCCCAGGGATAGGGACCACCCCACTTGTTAGATAAGGGCCATCCTACTTGGAAACCCCTTAACCTCTGCGGGCCTGGCTTTAGTACTTCTCCAAAAGGGAGTTGCCCCTTAACCTTGGCCGGGCTCCAGATAGTGTTCGCCCCTGAAATGACAATTTTGCCCTTTTGGCTCAAAGAGAGTAATTTCTTCTTCTTTTCCTCCGTGTGACTCCAAAGTAGCTACAAAACTCAAAACAAGCGTAAAATACATAATTTACAAGAAAAATAGTAAAGAAAGTATAAACAATAGATAGTAAATAGGATGTATTCTACACCCTATCACGTCAGTAGACCCAACGCAGGCGACGGGAGGACAAACGCTGGCGACGGAAGAACCAACGCGCCGTCAGAAGAAAAAGCGCCGGCGTTTTTGCCACGAACACCAACGGGTAGTTTTTAAAAATTCGAAATTCACATTTTACCTCTATAAATTACCACCATCTTCAAAAAATTCACACACACCAAAATTCACTTGAATTTTCTCTTCTAAAAATGGCTGAAAAGGCGATCACACTTTTTTGCGATGCAAAGCTTGAAGATGCTGTTTTTAAGACATGTGGGAGTTTTAAAAAGATTAAAAATTATAAAAGGGAAGTGCAAGTTTTAGAAGTTGCTCCAAGAAAATGTTCCGCTAAAAGGCAAAGAAGAGCTCCAGTTTTGAAAGTTAATAACAAAAAATTCAAAAACAAAGATGAAACTGTCAAAGAGCGCGTTGAATGGAAAATACGTCAAATGAAGATAAACAGGAGGACAAAACTTGTACTTGATTTTTATTGAAGTTTTTATTGTTGTCTTAAGTTTATATCTTGTAAAGAATTGGCAGTAATATCAATGAATGAAAATGTTTATATTTTAAAATAGATTTCCACTTCAAATTAAGTGAAATTTATTACAATTTATTAAACTTGCAAATAACATCAAACTACATTTTAATAAACCACAACAAAAACATCAAACTACATCAAATCCAGCGACATTCTCTCTGTAAAGTTCATAGCATTCAAAATGCCTAAACTCTCTCCCGCTTTCTTTGGTAAACTTGGTATGAGCGATGGTTTCCAGTTCTTCGTTGGATAATCCATAATTGCTACGATGAACCATCCATAATACTTCCGCATAATGTTTGACTTCACTAGTGATGAATGCAATTCTTAGTTCTAGGCTCTTACTATTTCTTATGGCTTCGTTCCGCGATGCTACAAAATGTCCTAATACTCTTTCCCAGAAATTGTCATTGTTCATTGGTCTCATTATACGATGTAACCAACATCGAACAAGAACAACATCTTCTTCCATTGTAAATTCCGGCAGCGGCATTCGAGTGCAGTAACGATGTGCTTGAGATGGATCATCTTTTAGAATTACGAAACATGCTTCGTAACGAAAAGGCTTAACGTGAGCTTCCTCCCAATTATCAAGAGTTGTTTGAGGGTAAAAATGGTTTCTGCTGATTTTGGTAATTTCGGGTGTGTGGGTGAGAAATGAATTTAAACCCTAAACAATGTATTGCAAGGGAGTACTTTAGATTCGAGAGATCAATCTGTACAAATCCGGCCTAAACCAAGAAATGGCCGTTCCAGACTTTCTTCGGTCATAAAGAGGAGGAGAATGGGTTAGTTTTGGGGAGGGAAGCGAAGAAACTGCTGAGACCAGGTTGATTCTGGAAGAGTAGTTGTTTCACGACTTGTATCAGAAAATGGAAAGCTAGCAAAATGTTTCTGAGTGTTGTAATGCTCCTGACTGAACTGTTGTTCGGTGGAAATAGGTGAGACCTATTTATACAAGTCGAAGTGAAACGTACTCTGGCCTCATTAAGAAAATGGTAAATGGGTGAGTAAATGGGAGGAGGTGATCACCGGTCACGCTTGGAATTGATGTTCCATAAAAGAAAGCGTTTCACCATTACTTCCCATGTTTACTAACCGCCTTATTCTTATTACACTTTCTTATAACGGGCGTAGTGTACGCCGCACGCTATAAACCGCCAAACAATTACCCAAATAGGATCCCCCAGTTTGTGATATGTGTTGATGTCTCGAATGTTTTCGTGGAAAACATGTAGCATGTTGTTGTTGCCTGGAAAGTCGAGCTTGGGAGACTTGCTGGCTTGGTGACCTTCGACGGTCGAGATTTTGCATCTTAAGAGGAAAGGTAGCCGTTGATCATTGCACGCTTTCGTTCTTTGGTAGTTGCATAGGGAAGGCTAGCATGGCGGCGCGGCTAGGTTGGCATGCCATTGGAATGGCATGCCTTAGCGCGGTTTGGCATGGCCAAACTAGGGTTTCGGGTCAAAGGTTACCATGCGTTGTCTGGTAACCTTGGACGGCTAGAATTTGCTCCTGGGATTGAAGGGCGACCGTTGATTGTCGCACGCCCTCGTTTTTGTAGCCGCATAGGGAAGGCCAGCATGGTGGCGCGGCTAGGTTGGCATGCCATTGGCATGGCATGCCTTGGCGCGGTTTGGCATGGCCAAACTAGGGTTTCGGGCCAAAGGTTACCATACGTTGTCTGGTAACCTTGGACGGCTAGGATTCGCTCCTGGGATTGAAGGGCGACCATTGATTGTCGCACGCCATCGTTTTGGTAGCCGCATAGGGAAGGCCGGCATGGTGGCGCGGCTAGGTTGGCATGCCATGCCTTGGCGCGGTTTGGCGTGGCCAAACTAGATTTCGGGCCAATGGTTACCATGCGTTGTCTGGTAACCTTGGGCGGCTAGGATTTGCTCCTGGGATTGAAGGGCGACCGTTGATTGTCGCACGCCTTCATTTTGGTAGCCGCATAGGGAAGGCCAGCATGGTGGCGCGGCTAGGTTGGCATGCCATTGGCATGGCATGCCTTGGCGCGGTTTGGCGTGGCCAAACTAGATTTCGGGCCAATGGTTACCATGCGTTGTCTGGTAACCTTGGGCGGCTAGGATTTGCTCCTGGGATTGAAGGGCGACCGTTGATTGTCGCATGCCTTCGTTTTGGTAGCCGCATAGGGAAGGCCAGCATGGTGGCGCGGCTAGGTTGGCTAGGGGGCCAAGGCAAGGTGCGGTTGTCTTGGCGTGTGGGGCCAAGGGTTTGGCATGTCGTTGGCACATGGTGCGGCTAGCATGGCTAAGGGCCAAGGCAAGGTGCGGTTTGGCTTGGAATGTGGGGGCCAAGGGCTTGGCATGCCGTTTGGCATATGGTGCGGCTAGCATGGCTAGGGCCAAGGCAAGGTGCGGTTTGGCTTGGCATGGTTTGCTATTGGCGCAGTAGTGCGGCTGGCATGGTTGGCATGCCTTGGCGCGGAGATGTGGCTGGCACGGTTTGCCATTGGCACAGTGGTGTGGTTGGCATGGTTGGCATGCCTTGGCGCGGTAGATGTGGCTGGCACGGTTTGCCATTAGCACAGTGGTGCGGCTGGCATGGTTGGCATGCCTTGGCGTGGTAGATGTGGATGGCATGGTTTGCCATTAGCACAGTGGTGCGGCTGGCATGCCTTGGCGCGGTAGATGTGGCTGACACGGTTTGCCATTGGCACAGTGGTGCGGCTGGTATGGTTGGCATGCCTTGGCGTGGAGACGTGGCTGGCATGGTTTGCCATTGGCACGGTGGTACGGATGGCATGGCATTCCATTGGAGCAGTGGTGCGGCTGGCATGGTTGGCATGCCTTGGCGCGGTAGCATGAGAATTTAGGGTTTGGTATAGGTGATGTCAGTTAGTGTTAAGGGTTATGCCGTGGAACCTGACCCGTGAAAAAAGGTACCCCGGTAATTCTTACGTAAGCATGCTGATTAATTTAATAAATACGCTAATGGTCATAGTGACGTCATGTCAGGTGCATAGTTTTACGATTTTGACCCTAAGCTAAAAACCACCATCAACAACCGCTGAACTTTTCTCGATCAATTTCTATTACCAGAGCAATAAATGGCTGGACTGCAAGCCTAATAGAATGAAACCGAGCACACAATCGAAGAGCATGTTGGTTTCCTGGGTTTCCCGTCAATGAGACGAACATTGAAAAAACGTTCTCCCAGAAAGAACTGTCATGAGAAATAAGAACACCAGTGATTACTCTATGAAAGAAATATGCTTTGCATAGAGTTATATCCTCTTCTTGAGTAAACTTGGGACCACGATTTCTAACAGACATTTCTGTAAAGGAGGAGAGATATAAGAAAAAAGAAGAGGAAGAAGAAGAAGATGTGATTTTGGAGATGGGAGGAATAAAATTTATAGGACGAGAAAGAAAAAATTACCGCTGGAAATGGAAATTTAGCCGTTGGCGTTTGTATTAAAGTCGCGGGCGACTTTCCTTTGAGTGCCCGTTTGAATCACCAATGCCTATTTTCTGTTATAAATACATCACTAGATTTTATTCTAAGCCAAACCAACCGATTATTCTCTCATCATTCACCATGTTTTCTAAAGGCAAAGCGAAGCAAATATTATGTGTCGAAGCAAAAGAGGTTTTCCCATTATGTTTCATGGATAACCACAGTCTTACGCAATGTCCTTGGATGTATTCAAAGTGTCCGCGGGAAGGATTTTCACGCATCAGAATGGTGATTGAATCACAACCGGAAAAGCTCAGGTATTTGCAATGTCAAGATCCCAATTGTCCAGAGGAACCACATATGCTAGATGATGCTATGAAGATTAAAAAACAAGAAGAAGAAAAGATTGCAACACTCTGCAAAAACTTCAAACTTAAAGCCAAATTGAAGAAGGAGTTATTACACTACAAGCATTGTGGATATGGAGATCACGAATACAAACATTGTCCACAGAGAATCAGTTGATGCTCAAAGCCCGGTTGCAGGACTTTTATGCATTTGCGGACTTCTTCTGAAGAAGACACATATGGAAGGCATTTCTGGGAATGTCCCGGGCGTTCTTTGGTGGAGTGGGCTGATTGAAGTTGTAGGACAAATCGATTCACTATGGTATTATGTTATTTAATTTTTTGTTTATTCCGTGTTATTACGATTATCTAAAACCATCAATTTCATAAATAAAAACATACTGCATTGAACAACCACATCATACATGAGAATAAAAGAAATACATTAACAATTAAAACAACTACTACATATGCGTCAATTCTCGGCGGGTGGTGGAATTCCTAGGGGGATGTAGGGATCGTATATGTTGAGCACCCTAAGAATGTTGAAACAAGCATGGAAGTCCATATGACGACCGCGATGAGATGCTGGCCACATCGCTAGAGTTCTAGGTAACACTTCATGTTCGGCTTCACCATTGAGCTTATTTTGGTGATTCTCCATTAGTTGGGCGACGAACTCCAATACATTTATACTAATTAAACTAGAACGATGCTGCAATCCGCCAGAATCACGCTCATGGATGTTCCCCGTTTCAGCGGCGAACATTCTCGGCTACATTACGCATGACAGCATCTTGTGTGTGAAAAACAAAGGCTCTACAAATAGCTAAATCCTCTTGTTGAGTGAATCTAACAACACGAACTCTGGGAGGCATTTTTGTAGATGATTTGAGAGAGAAGAATGTGTAGAATGTGTGAATTTAGAGTTGAAATGAGGAGTATTTATAGAATTCAAAAAATGTAGCCGTTGGATCACCATATTTTTCAGCCGTTCAGATGGAGCCGTTGGCGCCATTGGGTCAGACGCTGGCGTTTTTGGTAATGACTCTGGCGCTGTAAATAAGAACTCCCGACTGAAAACGCGGGCGTCAACACGAATAGCGCCAGCGTTAGTAGGGATGACGCGCTTCCTTACAACAGACGCGCGCCAGATATTCCGACTCAATGTTCAAATCAACAAATATGTTGATTTGAACATCCATTTTTAATGCTTGTTCATTCCATAGTGGGAGCAAAATGAACCAACTCAGAGTTTGTTCATCCCATAGGAATTGCTCTTAAGAGCAGTTCCTATGGATAAGTTTGTTGAGTGAGATGGAACATGTAGCGCGCGTGATGTAAGACCGGGCGAGCTTGGCACCAACGCTGGCGCTTGTCCTTGCATCGCCCGTTGTTATTTCACACGCCAGCGTCTTTCCTAAAAGCGTCGAGTTTTTCATAAAAGCGCCAGCAACTGAATTTGGACGGCTGAAAACTCTTGTGATCTAACGACTATAATTTTTGAGTTCTATAAATACTCCTCATTTCAACTCTAAATTCACACATTCTACACATTCTTCACTCTCAAATCATCTACAAAAATGCCTCCCAGAGTTCGTGGTGTTAGATTCATTCAACAAGAGGTTTAGCTATTTGCAGAGCCTACGTTTTTCACACACAAGATGTTGCCACTATCGGTAGGGATGTATCCCGATCGACGATGTGGGAGAAAATTCATGAAACGTTCACTGCTGAAACAAGAAACATTAATGGGCATGATCCTCACTTATTGTCACATCGTTTTAGTATAATTAGTAGTCATGTATCAGAATTCATCGCTTTACTAATAGAGAATCACATAAATAAGATCAACGGTGAAGCCGAACATGAAGTGGAACCCAGAACTCTAGCGATGTGGGCAGTATCTCACGGCGGTCGTCCTTTCGACTTCCGTGCTTGTTTCAACATTCTTAGGGTGCTCAACAAATACAATCCCTATATCGCCCTAGGAATTCCACCACCAGCCGAGAATTGACGCCTATGTAGTAGTTTTTTTAATCTAATATATTTCTTTTATTCTCATGTATGATGTGGTTGTTCAATGCAGTATGTTTTTATTTATGAGATTGATGGTGCAATGTTTAATCCAGGAAAATTTTAAATTACTTATGATATTGATGGTGCAAATGTGAAGACATCCAAATGTTTGGTTTTAGATAATCGTAATAACACAAAATAAACAGCAAACTAAATAACATAATACCATAGTGAATCGATTTATGATTCAACTTCAATCAGCCCACTACACCAAAAAACACCTAGGACATTCCCAGAAATGCCTTCCATATGTGTTTTCTTCAGAAGAAGTGCGCAAATGCATAAAAGTCTTGAAACCGCGCTTTGAGCATCCACTGATTCTCTGTGGACAATGTTTGTATTCGTGATATCCATATCCACAATGATTGCAGTGTATTAACTCCTTCTTCAATTTGGCTTTAAGTTTCAAGTTTTTGCAGAGTGTTGCAATCTTTTCTTCTTCTTCTTTTTTAATCTTCATAGCATCATCTAGCATATGTGGTTCCTCTGGACAGTTGGGATCTTGACATTGCAAATATCTGATCTTTTCCAGTTGTGATTCAATCACCATGCATTCTGATGCGTGAACAACCTTCCCGCGGACACTTTGAATACATCCAAGGGCATTGCATAAGATTGTGGTTATCCATGAAACATAATGGACACACCTCTTTTGCTTCGACACATAATATTTGCTTCGCTTTGCCTTTAGAAAACATGGTGGATGTTGTTGGCTTAAGAAAGAAATCTGTTGGTTTGGTTGAGAATAAAACCTAGTGACGGATTTATAACAAAAAAAAAGGCGTTGGTAATTCAAACGGGCAGTTTTAGTAAAGCCGCGCGGTTTTACTACAAACGCCAACGGCTCGATTTTCTTTCTCGACTTATAAATTCCATTCTTCCCATCTCCAAAATCACATCTTTTTTTTTTTTTTTTCGAAAACTCTTAATCTCTCTCACTCTGTAGAGATGTCTGTTAGAAATCGTGGTCCCAAGTTTACTGAAGAAGAGGATATAACTATATGCAAAGCATATTTTTTTTCATCGGGTAATCACTGGTATGGGCTTTCAAGACGGTTCTTTTTGGGAGAACGTTTTTTCAATGTTCGTCTCACTGACGGGAACCCAGGAAACCGAGATGCTCATCGATTGTGTGGTCGTTTTCAATCTATTAGGCTTGCAGTCTAGCCATTTCTTGCTCTGGTAATGGAAATTGATCGAGAAAAGTTCATCAGTGTAACTGAAGATGAAGTGATCCAAACAGCTCTCGATAATTGGGAGGAAGCTCACGGTAAACCTTTTCGTTACGAAACGTGTTTTAGAATTCTAAAAGATGGTCCATCTCAAGCACATATGTACTGCACTCGAATGCCACTCCCGGTCTTTACAATGGAAGAAGATGTTACTCTTGTTCGATCTTGGTTACATCGTATGATGAGACCAATGAACAATGGCTATTTCTGGGAAAGAGTATTGGGACATTGTGAAGCATCGCGGAACGAAACCATAAGAAACAGTAAGAGCCTAGAACTAAGAATTGCATTCATCACTAAGGAAGTCAAACATTATACGGAAGTTTTGTGGATGTGTGATATCCCTCCTTTTCTTTTAGGCTCTAAATGAATTGGGTGTTTTTCATATGGGCTTCATAGGTTTCTTAGTGGGATATTATGCTAAAGCCACACCTTTTTAAGTGGACACCGATAATAATTAGGGATTTTACCTTAACTTACCCAAAATTAAGCTAGGGTTTTCTCTTTTACAAAATCGAGAAGAGGCGGAGAGAAATATGGCTGCCCTGACTTGGAAGGAGAACAATGGAAGGGAGAACAAGTTAGGTGTATTGTTTGCTCTTAGGAAATGAAGGCGTCTTGTGATGCTACCAGGTAGGTTTTCTATCACTTATGACGTTTATAGCTTAATCTAATATAATTTAAGGAATTTCCTTGGCAATGGAGGGGTGAGTACTGTTTTATCCAATCAGTGATACTAGCAAGTTTTGAGTTTACATTTTTGAAACTGTTTTTCTAGATTTTCTCCGTTACTAAATGAGATTTTTCATACCATCTAGGTTGGCATTGAGACCCGTGAATTTCATTTTTCGCAGATCTGAGTACCTAGGGTCTGTTAATTTTCACTTGTATTATATTCGTACTAATTAGTTCCAAATGGTCG
The DNA here is from genome assembly GCA_023531295.1 of Papaver armeniacum. Taxonomy (NCBI): domain Eukaryota; kingdom Viridiplantae; phylum Streptophyta; class Magnoliopsida; order Ranunculales; family Papaveraceae; genus Papaver; species Papaver armeniacum. The sequence goes on from JAJJWW010018346.1 coordinate 691,635, forward strand.
TGAATCTGTAGGAGCCTATCTTGAAGTATATCTAGTACTGGTAAATTCCCAGTCGGACCTAAGAGGAGGAGTCAACTATCTGGTTTTGGCGTCATGTGATCTTAGTTGGTTAGTTTAGATAGGGTAAATGTGTAGTTTGGGTTGTTTTGCTTGATTGATAGTACTATTCCAGATGCTATAGCTATTTAATTACTGATAGGATATGTTGCTGGCGTATTAAGAACAGATGAATAAACTAATTGATGTGCTAGATGTATAATTGGACTAATATTTATGAAGTTCAGGGAACATTAGGAAAAGCAGTTGTGTTGGAAAATGATCAAGTATAGTAGAAGTCATTCCCTCCTTTTCGTCCTCTTTGGGCTGTTGATTTTGAATTATGGACATAGTTTATAATGGTAAGAAGGACTACGTATAGAATTGACCATTAAAGGACGAAATTGTGGTGGTTAGAAACTAACTAGTGGTGTTGTTGTTTGAATGATATGATAATTAACACTATGTGAAGAATAATAGTGTTATTAGTCTGTTTGATGCCATGGTTGGCTCGACCTCCATGAGCTTTTGGAATGGAAGGTTCGATGCAAACACTTAGTTATTTAATGTACGGTTAGCTAGTTAATTAAGTGGACCTTGTTGGAATTTTAGCTTCATAATCATCATTTAGTAACATAAACATGATCATATAAATACCCATATGCTGAAAAGATATTATCCTAGCATTCTCATATTCTACAATCTAGAAAACACTTATATACAACTACTAATTCATATTAGAAACTAGAATAAATCATCTTGTGGGTTCTGATTTGGATATATCATTAATATGACTATAACAATAAACACAGTCACCACAAGTTACTTCTGAATAAGGCAACATGAATAAGAGCTATAACAGAATACACAACAATATACATGTTCTGCAGAAGGAAATAAAAGCATATCAAAACTGAAAAAAGTCAATGACTTAGCTTCTACTTCTATTTCCTCTTACCCAACTAATGGAAATCAGAAAATTCTGAATATAAATATGAAAGAGGCTAGAAGAGGGCTTAGTCATTACTTGAGTAGCTATGTGTCATTCAACCTTTCCATCATTAGTTGGATGACACCTCACTAGGTGAGTCATGCTTAGTCAACATGACACCTAAGCAACATTAAGTTAATCTAAATTCCCCGATTTAACTCTAATCATTCCTTAATCTGGAACAAACTGAATCCAGCTTAGATTAGAACTAAACATAGATTAACTTAAACTAAGCCTGATTTGTTGCTAAACCAACATAAAGTCTAACATCTCCCACTTTGGTTTGCGACAAATTCTTTACTGAAAACTGCAGGCTCAAGATAGAAGCACGTTAGCATTCGACTATGAAGACCTACACATCATTAAATTAAAATGCATACGCCATTTCCATAATCAGAAAACTAAGACGTACAACAATCCTAAGCTAAACTTTATGCTTTCATTTGATCTTTACACCTCAAGATGTTGAGATCATAATATCTGATGCTAGACATTTTCACATGATCTCAAAAGATCGATCTGCCAATGTCTCATTAAAGAAACTTCCTTATCTTTATTATTACAACTGAGATTGTATCTCATTCGAGACACTTCTTTAGGTCTTATTCAAAAGACTTCTTTTGTCTCGAAATAGTCGTCCATATCTCTGCTAGGAGATTTCTTTATAATCTTAATTTAAGATGGTCACCAATGTCTCATTTAAGAGATTATGGTAAATGTCTCTGTTAAAAGACTATTAAGTTTCTGACAATCTCAATTGAGATCCACCAATGTCTCTGTTAAGAGACTACCACAAGTTCTTTATGATCTCAAAAGACTTCTATACCACCAATATCTCAACAAGGAGACTACAATGAATAATTACAAAAACAGATCTGCTAATGTCTCAATTAAGAGACTACAACAAATGATCTACGCCAATATCTCAATTAAGAGACTACAACAAACAAAATACGCTAATATCTCAGCTAAGAGACTACATCAAATGATCTACGCCAATATCTCAGTTAAGAGACTACAACAAACAAAATACGCTAATATCTCAGTTAAGAGACTACAATAAATGATCTACGCCAATATCTCAGTTAAGGGACTACAACAAACAAAATACGCTAATATCTCAGTTAAGATACTACAGCAAATGATCTACGTCAATATCTCAGTTAAGAGACTACAACAAACAAAATACGCTAATATCTCAGTTAAGAGACTACAACAAATGTAATATCCGAAGAGACTCTCTGTGCTCAATATGAGCTATGTCGACTTCTTGTACTCTATATGAGCCATGTCGACTTTCTGTAATGTTCTCGACAAAATATAAACAAGGACAAGTGTAAATGATAAGAAAAAGAAAATTATCACACTCCCACTGTTCTTTAGAATTCTGCCATTGTTCATACTTTATGATTCTTTATTCAGATAGTATGAATTGCTTACTAAGCAATAACCATCTTTGTTTAGATGATATGAACTATATTGTCAAGATAGAAATCATCTCTTCCGGCAGATGGCATAACTCCTGTAACAACTTTTGGAGTAAAATCATACATATTAAAACTTTAGAACAAATTCAATACCATCATAAGTCACCTTTGGGTAAACCCATGATACATGAATCTCAAATTGCTAAGTAAAACTTTTACACAGCAGATAACAATGTATGAAATATGATTCATTTTAAATGCTATTACTAGTATGAATCACCTTTGGGTAAATTCATAAATATCTAAAATGAATCGCCATCAAACCACAATATACATGCTAATTATCATTTAAACAGCTATACATACAAACGAAATAGATAGCATGTTTATTAACAAATATAACATCTTAAACTCAAATTAATACTCGGTATCATCGCAAATCACCTTTGGGCAGAAAATACGACATACATGAGTCTTATGCATGTTTAAGACTAACATCTCCTACCAAGTGAACAACAAAACCATTAAAACCTTTGGGCCAATGGAGAAGTTGTCACTATTACGAGACATGATTCATTCACGATTTTACAAGCATAAACCACCTTTGGGTTGATTCATACTCATGACTTCAGAATGAATCATAAGCAAACCCATAGCAATCACATATTTATTCTCATTAGAACACTTTCAATACTCTCAAAGCATCACTTTGGCAATACTTGTCGAGTAATGAAAGGCACATATTATTTACAATTACAATTCTTTAGAAACTGAAAGACAAACGACATAATTACATAAACTAGTATACTATGAAGTTCAAATCTGCCCCTTAAAGAAAATATGCCTTCATCGCGACTGATGAAGTTCAAATTTGCTCCGTAAATGAAAAACATACCTGATTGCTGCAATAGAATGGCTTAGAAGTTGACAAATCACAAGGAGAATATTCTTCAATGGCTAGACAACTCGCCCATATGAATGCCCAACCCATGAAAGCTCCGCCATTCAGAAGCTTTGTAGCTATGTCACCAGCTAGTTGTTCCTTCCATATTGCACCTACAAGAGGAACAACACCCATTACAACCCACATACTAGACCAGCAATTCAATTCATCTATTGTAAAGATTCAAGGATTGTTTTCCAGCAGGAAACTTCCCTACGACTCGATCAAAATAATCCAGCCAGGACCCAAAAGTCTCTGGACTAATGTTTGCACGTCATAAGTATGGACACCAACTCTCTCCCACTGATGAGCAGCCTCCATTTTATAGAATAACCACTGCACAAGCTGTGCGTTTCTTGATAATGACTGTGTGACAGAGTTTCACCTCATTATACAATGCAATGTGATCAGCCCTTGCTAGTAGCAACTCTTACATGCATTCCGGTTTGTTACGTTAAGCACAGACGTGAGCAATTGTTGGTCGGAAAACTTCTCACAACATAGAACTGATATTAGAGTGTGCACACATTCTGAAGACCCAGCTGTTAAATCAAGCACAATTGGAGGGGTCTGCATCTTTTCCAAGCTCAATTTTGCACTTAACATAAGCACCTCCAGGCACAGTAGCAGGCCTTGCAAACTTGGCATCAACAAAATCTGGAGGGAATGTGACAAGATCTACCTTTAATTCAATCAATGCGTGTCCTAGTTTCCATACTACCCTTTCACATTATGACTAACATAAGCATTCCCATCACACTTCGATAACCAGCAATAGGACCATCTGAATCCTTAAAGGAAGTAATTTAAGGGTGCATCCATAAAAGATTGATTTGATCTGAAAACAATCAGATTTTTGTGGTTGCTTGATAAGCTCTATGTAAAAATGTATAGGATACAAGTGCAGGTCCGCAGCAGTGAAAAGCTTCACGGAAGTATCAAACATGAGATTTAACAAAACTCGAGTAGTGGTAAAGGCCTGACAAGTTTATCTTTGTTTGATATTCCATGTAAGGATCTGTAGCTGATGTACAAGAGCATCCAATGATGGCCCACTCGCCATAAATTTAATCCTAACTGCACAACCATATGTTGGTTTGATTCCCACAGCTCCACAAGAAAACGCTAGCTGTCTAACACACTACACTTAAAGCTGCTACACATTGCCTTGCAAAAACAGCTACAACTAAACCTCTTGATGATTCTACAGGTACCCCAATAACATCCCATTGATTTGTTGTCACCATAGACGATACTGGATATGTTATGCCGTAATTTGAAGTTTGGTGCTTGATTCAACAAGAACACTAGCGACAGCAGCAGAAGTCAATGGAAAACACACAGAACAAACAATTACATTAGGTAACTGAATTAAAATCGAAATCTGTATATCCCTAGTTGAAGAACATGAAATAACTAGGTGAAATAGAAGTAGAATGTTGGAATTTCAGCTTCATAATCATCATTTAGTAACATAAACATGATCATATAAATACTCATATGCTGAAAAGATATTATCCTAGCATTCTCATATTCTACAATCTAGAAAACACTTATATACAACTACTAATTCATATTAGAAACTAGAATAAATCATCTTGTTGGTTCTGATTTGGATATATCATTAATATGACTATAACAATAAACACAGTCACTACAAGTTACTTCTGAATAAGGCAACATGAATAAGAGCTATAACATAATACAAAGCAATATACATGTTCTGCAGAAGAAAATAAAAGCATATCAAAACTGAAAAAAGTCAATGACTTAGCTTCTACTTCTATTTCCTCTTACCTAACTAATGGAAATCAGAAAATTCTGAATATAAATATGAAAAAGGCTAGAAGAGGGCTTAGTCATTACTTGAGTAGCTATGTGTCATTCAACCTTTCCATCATTAGTTGGATGACACCTCACTAGGTGAGTCATGCTTAGTCAACATGACACCTAAGCAATATTAAGTTAATCTAAATTCCCTGATTTAACTCTAATCATTCCTTAATCTGGAACAAACTGAATCCATCTTAGATTAGAACTAAATATAGATTAACTTAAACTAAGCTTGATTTGTTGCTAAACCAACATAAAGTCTAACAGACCTAAGTCAGTATATATGACTAGTGTTAATGTTGGTTTAATGACTTAACCATGTAGATGGAATTAATAACGAGTGGTGGTGGTGGTGGTGGTGGTGGTGGGGGGGGGTGGGGGGTTCTGATTAGGAACGGTGGTGATCTTTTTTACAAAATCATTTTCCACTATTGGTTCAATAGTTTTATTCAAAATGTTTTCTTTTGGTTTGTATCACTAATTTTCTTTCCTCGTGAATTTATTCTTAACGTATGAGAATGATCTATCGAGGTTATAAGCGTACGAAAGCCTATTTTCAGTTGGAGTCTGACCCAACTTACTATTTTTCAGGAAATTATGATCGAGGAGCATCCTAGCTTGTAAACTACATTTTTGTTCCGAAAAGCTACTTCGTTATTTTTAAGGTGCTTAAATAAATGTTTTACTTATTTTTTTCAAGATGACACTTTCATTTCTTTTCATTAAATTTCTAACATTTACTTGGGAAGTCGACCTGCGTTTCGAAAATTATTATTATTATTTTTAAAGATTTTATTAAACTTTACAATCTTTTCGCCAGTTTCATTAAATAAAATTCATTTATATTTTGGATTATTGTGAATGTGCTCCATACAATAGCCTGATCTCCATACATTTTAGATTTTAGGGCGGCCGACCTAGAATTCGAAGTGGGGCGTCACAGGATGGTTCACCGTAGCAATTCTGGATTATCCAATGAAGAACTGGTGAGTATCTTACCTTTGTCCTCATGGACTCAACTGCATCATAAATATCTGAACTTGTTGTTTATCTGTTTTACAGAAAACCATCGCTCAGACCAAGTTTACTGAAGAAAGCGAAAGAGAGTTTAAGCATTTTGAATGCTATGAACTCTACATAGAGAATGTCGCTGGATTTGATGTAGTTTGATATTTTTGTTGTGGTTTATTAAAATATAGTTTGATGTTATTTGCAAGTTTAAATGGTAATAAATTTTGCTTAATCTGAAGTGGAAATCTATTTAAAATCTAAATATTTTTATTCATTGATATTACTGCCAATTCTTTTGCAAGATATAAACTTAGACAATAATAAAAAGTGCTAACCAACTTCAATAAAAATCAAGTACAATTTTTGGCCTCTTGTTTATCTTCATTTGACGTATCTTCCATTTAACGCGCTCTTTGACAGTTTCGCATTTGTTTTTGAATTTTTTGTTGTTAACTTTCAAAACTGGAGCTCTTCTTTGCCTTTTAGCGGAACATTTTCTTGGAGCAACTTCAAAAACTTGCACTGCCCTCTTACAATTTTTCAATATTTTTAAAACTCCCACATATCTTAGAAATAACAGCTTCAAGTTTTGCATCGCAAAAAAGTGTGATCGCCATTTCGCCAACAATAAGCTAAAAAATTGAAATAGATTTTAGAAGAAAAAATTCAAGAGAAGTGAATTTTGGTGTGAGTGAATTGTTTGAATATGATGGTGATTTATAGAGGTAAAAAGTGAATTTTGAATTTTAAGAGGGCGTTTGTAGCAACGTTTATGTTTCAAACGCCAGCACATGTGCTTCCAACGCCAATGTTTAACCTTCACACGCTGGCGTGTGTCCCTAGCTCGGGCGCTTGATGTTCAACCGCTCATTCCATAGTGGAGAAACCTGTTTGGCCATCCACCTTGCTCAACAAAAAAATTGGTTTGTTCATTCCCATATGAATTGCCCTAACCGTGCCATCAAGAATACAAAGCCCAACCTGTGTAAGTGGTGGCCGAGATTTGTCTAGGAAGAATATAAATCTACGGTCGTGGTTTGTTTAACTAAACTATTATAAATATTTTATTAATTAGTGTCCCATTAATTGCTCATTATGAATGATTAATTATTTTTTTCATTTTAAATGTCCACTTAATTGATTTAATAAATACATATTTTTATTAGCAAATAATCATTTTACTAAAAATTATATTAGTAAATATTAATGGTGGTAGTGGATGAAGCAGTGGGTGGTAAAAATGGTGGCGGGTGTTTGTGAGTGGTGGAGGCGGTAACATTACTGGTGGTGGAAGAAATTGTGGCCATGGCTATTTTTTATGGTGGTGGGTGTTGGTAAATAGTAGTGGACAATAATAGTTTTGTGTCTTTACAAAACGCACAACATTATATTGTGAAAGATGCAGTTGGATATTTTTCGCACGATCGGTAAAGACAAAAACCAAATATTTTGTGGATGATGCCAGATCATATAAGACAATATGATCATAGCGCTGGATCACCCAAATAATATCTCTGCTAATCGTGGTACCCGATCGAACAATCATGGTTTTTAGTGTTAAAATAAAATTGATTACAATATAAAAAAGTATATAACAAAAATAAAATAATGAAATAAATTAATTGACGACTTAAGTTTGTTCAATATAAACTTTAATCATGACATTTGTGATTAAAAATTAAAAGCATGTCCAACGGTTGGGGGTGGCAGCGATGGTGGTGGGGGAAAGAAGTGGTGAGTATATTCTGTTAATAATGTGTCGCCACAAATCGGTTAATATTATAAAGCAGACAAAATGTGGTTGATCGTCTTAATGATAACATAAACTCGGTTAAAATACGTGACAATTAAAGGAATAACTACAAACAAACGATATGAATCAAAATCAGTACACAACAAATTAAGTTATTATTAAGTAGCTTTTGCAGTAGAATAATAGGGAAAGGAAAAGAGGCAGAGGATTTGTTATTGATAAGAATAACCATATTACATAGTTATAACCCTAGGTATCTAGTTGAGCCGCACATCCATGGTCCGTAAGCCTTGTAACACTCCCCCTTGTGCGGTTCAATAACAAAACTTTATACATAGTGCTTCACATATAGTGCTTTGAATGTAGTTCTTCAAATGTCATCCTCTCCTTGATGACTTGTGCCGAAATCAATTGCCTTATTAAAAATTTGACAAGGAAAAACCCAGTGGGACAAAACCTTGGTATAACTCTTCACATGTTGTCTCGTACTTTACATATAGTTTATCACATGCAATACGATCTTCAAAGACCGACGAGTCTAAGTTAATTGCCTTGTTAAAATTTCGTCAGGAAAAACCCAAAGGGACAAAATCTGAACTAAAGAAAAGGAGTACAATATTAAGCAAACTTGGAACATAGTTGGACTCGAATATGTTGCCTCATTAAAACCTTGACAAGGAAAACCCAGTGGGATAAAACTTGACGAAGGGAAAAGAGTACAATGTGATAGATGCAAGTAAAGGTGATCTGTTGCAGATGATTACTTTGTTCCGTTAAAGTTGAATGGTTGCTTCACAACTCCTAAGGAAGTAAATCCTCGTGGGAAAGACAATAGCTTAGTTGGGAAATTACTTCCTAGTGTTTGATGTTGTCTCATTAAAAACCTTGCCGAGTAACAAAACCCTATGGGAAAAGTAACCTCTATGAAGGAAAATAGTCCAACACACTATTAGATTCTCCCCCCTGATGTCATACAGTTTCATTAGTCGAACCCAGTCATGGGAGTTCATCACACTTTACTTTGGTGACTTGAATGTTTATAGGACACTGTTGTTGATTCTGGTAGTTACGTTGCTTAACAGACTGTCGTGTTCATTTCTTTGATTCATATATTTTCAGTAATATCAAACGCGATCTTTATGTCTTCAACATTCAACATACTTGATGTTTTTAGTGTTGTCTCGTTAAAAACCTTGCCGAGTAACAAAACCCTGTGGGAAAAACTATTCTTGATCGAAAGGAAAAAGAGTACAACACAACTTCAATTTTGAAGTAAAATATGTCGACATCATATCCTTGGATCCCCCCCTGATGTCGGCATCTCCCCATGATTACTTTCAGAGTTGTTCCAGACAGTTCTTTTAGTCATGTACTTTTCGAAACTGAATATCGGTAATGACTTAGAAAATAGTCTACCATATTTCCCCCTGATTACTTTCGTTGGAGAAGAGATTATTGTTCCTTCATAATCAAGAACCTTTGGATTGCAGTTCCTTTAGCATTCCTTTTATGTCTTTGCAGGGATAAAACAAACTCGTGTCAATGGTTACCTTAAGTATATGATTACTTTCATTATACCTTTCCAATGATGTTGCGTTGGCGCTGGGCTATATCTAGCTAACAAGTTCACTGAGGATGTAACATTTGTTCGAGTACATTATGATAAGTACAATAATGCGTCTACTGTACTTATATAATGGAAATTCATCTCCCGACACATCTTCGTCAGCTTCCTTTAGACGAATTGGTCATTTATTTACATTTGAACCTCGACTAACCATGGGAGTGCTAGCAGGATGCATGTCCTTGTTAAATTGCCTGACAACTTTAGACCTATGCAAACTGGTAGAATAATATACCACAAGCACAATTTTCGGTCGAGCTTTCCCCAGATTTCTCATCTCAAATTTGGATTTAGAGTAGCTTATAGGATCTCTTGTTACATCAAGAGCACCCATCATGTTTGTAACATCAACATAGGTAGCTTCAATTCCAAATCATGAACTTGTTTGTGAATACGTAAGGAAAAATACCTTACTTGTCTATCCCCTCCAAATAAAATAGCCACTTAGACGATTATAACACATTCACATGATTGTTTCAATCCGTAAGTGAACGTCCAGTCTAATTGTAAACACACTTTGTGGTATAAAGTCACTTGATTTGGGCAACAAAAGGCTACCAAGCCCTTTTGTAAATATCTTATATCTCTTGATTCTTTCAGAAATGTGTAACAACGACATACATATGCTGCATTTCAAGTACTTTTGAAATCACCAAGCTAACTAAGTAGCGGAACGTATAACATTCATTACAAGAGGACAATTCCAGGGCTTTGTGAGAAACCTCGTGCCACAAGAAGAGTCTTGATACTTTGAGACTTCATTCTTCCCACCGTGCTTTATGACAAATAATCATGTATCTCCATAGGCTTTACACTTGGTTGGTTAGCACTACCACACCAAATACATGTACATTTGTCAACGAGCCAAGTTCTACCTGGACTGTGTATGCCAAATATGCTTTTTGTTGACATTAAAAAATAATAAGCATGGTTCGATCTCATCGTGCTCTATTTCCTTGAGCAATTATATATAAAAATAATCATTAATATGCTTGCACAATCTTTACATTGACTCGTGTGTGTTCTCATAATCCTTTGGGATTTCATTGTTCTCTGGAATCATTAAACTTCGGAGCGTCCTCCAGTATTGACTCGTGGACATAGTCAGAGACAATAAAATGATATGATTTCATTAGTGATATAAATTAGGTTGTGCCTTGCTCATCTATTTCCTTTCTAGGTGAGCATTGATCGAACCTGGTGGTATCTCCATCTTCCTTTATGGAGCCGCGGCCCTTACTACACTTCCACCATGTGTATTTGCAACACCTTAGTCTATGGTGTACCCCATACTGAGCATTTCTAACCTTGCACGCACATTTGCAGCTGGTATATGTGATCTTGTCACGTTTCCGATATCAGTGTACTTTCTGAAATCGATTATTCTTTGTCACTTCACATTTACATTTGTGGAGTACAACAATCAATATGAGACACAATGGGAACCCACCACGACAATTCCTATCGTTCCCTTAGAAAATACTTTTTCTTATCTCCCCCTAACGATAGGAAGACTATCTCATTAAAATGACAACCGCAAATCTAGCGGTAAGAGATCTCCTGCCAAAGGTTTAAAACGCGGATAATTGTTGGGAGTAAATATCCAACAAAACTACTTAATCTTTTTCGTGAACCATCATAGTACGATGTGGACTCGTAATGGCACATATATAGTGCAACCAAAAAACGTAAGAACACGAATGTCGGGCTTATATCCAGTTACCAACTGGTACGCATAAAAGGTTTACTAATATTGGGTTCTAAAACGAATTAAGTAAAGATGTGTTAATATTGCATATCCCCCAAGCAGTTAAAGGTAGGTTTGTACGCATAACTATACCTTAGGCACCATCTATAACTTATGATGATAACCTTTGCGAGACCATGGGGTATAGGATGCTCTGCATTGATCCTATTAAACATGCAATAACTATCAAGTCCTTTTGATGTATACTTGCTAGCATTTACAAGGGGTGGTGAGCCCTTACATGTAAAATACGTGCCAGTAGTTTTCGAAACACAAATTTTTTGGGAACTATAACTAGTCCAAAATGTCAAAACATTCACCAAAGCCATAAGTCACTTTAATGGTCCACATTCTGCATGAATATTTTTCTAAATTTCACCTAGTTTTCTTTGTAATATGGATTGTTTACCATTTGCATCTTAGGATGGTCTCAAGCTTGTTTTACTGAAGACTTTGTAAAATGAGTGATATGCTCTCTTCCCTAAAGAGCATAATGGGGGGGGGCGCATCTAGTACTTTAGAAAACACTTATTGAGAGATATGTCGTTACTTCGCATTCTGTCAATCTTTTTCCCGTTGTCTCGTCCACTCAAACACAATGATGTACATATGAGTCCTTTTAAAACGAAACATTATATCACAACCAAAGTGCCTTTATGGTTATGTCAAAGCCTGTATGAGTCAATTCCCAATATTTCATCGTCGGAGTCAATATGGATTCAATAATCCAAATACTATAGTGATTTATATTTCACTAGATTGACTCATTGGTTTCTATAAAATATGTTTCCTTCCACATACATTAGAGATATAAAAGATGCAATCAATTACACTCTCATCACTGTGAGTTTCCATATAATATCCACTTGCATGGGTTTCTTTGGACTTTAACAAGGTGTGATTAACTCTTGGTACATATAGAGATTTTGTGACTTTTAATCTTTGTTCCATCTTGGAAACAAAATTTGAGCAGTGCATCGCTCGATGATCCGATCATCGTAGTCACATTATAAGGAACTAGTGTATATTCCTTCAGCTAGTGGGAGGGAAACCACTATATGTTAGACATCGAGTCTTGAGAGATTTAATAAGCGGTGTGGCCTTATTATGTAATAAAAGTGGGATTCACTCAAGTACTTTAGAGTGTATGTTACAGTTCATATGGGATGATATACTTTTCATCCAAATATCTCAAGTGCTTTAGAGAATTTTTCGTCTCATGATAATGATGTACTTTTCATAAGTGCACAAAAGGGTCTAGTTTCAATTGAGTAAGATAAACAAAATTGGGTAAGTCAATTGGTAATGAAAAATTCTTCTTGCCAATAAAGTTGATGTCTAAAGTTATCACCTTACTCTAACATAAAGTGAGTTTGTGGTTCCTTAAAACTCCCCAAATAGCTGGTAATTGGTTGCTGCTAAGATACCTGCATTACATCGCTTGTACCAATACCTATAACAAGGTTTATTTCCAAATGTTTAATTTTTAATGGAAGAAAGAATTACATCTTAGATTGATCCCATGTTCGATTGATACCTGGTACAACAACCACACCCAATATTTCGATCAGCAATCTGTATGGACTAACTCTAATATACTTTTAAGAGAATCAACTAGACAGTCAGACTCAATCTTAATAAAAGTATATCAAAGAGTTATATCTCTCTTTCTCGATTCAATACTTACTCAAGCAAATAGAAATCTGCGAGTCTAATTGAATATAAGAGAAAACACTTGAACGGTACCAAAGACCAATGTTCAAGGATCAATCAATTTCAATCAACAACCAAAGGTTGGATTTCCCAATTGATCGATTCAAACGCACAACCTGTGATATTTCAATTGTATAAAAAAATATAATGCGTAAAAGAAATAACACAGACACCAGAAGTTTTGTTAACGAGGAAACCGCAAGTACAGAAAAACCCCGGGACCTAGTCCAGATTGAACACACATTGTATTAAGTCGCTACAGACACTAACCTACTACAAACTAACTTCGGTCTGGATTGTAGTTGAACCCCAATCAATCTCACATTGATCCAAGGTACAGATTGCGCTCCTTATGTCTCTGATCCCAGCAGGATACTACGCACTTGATTCCCTTAGATGATCTTACCCACAACTAAGAGTTGCTACGACCCAAAGTCGAAGACTTTAATAAACAAATCTGTATCACACAGAAAAGTCTAAAAGAATAGATAAATCTGTCTCCCACAGAAATACCTACGAGTTTTGTTCAGTCTTTTGATAAATCAAGGTGAACAGGAACCAATTGATAACCCAAACTTATATTCACGAAGAACAACCTAGTATTATCAATCACCTCACAATAATCTTAATCGACGCGGCGAAAGAAGATATTGTGGAATCACAAACGATGAGACGAAGATGTTTGTGACTACTTTTATATCTTGCCTATCGGAGATATTAATCTCAAGCCAATCGTTACGATTGTACTCAATATGATAGAATCAGCATGATCAGATCACACAACTACAAGAAAGTAGTATCGGTCTAGCTTCACAATCCCAATGAAGTATTCAAGTCGTTAACCTACAGGGTCTCGAGAAGAAACCTAAGGTTAAAGGAGAATCGACTCAGGCTTATACAACTAGTATCACACATGAGGAGTGGGGATTAGGTTTCCCAGTTGCTAGAGTTCTCCCTTATATTTTCTTTCAAATCAGGGTTTGCAATCAATGTTAGATTAGTAACAAAGCATTCAATATTCACCGTTAGATGAAAACTTGATTAGATTCAAGCTAATATCTTTCAACCGTTGGATCAAAAACTTAGCTTGTTACACACAAATGAAATGCACGATTTCAGGTTTGTGTAACCATACCCAAACAAGTACATTTGTTGGTTCAAAAATAGTTAACCAAATGGTTAGCCATATGAGCACTTTCATATCAACCATATTCTTCTTCACCATAACTAGTTCAAATGACTCAAATGAACTAGTTAGAGAGTTTTTCAATTGTATAAATCTTATAGAAGTTTACAAGACACAATTGAAGCAAAAACGATTTGATTCACTCGGATCGATTCATGAACTTTATAGCCATGGTTTGCAAATTGCATTCCTTAGTTAATGTAAATATAAGTTCACAAACAATCATCTTTAGATATAACCAACTCAAGTACGCGGACTTAGTTCGCGGACTTAAGTTCCTGGAAGGAGTTCACAAACTCCAGCAGATATTCTCGGGATGAGAACCTCCGCCAGTTCACGTACTGGGTTCGCGGACTGAGTTCACAGCTCTTGTTCCGGTTTTCCTGATCAACAAAGGACGCATACTTTGGTTCAAGGAATAAGGACTTATACATATATGTGTTGCCACACAATGCTTATATCCAACATTGGTTATATAATCTAAACTCTCATTTCAATCATTGAAACATTCTTAGAGGACGTTATATAGTTGTTATTCACAAACCATTTTTCGTCAAAGCCATTTTCAAAGTGTTTGAAACATAACATGACTTTCGTCACTAGGTAAAGATGAACTTGGCCAAAGCAAAAGCTTACCAACACATATTTCGAGAAATAGATAGGAGAGATAAACTCGACTCGAAATAGCAAATGTGTATAATCAAAGTCTATATAGCAAAACGACTTTTGTCTCAAGATAGGAGATAGAGTAGATAGACTTTTGAGTGATAGATAAATTCAAGTCTCCACATACCTTTTAGTCGATGAAGTTCCACCGGTTCCTTGAGTAGTTCTTCGTCTTGTATGATGATTGCCATGGAGTTCTTGAGCTCAACTACACTTTCTATCCTAGTCCGAGACTTAGTTATAGTAGACTAGAAATCAAGACTTGTAGTTTTGATTACTAAAATTGACAAACATGCTTGAGATAGCAACGCATGCGAGTTCGACCGAGCAGTGCTCTAACAATGTCCCCCTTTGTCAATTTTAGTGACAAAACTATCAATACATATGGAATACAAAAATAAATTAATAAAGTTTTGTAGCTCCTATTCCACATGCCTAATCTTCAACATTACTCGAAATCTTCGTCACTTGCAAGTACTCCAATGATCCCAAAGGTTGTAAGTTCAGCATCATCGTTGTTGAAAATCCGTAGCTATAACAATGAGAAAACAAGTATTCTCAATTATTGTTATACAGTGTCATAGTATTATTATACAACATCAAAGTTCAATTGTATCACAACTTCGACAACAATACTATGGTGATATGTATCACTCCCCCTTAGTCAATACTCCATCTCACATGAAAACCACTCCCCCTTACATAATGATCCGAAAACCATATGTATTTGTAGTGTGAACTACATATTAATTCTCCCCCTTTTTGTCAATAAAATTGGCAAAGGTACGAAAATGGGATCCTAATGAAATTTCCGAAAGAGATATTTCATGACCAAAAGAAAGCACATATCATCTTATTTAGATGCAATCATATAGCCGAAGCTAAATGCATTCATCAAGGAGTTTATAAAGATACAAGATAACCCCTATAATATTCCACAGCCGCACTCCCCACAAAGATTTGGCAATTAAGCACAAGTTCAATTAAGAACTCTCCCCCCATAATATGTCATTCCCGAAAGAACAACAAGAGCGACCTTACTTTCACAAGAAAAGAAGGATTTGTTTGGACATAACAAATCACATACGAATATGAATTTGAATCTAAATAATACTCAATTAAATTAACCACAAGAGAACCCATGATTAATTTAATCGGAAATATACAATCAAATTTACCACAAAAAGGTGATTAATTTAATTGGTTATGCTCGACATAAGAGAACTTACGGAGTTACGACTAAGTTATTCATAAGAAAATGATCAACTCAGTCGATTAAGCTCAAACATAAGAAACCTTACGGAACAACACAGTATATACCTAAAATATGGATCAGGGAAGATCAATACTGCGGAATAAATCATTCTATTTTCCATCACTATTCGCAGAATGACATACAATAGAAATAATCCTTGTAAACAAAAGTTTTATCCTTTCTTTCATCAAAATATGACATAAAAGGCTTAACTTTTGTATTGTCAAAAGTTCATTCATTCTTTTATCAATACATGCATATCGACATATGAAAGACTTAACTTTTGACAAGGTATGGGACAATCATAGTTCACGGACGCAAACACACATATCCCATAACAAGTTGCAATATATAAAACCATAAAGATTAATACTACAAAAATCATCTTCCAATTTTTTTTAGAATTTAAACAAATAAACCCAAAAACATGAAGATGAAAACGTTGGACATAGCTATGTGTAATCACAATAATGGCTATTCCAAACTCTAGTTATTTTTCTAAACAAAACAAGAAAATAAACTTCTTATCCGAAGATTTACTAGGCATAAAGATCAAATTACTCATCATCTTCATCATTGGAAACACTCCAAGATGCTTGAATCATGTTCAATTCTTCCTTGAGCTCGGGAAACTTAATTGCAACAAATGACAATTGTTCTTGCACGCACTTCACCCTTGAATTTACCTTACACACACCCTTGTGAATTTTTTGGAGAAGACTCAAGGTGGTAGGGTCACAATCTTCAAGGGAATCGTCTCTTTGTCTTTTGCACACAATCTCCCTTATACGTTTGAAAGTACAGGGACGAACAAGTTTGGGAACCCCAAGAGAATTGCCAATTGCATCAATACCACGTTCACAACAAATTTGACCAATCAAGCAAGGGTAACCTAACTTCTTGTTGGGTGAAGTCATCGATGTCATTTGAGAAATGATGAAACCACAAATATCGAGACTCGGAACACCCAATTCAAGGAAATAGACCAATTCCGCAAACTCGTGACTCCACCGAGAATTCTCATTTGTAGAGGGACAAAGATTAGAGATACCAAGTTTACCAAAAGCCATCAAAGCAACACTAAGAATATTAGTAGGAAACTTTCCTTGATTCCAAGCCACATTCTTACCGAAAAGGCCAAGAGAAATATCATCACGTGATGGTCGTTCATTACTTGGTCTAGGTAGACGAACATTTCCCAATGGAATTTTGGTAATCTTCGAAATCAACTCTCTATTGACAAGAAATCTTTCTCTATTTATCATGGTTTTGAATTCCATTTTACCAAGATCAACATCATGAATGTTGGCATAGAAGATTCTTGTTAGAGTATCAAATCCTTGACCAAGACCATCAAAAATGTTTCCAAGATTGAATTTTTCAAAGCAAACTAAATCCTCTTTATGTCCACTAGAAGAATCCAATTTTTTTTCTAAAATAAAACCCATAGATGAAATCCTTTCAAAAATATTAACACAAGAATCATTGACAAATCTAATTCTAATGAAATTTTGGTCTAAAGGATGATTCATGCTAGAGGAACCCAAACTTTTTGAAGTTCTTTTTGAAACCTTGAAATTCATCATGAGATTTAGAAATTGGAGAGGAACAAGAGGAAATTACTTACTTGGAATGAACTTTGACCACCCCTTTGTCTTATTTTCCTCCAAGGAATATTTAATGGAGAAAAAAATATGAACCCTATAAAGTTCACGTACGCGGACAGATGGGAGGAAGAAGAAGGTCAGCGTACCTCTTCTTTATAGGCTCACTAATGGGCTTGGACCCGTTTATGAACCGTCACCCACAAAAGACGTGTGGGATCCTTTTTGATGTGCAATCCGTGATAACAAAATTTGTTGAGAGGAACCGAATGCAGTAGAAAGCTTAATCTAAAATTAACCCAATTATACACAAATCAAACCATTTCTTGCCCCATCTCAAGATATATACAAATGGGGTAGTGCCAGACATGTTACCATGAGGCATGATGTGCAGAGAGATTCTCATGCAGTATTTCTGGTTGATATTTGTGAACAGTTCCAGTGATAATAATCAGGGTTGTTGGAGCTTTCTATCTTCCTAGAATGAAGATTCTTCCGATTTTTAGTCCGTACAATATTATGTGATAAGTTTACATGTACAAAACTTTATCGGGTTGATTCTTAGGCTTAACAGAATTAAGTTTTTCTAAGAATTTAAAAACACTTTCGAACGCTCTGAATAGATCTTTGTTGATTGATCCATTACGATAGTATTCCTCAAAGAGATTAAGAGTTAATCTAGTGAGGCTCCATATCTTTGAGCGTGACGAATGTTTCCTCAATCTTCCCTTGTTTTTGTTTTTTCCTTTAGATTGATTCTCATCATCTAAATTTTCCTTTTTAGATGAAATGAGATTATCATAAGAAACCAGAGGTTTTATCCATAATAATCTTGAGCAATCTTTAAGGATTTATGGCATGCGTTACAGATGCCAAGAGAAAGTTTTCCGAATAAATTTCCCATGGGACAATTTTTAAGGACCGAGCAAACACAAACTTATCAGGTTTAAAGTGTTTGCATGCTCTGATACCAATTGAAAAAGCGGGGGTACAATAACCACACCCAATATTTCGATTAGCAATCTGTATGGACTAACTCCAATATACTTTTAAGAGAATCAACTAGACAGTCAGACTCAATCTTAATAAAAGTATATCAAAAAGTTATATCTCTCTTTCTCGATTCAATACTTACTCAAGCAAATAGAAATCTGCGAGTCTAATTGAATATAAGAGAAAACACTTGAACGGTACCAAAGACCAATGTTCAAGGATCAATCAATTTCAATCAACAACCAAAGGTTGGATTTCCCAATTGATCGATTCAAACGCACAACCTGTGATATTTCAATTATATAACAAAATATAATGCGGAAAAGAAATAACACAGACGCCAGAAGTTTTGTTAACGAGGAAACCGCAAATGCAGAAACACCCCGGGACCTAGTCCAGATTGAACACACATTGTATTAAGCCGTTACAGACACTAGCCTACTATAAACTAACTTCGGTCTGGACTGTAGTTGAACCCCAATCAATCTCACATTGATCCAAGGTAAAGTTGCGCTCCTTACATCTCTGATACCAACAGGATACTACGCACTTGATTCCCTTAGATGATCTCACCCACAACTAAGAGTTGCTACGACCCAAAGTCGAAGACTTTAATAAACAAATATGTATCACACAGAAAAGTCTAAAAGAATAGATAAATCTGTTTCCCACAAAAATACCTACGAGTTTTGTTCCGTCTTTTGATAAATCAAGGTGAACAGGAACCAATTGATAACCCGGACTTATATTCCCGAAGAACATCCTGGTATTATCAATCACCTCACAATAATCTTAATCAACGCGGCGAAAGAAGATATTGTGGAATCACAAACGATGAGACGAAGATGTTTGTGACTACTTTTATATCTTGCCTATCGGAGATATTAATCTCAAGCCAATCGTTACGATTGTACTCAACACGATAGAATCAACAAGATCACATCACACAACTACAAGAAAGTAGTATCGTTCTGGCTTCACAATCCGAATGAAGTCTTCAAGTCGTTAACCTACAGGGTCTCGAGAAGAAACCTAAGGTTAAAGGAGAATCAACTCTAGCTTATACAACTAGTATCACACAGGAGGTGTGGGGATTAGGTTTCCCAGTTGTTAGAGTTCTCCCTTATATAGTCTTTCAAATCAGGGTTTGCAATCAATGTTAGCTTAGCGACAAAGCATTCAATATTCACCGTTAGATAAAAACCTGATTAGATTCAAGCTAATATCTTTCAACCGTTGGATTGAAAAATTAGCTTGTTACACACAAATGAAATTTACGATTTTAGGTTTATGTAACCGTACCCAAACATATACATTTGTTGGTTCAACAATAGTTAACCAAATGGTTAGCCATATGAGCACTTTCATATCAACCATATTCTTCTTCACCATAACTAGTTCAAATGACTCAAATGAACTAGTTAGAGAGTTGTTCAATTGTATAAATCTTATAGAAGTTTACAAGACACAATTGAAGCAAAAAAAATTTGATTAACTCGAATCGATTCATGAACTTTATAGCCACGATTTTCAAATTGCATTTCTTAGTTAATATAAATATAAGTTCACAAACAATCGTCTTTAGATATAACCAACTCAAGTACGCGGACTTAGTTCGCGGACTTAAGTTCCCAGAAGGAGTTCACAAACTCCAGCAGATATTCTCGGGATGAGAACCTCCGTTAGTTCGCAGACTGGGTTCGCGGACTGAGTTCGTGGACTGAGTTCACAGCTCTTGTTCCGGTTTTCCTGATCAACAAAGTATGCATACTTTGGTTCAAGGAATAAGGACTTATACATATATGTGTTGCCATACAATGCATATCCAACATTGGTTATATAATCTAAACTCTCATTTCAATCATTGAAACATTCATAGAGGACGTTATATAGTTGTTATTCACAAACCATTTTTCGTCAAAGCCATTTTCAAAGTGTTTGAAACATAACATGACTTTCGTCACTAGGTAAAGATGAACTTGGCCAAAGCAAAAGCTTACCAACACATATTTCGAGAAATAGATAGGCGAGATAAACTCGGATCGAAATAGCAAATGTGTATAATCAAAGTCTATATAGAAAAATGACTTTTTTCTCAAGATAGGAGATAGAGTAGATAGAGTTTTGAGTGATAGATAAATTCAAGTCTCCACATACCTTTTAGTCGATGAAGTTCCACCAGTTCCTTGAGTAGTTCTTCGTCTTGTATGATGATTGCCATGGAGTTCTTGAGCTCAACTACACTTTCTATCCTAGTCCGAGACTTAGCTATAGTAGATTAGAAATCAAGAATTATAGTTTTGATCACTAACATTGACAAACATGCTTGAGATAGCAACGCATGCGAGTTCGACCGAACAGTGCTCTAACAGTGTCATTACTACCGGAGACAAAAGTACATATTTGTCTCGTGAAATACATATGTCACTTTTTATATGCTTCACATGAGTCAGTACACTTAACCCTCACTACTTTCAGGCTTTTCAATTTTCAATTTTGCTACAATTAGCTTAGTTTTGGAAATTTCTTTATCTCAACATGTCAAGAGAATCTCACTTTGCATGCCAACCACTTAATTTAGGTTGAATAGCTTACTAAAGATTTAGTGAATCTCTTATTGGCTTCAAAATAGACTGGTTTGTTAGTATCATGAATGAAGTAGAAAAATGGAAGAAAAAAAATCCGACTCATATCACTTTTTGCAAGTCCTTCTACAAAAGTTGAGATTCACGTGCTTTTAACTGCAACATAACTTTGTTGAAGCTACTGAATCTAATTCAATAGTTTAACCGGTGAATTACATCCCATTTGACATTCATGGTCGGGAGAAAAATATCATGAATGTTTAAATTTCCTTCAAAGCATTTTGTAGCTCTTCGGGCGTTTTCAACAAAGATTTTTGTATTCAGTGTAAATTGAGGACAATATTTTATGTTATTATCGAAAAATGTAATAGCACAAAATATGCACATACACAAATCATATAAAACAAGCTTCTAACCCGGTGCACACGCACCGGATATTAGTTCCTTTGGACACAATTGTGTTAATTCATCTAACAAAGAACAATATCACGGTAAAGTATTATGCCAGATGAATATCCGATTCCAGAAAAAATTGTATCCTTGAAACCCCTAGTACTAAAATTTATAGTTAAACAAAGTTTTCATACGTTCTTTCTAGGTAAAGAATTGTGATGATCCAATTATGATTGCCTAACTTGACCATGTGGAGAGATATACTTTTGTGATTAATACGAAAATTTCATTTTCATTCCTAACACGTTCACCTATGGTGAATGTACTGGAACAATTACCGGTAACATTGTCGAGTTTATCAGTTGCTAACAGTCAAGCTTCTAACCCAGTGCATACGCACCGGCACAACTGAACTGTATGATGAGACAAATCTTATTTTACTATACAATTTAGTTTAAACTTTAAAATCATCCAAATCTTTTATCGTTCACTAAATTGTGTATTGTTCCAGTTTGGAACCTTCGGATATTTCAATTTTATTTGTGAGTTGGTGCATCTAATTGAAATGCTTGCTATTTCGTCTCATCAACCTAACATATCTCTTCCAATTTTCCTATGAATAATAAGGTCTAATAGTTTTACCTTTACATAAACAAAGTGTTATAAAACTCTTCAAATAGAATTGCTTATTCAATTTTTTCCTTATCCAAAATGAAACTTGCAGGGGTACTAAATAACATCTTTCTCAACATTTCCCCCTAGTATCCAAGTGTACTTCTCGAGAATTAACTACAACGCTTGTTGTGATTTTAACTATACATGCAACCATTCAAATTCCTCACCCTTATATTATGCATTTCCCTTGTTTCCACATATATTCTCTTTCTATTTCCCTGTCTAAGTTTTTTTTCTTCTTTAGAATAGAGGGGCTTAATCAGGTACTTCCATAGACTGTACCATATATGGACCCGAAAGAAGGAAACATCATCATCTATCAATCATGACAAATGCATGATCTCTTATGCTTAGTGTTGCTGCAATTCAGCCTGTGTTAGTGTCGACAGTTTGTTGCCTCTCCTGTTGCTCCTCGTTGTTACAGTTTTTGCTAGCGTGTGATAGCCTTTTGGCTCTTTCTGTTTGCTTGTTTGGGCTTCTGCCAGTTAGCGTGTCTTGGTGAAGTCTTTTTAGACTCATTTCGTGTATCTCCTAGGCGTCTTTTATTTTTCTTTTTCTCCTTTTCAGTAAAATTGTGCCATTTTTCGGTAAAAAAAAAGAAAGACAAATGCATGATCTTATAAAAAATTGGGTAATAAAGCAAACATAAAGCAAACTGAACCAAGCTAGTGGATACACGATAAAGTCATTTTACTATCTGAAATATCATTGGTTAACTTGTTTTAGATTATACATCAAGTGGTTTTATATATAACTAACATGGTTGCTATTTGATTGAGAAACCATTGGTCTGTACTTTAAGTGGAGAAACTAATTTCCTTAATATTATTCTTTCATGTCAGTTGAGATGAATATTATGAATCAGTTGAGAAGTACGGTCTAGTCAATATGACCAAAGTTTTTTGAAGTATGTTTACACCTGACTTATTGTATACTTTGGTTCCTAGACTAAACTCCCTTGCAGTCGCATTCATTGGTGTATAATATAAAGTTTCTTCAGTTACACCGTTGAATTTATCTTCTCCTTCGCATATCTTTGAGAAAATAATTAACAATCCAGGTTCGGCTGACGATTCCTAGATATATATCATCCAGTTCGATACCCTTGTATTTAGCCCGGCCGCCATCTTGTTGTAAAATAAGGAATCCAGCATCAGTAGTGGTTTGGTTGGCAATTTTGTTTTATTTGGAAAATCCGTTGATTACTTTGCTTAGGCTGTGCATCAGTCATTAGTTCCCCACATGTATGGCCCTGTGCATCATACTCTGCATTCCAACATCATGGCCCTGTGCCTTGTGCATTAGGTTCTTTTATGTGCGCATCATCATCACCAAAAATTTAACATGCACATCCTATCAATACAATGAATTCATTATGTAAAGTTAGATCAAATGGTGTTTTGCGCGATTCTATCCCATCGCAATCTGGACTCTTCATTATGAACATTAATGTCTACCAAAGATTGGTGGAACACTCAACGACAACAATTATAAAGCCTTCATTTGTTTGTTGATGTGATATGCGTGCAAATATTCCTCCATGATAACCTCCTAATGTTTCAAAAAAAAAGAACATTGGAAGAATCAGGGAAAAGTGTATAATCAATGTTTTTTTATAATGCATGTTAAAAAATATGATTTGAAAGATGATATTTGTCTGTAAAATGCTTACATATCGGCCGACTGTGGGCATGTACATAATCACCTTAAGTATTAGTAACTAACATACAAAATAGAAATCTATAATCCACATAAAACTAAGTGAAACCAAATAGGCTACTTACAGTACCAAGATGAATGTTTCGCATTTGGTGTTTAAATGTTTCTTGATAAGAAAGACAGATGGATCTATTTTTTTAACTTTTCTTAGTTCTAGAAAAGGATTTGTGGTGATAGCTTCAGAAGATAATTTACTTTGTGAGGAATTAAGAAAGACAAACGGATCTGTTTTTATATACAAATTGACCAAAATGAGTGTCTTTTCCCAATCATTCTTTACACAATAACTAACAATAATGTCTTTCCATAATTAGAACAAACGTAACCATTTAGTGTCTTTTTGTAAAAACAATCAAAATATGTTTGAAAAATCATATCTTTTCGGAATAAAAACCAATCTATTAGTATCATCCACATGGCTTAAATCATTCTCATTTATACTAACTGAGAAGAATTGATTGTATCTATTGAACATTTGAAAGTTTGGTGAAGGTAATTGTATCTTTTTAAGCGACCGTTGGAGACTTGGAGTTGGCCTATTGTGTCCTTTAAACGTTAAGTAATTGTTGGGGCTGCCTACTGGATTGTGACTTATAGGAAAGCCAATCATATAGCAGTGATAGGGATAGTTAGTGATGATGTGTCTCCACCAAAATCAAGAGTGATTGTGGTATCGAAATGTGGCGATTTGAGGGTCTCTTATTATAAAGAAAGATAATATTAAAACAATAAAACTATGACATGACAGGTAAGCTAAGTATTAGTTTCATGGGAAAGCAAGTATCATTGAGATTGTAACTAATCCAAAAGAAAAAATGACATCATGTATTTGACAATACAAGTACCCAAATCAATACTAGTCTTGAGATCGCATACGTGATTGTTACGAAGGAGGCACAACCAATCTATGAGATCCTTTTTGCGTAGGGATGAGCTCGTGCTTGATAACGCGTTGCAATATAATAATAGGGAAAGGAAAAGAGGCAGAGGATTTTTTATTGATAAGAGTAACCATATTACATAGTTATCCTTTATATACATATAAAGGGGAAACCCTAGGTATCTAGTTGAGCCGCACATCCATTGTCCGTAAGCCCTGTAACGTAGTACTGTTATGACACGGGTTATATCATAGCTAGGTGATCTTTTTTCCATGTCTTTGTTATGTATTATAAAACAAAGTTTAACTAAGTTAGTCAACATAAAGAGTGATCTTTATTTGCCCTCCAGATTGATAAATCCACGCTTGTGATCGATCCCATGAATACACACTTTAATTGGGGAATAATGCATTACGTATTCTCTTTTTCCCATCTCAAAAATCAAAAGCAAAGTGGAGAAATTTTATAGACTAAAAATAACAAACCAACATTACTATAAAACTCACATCCAGGAGGACTGGACTAAAAAACTTTAGTTCCCCACTTTTGAGCAAACGTAAATAAATAAATTTGGGAATTAGAGATAGACTAAATAGACAAAAGAATTTAAATCCAAAAACATTCTTCCACTCAACTTTATTTCCTTGATGATTTGGTATCATCCTCGAAATCTTCGGTGCCTTAATTTATCAATTGTTTTTGGTATCATCCTCAAGATTTTTCATAATAAATATTTTATTAATCTCTCATGATAAATGTCTTATTAATTATCTTAATAAATATATACTCTCATTCAATAGATAACAACTTCGTTAATAATTACATCAATAGATATTAGGGATGGTCATGATAATGTTTGTGAGTGGTGGTGCATGGAGTCGGTGGCGGCAGTGCTGCTGGTGGAAAAGGTAGTTGTAATGGGTGGTTTTGGTGGTTGTACTGCAATTGGTCAATGTAGTAGTGTGCGTTCGATGTCGTTATGACACAAATAACATTATATTATGAAAGTTGTGCTTGATTTTTTAAGTGTTAAAATAAGCTCGGTCAAATACAAATGAAAAAATAATAATCAAAACGTATGAAGAACAATTGTCACTTTAAATTGTAAGAAAAAATAAATGACACTAGTCAAAATTGATATAATTTTTTTCACTTATTTTTGTGGCCGTGACGTTATGGCACATGCCAAGTTGTGGTCAAGATTTACTCTCCCAAAAGATAAATCAATGCCTGCAGATGCTCCCACAAAAAATAAACTTACACCCATTAAATTGGTGAGGGCCCATCCAGAGGCAGCCCAAAGTTAATTAATATGCTTCACTTTCCCAAGAAGATATTTCGTTTGAGTTTCCCGCTAAAAGAAGGTTTTCACTTTCAGCTGTCCGTATCGTTAACCAATTAATCTTGTAAGTAATCGGCAGACCAAACAGTTTTAATTTATAAGCTAAAAATCTCTATTTCAATTAAGTTCACTAAATTTTAACCCATTTCTTTTGTTTTATTTGATTTAATAGTATACTTTTGTATTCATCATCTTTTTGATCGACACACACATTTTTCTAAACACCATAAAAATGTTCGTATAATGTTGAGAAACATAATTCTCATCTATTTTTAGTTTCTCGATATAATGTTGTTTTACGTTTTCCCTTTTACATGACCACTTTTGTAAATCATTATGTAGGTTCAAGATCATTTGGATAACTAGGGAAATTCAACTCCCCTCCAAATATGGGAGCATTATAAGGTACTCTAAGTGGATTAAAAAACATGAACCTCGAAATGGTAACCTACTAAAAAAAAAAAACATTAAGTGAAACTATTGAAATTGTGGCTCATAAGTTTAATCAAATATAAATGTAAATGAAACGGATGCTTCTGGTCCCAGAATCAATGGGGGAATTTGACTGACACCGGGATATGGAGAAGAAAGTGACATCTTACTTTAAAGCTGAGTTTCTTTATAATTATGTGTCATGCCAAGCTAATAAAATTAAGAGTTTTTGTTTGTTTGGACGGTGCTTACATTTTGTTGGTTCATGTGTGTTAGGTGTCTGCATTTGGTCTTCGGGTGTTGTATTTTCTTTGCTAATAAAATAAATGTTTATTATGTTCACTTTATTTCGCATTTTTAAGTAAGGTGTTGATTCATTCGAGCAAGCACTTTGGATTGTGAAGGCTTATTTACAATTAAGATTTCTCGCCAAGTTTTAGCTATGTTAAAAAACAACCACCATGAGGATTCTCTATGACATATGGGGATCCTCTACGACATAATGAGTACTCATTTCAATTAACCGGTACTAAGTTTTTGGCACAGTCAATATAAAATTTTAACACAACCACTTAGTTCAGATCAATAAGAAGTAAAACATTATCTGAGAGCATCATTTAAAAACTAGGTACAAGTTTTTGGGAAAAAATATGAAAAATACTACGTACATAATTTAAAACTTGGATACGTGCGACACAATTACTCGACTATTTGCGTGAAATTTTTTTTACACAGGTATTGATTATGAAGAGCTTATCAATTAGACAAGTTTATCCACAATAATGGTAAAAAATATTACCGAAATATATTACTCCTTTCGTCCAATATATATAGGCGGAAATATAATCTTTTAGATTAAAACATCTCCTTAATTCCATAAATATCCATCTATTATCCATATTTACCCATGTATCATAAATAAGGGCATTATGCGGAAGAAATTACATCGGAATTTATATTCTACCTATAAAATGGGACGACTAAAATTTTAAACTTTGACTATATATATCTCCAGTAAATACTTTAGGCAATATATGAAGATCAAATAACGACTCCTGAGCAATATAAGAAGATCGAATTCAACTTAAATTCATGCATGTGCCGTTACGGCACGGTTTAAGCCCTAGTTATTATATAAATTATGTATAATTATGTTAGATTATTTATTAAAAATAGTTTCTATTCAAATCCTTTTGGACTTTGAAACAGAAGCCTGAAAAACAGGGCATTCTAATATACATATACAATATGATCATTTTCTAAATACCAATTAATTGTCACATGATAATGAATAATCTTATAAATTTCTCTCTAAGTGTATCTATCAAGATGAAACCAAAATCAATTTCCAATAAAGTCTAAGCAAATAGAATGGAGAAATTGGCACTTTCTATACCAAAAAGTTTTGAATGGATTCCAACCCGACGTCTTGCGATAGCTTTTCATGGCCTGGCTAATAAAAAATACAGACACCATTTCAACCATGAGATTATTGTAATCAATTAGGCTATCTTTGAAAATATATACTTTAGTTAAATACAACAAATGAAATTCAAGAAAATGATAGAGACCCCAAAAATTCATAAATGAAGCAATGTAAAATGAAAGGGTTTTCTCAAACATTGTTACCTCAGATTAGTTTGATTGGCCAGAGATATACATTTTGGTGGAAGAAGGTTGAGAGAACATGGAAAGAAGATTGAGCGGAAGTATATTCTTGGATTTAAATTTTTTTCTCTTCGCAATCTATCTCCCCTTCACAATTTTATTTTTGATTTTTGTTTGTTCCAAAGTGGGGAATTATAGTTTTCAAATCCACTCAACCTACCTGATGTGAGCGAGAGAATCAAGTGTTCATTTTTATGAGAAGGTTAGTATATTATTTTCAGTTGATCAAATTTCTCTGTTTTGATTTTGAATTTTGAGATGGGATGAAGAGAATATGTAATGAATTTTTCTCAATTAAAGCGTGTATTCATTGGATCGACCGTGGTCGTGAATTTATCTATTTGGAGGAAAAATCAAGATCGGTCTTTATCTTGCCTAACTTAGCGAAGCTTCATTTTATAATACAATATACAAAGAAATAGGCAGAAAAGTATACCTAGATGTTGATTGGGCAAAACGATTTGCTGGTTTTTTACGAAAGTGAAGAGACGACCGTGCAGGCGGGGACTCCTCGACCGAGCAAATTGTTAAAACCTTTTTCAAACTGATGCACTGCACGGGAGTGATTTGATTTCGAGAGATCAATCTGTAGGACTCCGTCCTAAACCAAGAGAATGGTCGTTATAGAGTCGATTCGGTCACAAAGAGGGATGAGGGTCGCTCTGTAGGAGGAAAACCGAGAAGTGTGTGTGAGATCAATGATGATCGAGGATTGTGGATGTGTTGGAGAAATCTGCAAGTGAACTGTTGAGTTCGAGTAAATTCTGATTGATTGATTGAATTCTGCTATGTTGAGAGTTCTTGTTCAGATGAGAATTCTTATTTAGACGATGATTCTTGGTTGTTCAATCGTGGATTCGGAAACTTATTTATATTGTAAGAACAGTAGATACATTGATCCCAGTAAGTGTGACGGTTTCTGGAGTGAAAGAGTGGGAAATCGTGGTTAAACCAGATCCATGTCGTGCGGAGACTTGGTTGATTGTCCATCCACTACTTTGCTAACTTCCTCAACCGCTTGCACGACTTACTCACATTTCTCATCGTGGGTGTACACACGTGCCGTAGGCCACCAGACCAAAACCTTAGTGATTATCCCCCATGTGACGTGATTGATATCTTACGAATATGGAGTCTGCAAGGCAGACGTATATTTAATTATTTAGTTATTGACTTGACTAGACGGTGATTCTTAGCCTTGATGAGTCAGGCATAATGAACAGATATGGTATGCTCTGAGATTCATGGATTGAGCATAGGTGTCTACTGGGACATAATATAATTGAAAGATGCTGAGTTTTGATGAATTGTGATATATCATTTTACCAGTCGAAGTAATAATAATATTTGGATTGAGCGTCGATGATATTGCTCGATCAAGGACTTATTTTGATATGTCAAGTATTCGACAAGAAATCAAAGATATTGCTGAATTATACAGAGTGCTCATTTCCGATCTAATATATCATGAGTGATAGAATGACAAAGTAGGAATCAAAAATATTGGATGGTCGTCCGTTCGGACCATGTTGCTCAGTCGAGCAAAAATGTTGGTAACAGAACCAAACATAAAATATAAATCAGAATATTGATTGCTGGATCAAGAGAATTCTCGAATGTTGATATTTGAATTAACATGAGAAATATTGCTCGGTCGAGCAATTGATAGTTGAATCAGCGAGTCTTGAACCTAGTTGATTCTGTATTTTTCTAGCTTAAGCAATTTAGTGTTGATAGATGAGCGAAATAAATATTGCTTGTTTAAGCAAATATTGCTCGTTTGAACAAATATTGCTCGATTCATGAATTATTGGTAGCAGGACCAAATAAAATATGAATTAAAAATACTGGTAGCTGGACCGAATATTATATAATTAATCAAGATGTTGATTGCTGGATTAAAATAAAATTATTAGTGTTTGAACCTGCTCAGAATAATGGTTTGCAGAGCATTTGGTTTATTTTTTTTGAAGGTAAACTATTTATTAAGCACCAGAAAAGATACAAATTTTACGTTACAGAGAGCATCTTATCTAAAATACATATGGGGGGATTGTTTACCCAAACACTAGTTACATGAGTTTTCCTAGCTAACCTAGCCAGAGCATTTGGTTTGAAACCCTAATCTCGATCGATTGTTGATCAATTGATGATTTACTGAAAATCAACCGCGACTGAGAGAGGGACTGGCTATATGGTATGATGACCAAACCATGTAGCGCCCAGGTGCTCGAATGAGCATGCACCAAAGTCCTTTGTAAACCAATTGGCGAAAGGATGAATAAATGCTCGTTTAATCATCATTAAAATAATGCTCGTTTGAGCATTAAGTGGTAAAACCTAATTATGAAGAGAGGAGGGACCGACCAAGGGGTATAAAATCGGCCCTAGTGGTCGTGGGACCAACGATGGTCGATTGATCAAATTCTAAGTCGTTTGGAAAGAGTTTGAACCCAATATGAATTATGGTAGATTAATTAGGTCAAAATCATAATAGAGTATGGGACCGGCTTCTGTAAGCCAAGCGGGCCGACCTTAGTCGATCAAGGTGGCGTGCCTATGTCACCATATTGTCCGTGACTCAATCCTGAGAATTTTGGTATTTTCTGGTTCGCTTTCGAGCAATATTCTGGATTTTCAGAAGAGTTTGATCTTGACTGAAACTCTCGATTTTGCTTGAATGAGCAAGTAGAACTTTGCTCGTGCAACCAATATTTTGAGAATATTAAAATAAATGATATTTTAATATTTACCGTGAGAAGCCTAGATAATCGTGTGACCATTTGACTTTTTAGCTTTTGATAGTTTGAGCAATATATGAGAAATATGGAAAAATTAGGTTTTGGATCAAATGAAGGATTTCATGAGATGAGGGAAGAAATAATAATAATAAAATTAGGAATTGGGGAGGTGTGGGACCAGCCACGACCAAGGCATGGCCAGCCGGCCCATGTGCCTGGTCCCGTGCTCTTTTCTATTTATATTATTATTTTCATCATTTGAGGAAATATGGAGAAACTAGGAGTTTTGGTCAAACAAGGAGTTTTCAAGAGACAAGGGAAAATAATAAAATAAGTTAAAAAATAAAATAAAGGGAAAGGCGGGACCGGCCACGACGGCATGACCGACCGGCCGGCCGGTCTGGTCCCGTGCGCCTCTTTTACTTTATTTTAAATTATTTTCCTTTATATTTTGCATATGTTTCCTCGTTCATCCATATTTTTGGATGCTCGTTTATGCATTCGGGTGATCGTTCGTGCATTATTGTTAAGTACACTCGCACCATTTTCTCGGGGCTTACTCGGTGGTGGCCCAGATGTCCGAACAGTGAATATCTATTACTAATTTTGGAATTCAGCTGAGAATAAGCCATGAATCGGAGTAATGAGATAGATTGATTATCTATTACTAATTCATGGAATTCAGCCGGGAATAAGCCATGAAACAGAGTAATGATGTAAAATAGATTATTTTTCTAGGAATTCAAATGATGAATGTTGCGCTAGAATTCAATATGTGAATTGCTCTATACTAGCATGCAATATGTTTAGGAGCATTATGTTTATTCGATAATCGAGGTATGAGATGATAGAGGCTTCATACTCATTCCGAATATTGATTCTGCATAGTCAGGGAACAATGTGGCATCCTGAAGACTTTAACGCTCTATACTAGCATGTAATATGTCTAGGAGTCGTCCAATCATTAAGAGATTCTATACATATGCATTCTACATAGTCAGGGAACAGTGTGGCGTCCTGAAGAGGTTAACGCTCTATACTAGCATGCAATATGTCTAGGAGCCGTCCAATCATTTCGATACTATGTAGAAATGTTGATGAAATATACAGAACTAATATCGTCCACGACTATTCACCAACACCCACCACCATAAGACCACTCATCGCCACTATCTCTTTGACCACCACAATATTATCGCCTCCACCACTCACTAGCACCCGCCACCACTATGATCCGCTACTTCTTCCACTACCGCCACTAATTTCTATTGATATAATTTTTATTAATGAAAATATATATTTATTAGATTAATTAAGATGAAATTTATAACGAAAAAGTAATAAATCATTCATTACGAGCAATTAATGGTACACTAATTAGTAAAATGTTTATAATTTTTTTAAGTTGCACAAACCACAACCATTGATTTATCTTCTTCCTAAGCAAATCTGGACCTCTCTTTATCTTGCCTAATTTGTCCAAACTTTGTTTTGTATTCTAGACTTTTAAGTTTTAAAAATAAATATATTTTCTTTAAGGCCAGTTTTGATGGACACCGTGGTGGCTTTATAAACTCTCTATGCAACTATGGGTAAAGAGCTTAGTGAAATATTTTATATTATTGCTCGTTAAAGGTTATGAAGCTAATGTCTAAATTTAAACCATGAATGACTCGTTATCTATCGCCTATAAATACATGATTTTTAAATCCAAACCCTCATCATTCTAATCGAGTATGGCAGAATTTACATCCTAGATCGACAATCAACATTATGTTTGACCACTGGATCGAATCAAAAATCTTTTTTTCGCTTTCCCACGTTAAACTAGTCTTTTTCGAGTTTTTCTTATCTTTTATGGTTTTCGCCTCAGCCATGAGCGGCTAACCGGCCGTTCATGGGCTCTGGTGGCTTTGAAACACTGTAATCCCTAATGAAATTGATAATCCTAAATCTTGATTCAATACCCACGACGTTAATTTCTTATTGAAGCAATAGTCTTAGGGAGGTCTCAGTTTTTGTCCTCTGCAGAAACTCCAGTTTACCAGTGATAAAGTCTGTTAGAGCATTGCTCGGTCTAACTAACAAGTGTTGCTATATCAAGCTTGTTGTCAAATTTAGTAGTCAAAAATATATCTTGATTTCAAGTCTACAATTAGTTAAGTCTCGGTCTAGGATAGTGGAGTTGAGAAACGAGCCAGTCATTATTTGCGTTCTACCATTTGAAGGCGAAGATCAACTGAAGCTTTTGGAGAACTTCATCGACAAAAGGTAAGTGAAGACTGAACCACCTATTTCTCAAGTTATATTAACTTTTGTATCTTGAAATGATTTTCGCATAACTAATTAGACTAGCTTGCATAGACAAAAATTTCGAGTCGAGCACTAAGTATTTAGTTTACGAATTTCTCGAAATATGATGACTAAGCTTAATGAACATTTGTTCATACTTGATCAAATTCAGTGGAGAAAAATTTATTGTTCGGAACCAAATCATGATTCAAGTTCATCATTCGAAAATAGCCTGGAAGTCATTGTTATTTATTCAGGTTTGTTTCGAATTGATTTAGAGAAATATAGAACTACTATATCGGAATAAAAGACAGTGTTACCAGTCTTACAAACTGAGAAAACGGTTATATGTATGAAGCCGTATTACATGTATTCGTACACGTAGCAGAGTAGCTATATATCGACTTTCAGATTTGTATGATATGCATATTCGTATGTACATCATGGGAAAATTTGTTTGTTTTGGGATCCGGATAGGTATGTATATTCGTATACAAACAATTGTGGAATTGTGGAATTGTGGTAAGGGAACCAGGTTAAAATAATCAAACCGGTATGCGAGCCAAAACAGTTCTATATTCTAGAACCAGTTTAGTATCCAAATCGATACACAAGCTGAATGTTCCGTGAACTCCGGAACCAGCAAAGGTTTAAAGTTTGCAAATCGGTACATGAACTAAAAAGTTCTGTAGTCTCCAGAACTTTAAGTTGAGTCAAAGTTTGCAAACCGGTACGTGACTGAAAAGTTTTGTAGAGTTCGGAACTTGGTAATTGCATAAGTGTGCAAACCGGTTTATGAACTGAAAAATCCTGTAGACTCCGGAACTTGGTAATTTCATATAAGTTTGTAAACCGGTCCGCGTACTGTGACTCAGCCGATTCACGAACGGTTCAAGTAATTATACCTTGTACATTTACAAACTATGTCGATCATGATTCAATTGCGATTAAATTATTTTTATGAAGTAATTTGCATTTGATCATTTCTCTAATTAACAATAGACTCAATTGATCACATGATTGTGACTCAATATCAATGTCTTGGTGAACATGAAAATGAGTGTTAAGCTTTTAAGTTCAAATCGGCTAGTTTCGGCTAACCATTTTGAACATAGTCTTTATACACAGTTCGGTTGCGGTTTACCTAACCATAATGTATATCTTGTATATGTGATTAAGATTCAAAGCTTTCATTTAACGGTGGTGTTTGTGGGTGAAAGTTGTTTCTGCTGATTTTTGAAAATTTTGGGTGTGTGGATGAGAAACGAATCTAAACCCTAAACAATGCACTGCACGGGAGTACTTTTGATTCGAGAGATCAATCTGTACAATCCTGGCCTAAACCAAGAAATGGCCGTTCCAGGCTTGCTTCGGTCACAAAGTGAAGGAGAAGAGTTGGTCATAGGGAGGGAAGCGAATAGAGTGTTGAGACCAGAATGGTTAATTCTGAAGATGTGGCTTGTTTTATGACTTGTATCAGAAAGTGGAACTGGCTTGCAGAGTGAAAAGCTATCAGTTCTTGGTGATTTATGGATACTATGTTGTTGCCGACCAAAAACTTGTTGTTTGGTGGAAATAGGTGAAGCCTATTTATACAAGTCATTTTTAAACGTACCCTGGTCTCGTAGGAAGTGGGAACGATTGGGTGATGGAAGAGTGGAGTAACGTATAACCGTCAGAAACCCATGCTTCTATGATGAAGGAAGTGGATCCGTTTACACCCGTTACTTCTTGCCGCCACTAATTGTCCCGCTTCATGACACTTTCTTATAATGGGCGTATTGCACGCCGCACGCTGTAAACCGCCAGACCAATACCCTGATGAGTATCCCCCAGTTTGTGACATGTTTGATGTCTCGAGTGTTTTCATGGAAAACGTGTAGCAGGTTACTATGTGCAGCAAGTCAAAGTCAAGAGTCTTGCCGCAGTAAAATAGCATGTGATGCTATTAGGCACGTCTTGGCCAGTTGCCTAAAACTTGCCACAAGTCCGTCAGTTCGGTGGCTAACTTGGATGGCTGAGATTGCATCTCATGAGGAAGGGTAGCCGTTGATTATGGCTAACTTATGTTGGCGCCTGGTAATGGCACAGTGGCATTTTTGGTGTATGCCAGTGGCACTGCGGCATGACTGGTATAGCTCGTGCATGCCAATGGCACGGTGGTATAAGTGGCGCCTGGCGTAGCCATGGCCACGAGATTTAAGCGGCTGGTCGCCTAAAACTTGCCACAAGTCTGTCAGTCCGGTGGCGAATTTGGATGGTCGAGATTGCATCTCATGAGAAAGGATGGCCATTGATTATGGCCATATCTTGTTATATAGCAAAGTGGCGCCATTGGCATAGTGGCGTCTGGCGTAGCCATGACATAACGACATGCCAGTAGTGTAGTCGTGGCAGCTGTTTTAGCATATTGGTGTTAGACCCAAATGTGGCGTGGCAACATTGGCCCTGTTGCCACAACAATCCCAATGCTCTGGGAAACGTTACTTGGCTTGGTTGACGTAGCAACTTTGCATGAATTAGGGTTTGGTATGCCAAAACCCTAATTAGTGCATGCGTCATGTGGCATGTGGCCATGGCGCATCGACGTTTTGTGCAAATGGTGCCATAGCCATACCGAAAGAACCATAGCCAGGCAATCATGTGGAAACGGCCACATGAGTAAGGATTTCCACGGGTGGCTATGATGTGGCGTCTTTACTAGGGTTTCCTGGGTCCTGCACGGCTCGTGGCATGTTGTGGGGCCCGAAGTGGCATAATTTGAGCCACGAATGGAAATTAGGGTTTCGATCATGCAAGGTCGTGTCTCTGGTTAGGATAACCACATTGAAGTTTGTTATGGCGTTGGCCACGAACAGATGATGGGTTGGCACGTAAGTGCACTATTTATGGTATGTTTCCACGTTCGTCATGCTTCCGTGGTAAAGTGGCACGTTTAGCATGTTTTGGCATGCCAATTAGTGTATTGGCGCAACCTTACCTCTTTTGATGTTGTGGCAGGTTTAGGACGACCTGATTGGTCAATTAAAAGAGGGGCCGACCAAGCATGGGTGTGGCCACACTTCTAGTGTGCGTGTGGTAAGTTTAGAGTGACCTGATTGGTCGATGGGAAGGGGGTCGGCAAGCAACATGGGTCCAGCCTCATTCTAAATGCGTGTGGCGCATTTAGAGCGACATGATTGGTCGATGGAAAGGGGGGCGGCAAACAAGGGCGTGGCCACACTTCTAGCGCGCCGTGGCGGGTTTAAAGCGACCTGATTGGTCGATGGAAAGGGGGCCGGTTGAGCAGCATGGGTGTGGACACTTGCAAGTGGCGCCGGCTAGCCTATGGAATGGCCACACCTCCCTTTGTTGTTGCTCCCATTCCGCGGCTCCTTGTTTTATGTAGGATTTTGCACCTACTAATCCATGGCGGATTAATTACCTAGTTCGCCTAGGCTTAATTTCGACAGGCAAGGTCTAATATATTGCGCAGCGCGCAAAACCCTAATTTTTGCAAATTAGTCAGGGTAATATCCGAATCTTGTGAATTATCACAAAATTGATTGAATTCTATGTGTTGACACAAAGTTCTTTAAGTTCATTGCCAGAGAGCAGTATGCTTTCCGATTGAATACTTTATGCAAGGACTTTATCCTTGATACTTGGAAATTCGTGCTACTCTGCTGCGAGTGAACACAAATTGTCATGCCATATCAACATTAAGGGTTCAGCCGGTGAACATAGCACAGAAAGCATTCAAAGAAACTTATATTAATTGAAAAATATAGGCATGGTGCCAAAATTTACAGAATATCTGGGATTGTTGCTACATGCACCATTCTGGTGGATATATGTTGCTCAATAAATGCGCCAGTGAAGAGGTTGAACACTCATCACTTTTACATGGCTCTGTTTATTTGCAGAGTGATGGCACACTAAATGTAGGGTTTTACAAATTTAGCCCTGAACTAAAAACCACCATCAACATTAAGTCCCCTGCTTAGCACGTAACAGTGGCATTGTTGCAGGGTAAGCATGAGATGGTGATAGAAAATGACAAAAAATCGAAAGGGCAAGACATGAGAAGATTATCAGGAAAATTAAATTGACCTTTGGCAAGAGGCATGAGCAGTCTTGAATCTTTGTGCTGGCGCACTTCTGTCTTGGCCACGGAGTACTGGTGCCATGTATTGTTTGTGCAGCGAGACTTGAATACAAAGATGAGTGTTGACGTGGTGGAGCCGTCAACACTATAATGTATTGAGGCAGTATGCATGACAACATAGTAGTGAGTGTTGAGGAATTTGTACGTCTCAACACTAAAAGGAAAGAAGTGTTGAGGCAGTTTTCCTGGCAACACAGTGATGAGTGTTGAGGAATTTGAACGTCTCAACACTAAGAGGAAAAATGTGTTGAGGCAGTTTGCCTGGCAACACAGTAGTGAGTGTTGAGGAATTTGCACGTTTCAACACTAAGAGAAAAGAATGTGTTGATGCTCGACAACACAATGGTGAGTGTTAAGGAATTTGTACGTCTCAACACTAAGAGAAAAGGATGTGTTGATACCTGGAAACACAGTGGTGAGTGTTGAGGAATTTGTACGTCTCAATACTTAGAGAAAATGTGTTGATGCTCGGCAACACAGTGGTGAGTGTTGAGGAATTTGTACGTATCAACACTAAGAGAAAAGGATGTGTTGATGTCCGGCAACACAGTGGTGAGTGTTGAGGAATTTACACGTCTCGACACTAAGAGAAAAGGATGTGTTGATGCCCGGCAACACAGTGGCGAGTGTTTAGGAATTTGTACGTCTCAACACTAAGAGAAAAGGATGTGTTGATGCTCGGCAACACAGTGGTGAGTGTTGAGGAATTTGTACGTCTCAACACTAAGATAAAAGGATGTGTTGATGCTCGACAACACAGTGGTGAGTGTTGAGGAATTTGTACGTCTCAACACTAAGAGCAAAGGATGTGTTGATTCCCGGCAACACAGTGCTGAGTGTTGAGGAATTTGCACGTCTCAACACTAAGAGAAAAGGATGTGTTGATGCCCGGCAACACAGTGGTGAGTGTTGAGGAATTTGCATGTCTCAACACTAAGAGGAGAACGTGTTGAGGCAGTATGCCAGACAAAACAATAGTGGTGTTGAGGAATTTGCACGTCTCAACATTAAGATATTTAAAATTAATTGAATATGCCTAATAGATATAAAACATTTAGTTTAAATATAGTTACTTAGCTCTGTCTCCGCTAGGTATGTCCTTCGCGCATGATTGGGCTTTGGGTATTTAAAAAAGGCTCCCCCGTGAGTGAGAAACATCAGGTGTTAGTGATGACATCAGGATGATAACAGGTTGATAGAGGGACAAAAGTCCCCAGGCCTTTGATGGGATGAAACAAAGGGTGGCCACAACTATGAACCTTGGCTGGCTGCGATCACGATCCTTGACAGGGAGGAGTGTGGTGGCTACGGGCACGAACCTTGGAAGGAAGGAGTGTGGCGGCTACAACACGATCCTTGGCAGGAAGAAGTGGCGGCTACGGCACGATCCTTGGCAGGAAGGAGGCGTTGAAGCGGCTTTGGCTCCTGGAGAGGACGTTGAAGCTTATGGAGCAGAACGCTGAAGCGAATCGGCTGCTGGAGCGAACATCGAGGCGGAGCGACTTCTGGAGAGAACGTTGAAGCGGCTCCTGGAGAAAAACATCTAAGCGGATCCTGGAGAGAACTCCAGTGAGGGCGTCATTAACCTTTGACTTCGAAAAACAAGCTAATACGATATGGCATATGGGAAGACGGCACACAATAGTGATAATCGGCAAGTCGTGTTTTTCTCCTCATGGGAAAGAATACGCTTCTTCTGTTTGATTTTCCCTTGCAACTCTCAGAGTCTCTACGGTTACAACGTTGAAGTCGGAGGCCGCGTCAATCAGCGTGCTGTCAAACTCGACATCCTTCAAGTGAACAGTGGTTAGGAGCCCCCAGTTCCATCTATCAATCGTGCTTTCCAGGGAGAGGTTGGAGTTTGAGAACGGCTTCCCTGGCTGGAAACAGTTGTTTTCCTGATGCAGTTCGGTTGAGGGATGCAAATATGTCTTGACGCTGCGCCTTTGAGAAATACAGAATGTCACATAAATATTTCACCATAGGCTGCACGATTTTGTGGACGGAGTCCCCAGAAATCATGCAGCTCCTGACGGGAAGAGGGTCTCTGTGAACTCAGGAGGGTTGCTGTTTTCTTTGCCTTGATTTTGGAGAAGTCGTTCCTGATCTTCACGTGTGATGAAATTGGATAGATGATTCCTTTCTACTGGGCGTTCAGGAGCAACGCGAGCCTCCTCATCTATAAAGGCGCGTCCTGCTGAAGTGCTTGCACCGGATGTTAAAAGTATTCCTTGTCAGCTCCATCTGGGGTTATCGTGACTCTTGTGGTAGCCGCTCTGTTAGTGTCTTGGAGAAAATAGGTATGCCTTTCTAAGTTGTAGCCATGTCTGTCTGATCCTTACGAGAACCTTTTTATCTTTCCATCAAATCAACAGTGGTAAGAGGAGGTTGGATTCCTCTGGCTCCTCCAGTCTCTCATCCCGGTGGTGGAGTGGCGGAGGCTCTGGTGACAACTGGGGGTGTCACGCTTGAAGAAACATTGGGGGTGGCAGCAGCGGCTCTGGCTCTGGTGATCGGAGGTGTGATGCCT
Source organism: Papaver armeniacum (assembly GCA_023531295.1). NCBI lineage: Eukaryota > Viridiplantae > Streptophyta > Magnoliopsida > Ranunculales > Papaveraceae > Papaver > Papaver armeniacum. The sequence continues at coordinate 731,822 of JAJJWW010018346.1, forward strand.
GAGGGAACATTTCTTGTGCCGCTGGTGCTGATCATGCTGACAGGTGGTACATTGATGTCACTAGAAGGAACGTTGATACCAAGGATGTTCTCAGCGCCGGTGGCATCAGGGTTTGTTGCTGACCCGGACCCGAGCTCTACCATCTTGAAATTGGGATTGAAAAAATGAAATTGAAAATTGAAAATTGATATTGCAACCGAGATATTAATCTCCCCTGTGGTCGCCAATTGTTTGTGAGTGAAAGCTGTTTCTGCTGATTTTTGCTAATTTTGGGTGTGTGGATGAGAAATGAATCTAAAACCTAAACAATGCACTGCACGGGAGTACTTTTGATTCGAGAGATCAATCTGTACAATCCTGGTCTAAACCGAGAAATGGTCGTTCCAGGCTTGCTTCGGTCACAAAGTGAAGGAGAAGGGTTGGTCTTAGGGAGGGAAGCGAAGAGAGTGTTGAGACCAGAATGGTTAATTCTAAAGATGTGGCTTGTTTTATGACTTGTATCAGAAAGTGGAACTGGCTTGCAGAGTGAAAAGCTATTAGTTCTTGGTGATTTCTGGATACTATGTTGTTGCCGGCCAAAAACTTGTTGTTTGGTGGAAATAGGTGAAGCCTATTTATACAAGTCATATTTAAACGTACCATGGTCTCGTAGGAAGTGGGAACGATTGGGTGATGGAAGAGTGGAGTAACGTATAACCATCAGAAACCCATGTTTTCATGATGAAGGAAGTGGATCCGTTTACACCCGTTACTTCTTGCCGCCACTAATTGTCCCGCTTCATGACACTTTCTTATAACGGGCGTATTGCACGCCGCTCGCTGTAAACCGCCAGACCAATAACCTGATGAGTATCCCCCAGTTTGTCACATGTTTGATGTCTCGAGTGTTTTCGTGGAAAACGTGTAGCAGGTTGCTATGTGCGGCAAGTCAAAGTCAAGAGTCTTGCAGCAGGAAAATAACATGTGATGCTATTAGGCACGTCTTGGCTGGTCGCCTAAAACTTTCCATAAGTCCTTCAGTTCGGTGGCGAACTTGGATGGCTGAGATTGCATCTCATGAGGAAGGGTAGCCGTTGATTATGGCTACCTTATGTTGGCGCCTGGTAATGGCACAGTGGCGTTTTTGGTGTATGCCAGTGTCACTACGGCATGACTGGTATAGCTCGCGCATGCCAGTGGCACGGTGGTATAAGTGGCGCCGGGCGTAGCCATGGCCACGAGATTTAAGCGGCTGGTCGCCTAAAACTTGCCACAAGTCTGTCAGTTCGGTGGCGAATTTGGATGGCCGAGATTGCATCTCATGAGAAAAGTGGCACCATTGGCATAGTGGCGTCTGGCGTAGCCATGGCATAGCGGCATGCCAGTGGTGTAGCCGTGGCAGCTGTTTTCGCATATTGGTGTTAGAGCCAAATGTGGCGTGGCAACATTGGCCATGTTGCCACAACAATCCCAATGCTCTGGGAAACGTTACTTGGCTTGGTTGGCGTAGCAACTATGCCTGAATTAGGGTTTGGTATGCCAAAACCCTAATTAGTGCATGCGGCATGTGGCATGTGGCCGTGGCGCATCGATGTTTTGTGCAAATGGTGCCATAGCCATACCGAAAGAACCATAGCCAGGCCATCATGTGGAAACGGCCACATGAGTAAGGATTTCCACAGGTGGCTATGATATGGCGTCTTTATTAAGGTTTCCTGGGTCCTGCACGGCACGTGGCATGTTGTGGGGCCCAAAGTGGCATAATTTGTGCCACGACTGGAAATTAGGGTTTCGACCATGCAAGGTCGTGTCTCTGGTTAGGATAACCACATTGAAGTTTGTTATGGCGTTGGTTACGAACAGATGATGGGTTGGCACGTAAGTGCACTATTTATGGTATGTTGCCACGTTCGTCATGCTTCCGTGGTAAAGTGGCACATTTAGCATGTTTTGGCAAGACAATTAGCGTATTGGAGCAACCTTGCCTCTTTTGATGTTGTGGCAGGTTTAGGACGACCTGATTGGTCAACTAAAAGAGGGGTCGACCAAGCATGGGTGTGGACACACTTCTAGTGTGCGTGTGGTAAGTTTAGAGCGACCTGATTGGTCGATGGGAAGGGGGTCGGCAAGCAACATGGGCCCGACCTCATTCTAAATACGTGTGGCGCATTTAGAGCGACCTGATTAGTCGATGGAAAGGGGGCCGGCAAGCAAGGGCGTGGCCACACTTCCAGCGCACCGTGGCGGGTTTAAAGCGACCTGATTGGTCGATGGAAAGGGGGCCGGTTGAGCAGCATGGGTATGGCCACTTGCAAGTGGCGCCGTCTGTCCTATGGCATGGCCACACCTCCCTTTGTTGTTGCTCCCATTCCGCGGCTCCTTGTTTTATGATTTTGGGTAGGATTTTGCGCCTACTAATCCATGGCGGATTAATTACCTAGTTCGCCTAGGCTTCATTTCGACAGGCAAGGTCTAATATACTGCGCAGCGCGCAAAACCCTAATTTTTGCATATTAGTCAGGGTAATATCTGAATCTTGTGAATTATCACAAAATTGATTGAATTATATGTGTTGACACAGAGTTCTTTAAGTTCATTGCCAGAGAGCAGTATGCTTTCCGATTGAATACATTATGCAAGGACCTTATCCTTGATACTTGGAAATTCGTGCTACTCTGCTGCGAGTGAACACAAATTGTCATGCCATATCAACATTAAGGGTTCAGTAGGGGAACATAGCACAGAAAGCATTCAAAGAAACTTATATTAATTGAATAATATAGGAAGGGTGCCGAAATTTACAGAATATCTGGGATTGTTGCTACATGCACCATTCTGGTGGATATATGTTGCTCAATAAATGTGCCAGTGAAGAGGTTGAACACTCATCACTTTTACATGGTTCTGTTTCTTTGCAGAGTGACGACACATTAAATGTAGGGTTTTACAAATTTAGCCCTGAACTAAAAACCACCATCAACAGGTGGATATTGTTTGATTGGTTCCAAAGCTATCTTAGCTTAAACCTAAAACAACCCAGGCTTTGAAGTATATAAAAGGGGAACTCTTGGCAACTTGGATCTTTGAATCCCGACACTACTTTTTGTTGTGTCCTAGTTGTATCTAGAGTCGTCCTCTCCAGAAACCCTTTTAGGCTTTAGCGACTATAAAGACTTCACAGGGATTCTTGAAGCTATGTCCAATTATCTTTTATGTTGATAACTTGAGTATCCTGATCTTGATTGTTTGTAGAGTTTGCTTCAACGATCAATATAGATAGTAATCAACAGAGTCTCTTCGTCTCATACTTTTTTGATTCCACAAGTTTTATACTTGTGAGGTGAATAATAATCTAGGATGCACTTCGGGTTGCATACGTACGAATTTTAAGGATAGCCAAACTTTTGTCTAAGTTGTTATCGATTTCCATCACATGGATCTATCGTTTAATTTGATCATCCGTTTAGACCGTAAATCAGGAAATCAATTATAGGCTTAATCTGTGGGAGGCAGATTTGGTTTAAAGTCTTCAATTGAGGTTGAAGCAACTCTTAGTTGTGGGTGAGATCAGCTAAGGGAATCAATTGCACAGAGTCTTGCGAGACTCAAAAGGCGTAAGGAGCGCGACTGTACCTTAATCGGTGGATTTCCTTTTAGGGCTCAACCACATTCCAGATCGAAGTTAATTGACAGTAGGCTAGTGTCTATAGCGGTTTAATACAATTTGGTGTTCAATCTGTACTAGTACCCGAGGTTTTTCTGCATTTGCGGTTTCCTCGTTAACAAAACTTCTGGTATCTGTGTTATTTCTTTTTCCGTATTATATATATTCTTTATCTTTATAATTGAAATATCACAGGTTGTGTGTTGATCAATCACAGTAGCTGGGTCCAACCTTGTTAGTTTGAAAAGACTTGATTGATCCTTGGACATTGGTCTATGGTACCGTCCAAGAGAGAGAGAGATAACTCTAGACGCTTTCTTTGATTGAGTTTTTACCCTCGGAGTTGTGTTGAGTTTGTCTATACATATTGCCTAAGAAAATGTTGGTGGTGCATCTTGCTACCCCATGCGTTTTCAGTTGGTGTCAGAGCAGGCAAACACGGTAAGACCTAATAAGTCTGTGTTTGAAGCAGTTTGACTATATGGATAGGAGTTCAATCTCTATAAGCATACAGCCAACATTTGATGGCTCAAATTACTTATGGTGAAAAATTGATATGCGTTCCTTTCTACAAGCCCATGACTCTGAGACATGGAAATTGTAGTTATTGGTTATAACGCACCAACAGTTGTTGTAGACGGAGCTACTGTTGCCAATCCATTAATATAATATAGTGAATCCGAGATAAGTGTTGTAAAACATAATTCAGATGGGTTAAACTCTATTATTCACACCATAAGCCCAGATCTTTAACACCATTTGACTTCGTGCACCAGGTCTAAAGATGCTTGGGATATCTTAGAAACCGTATTCGAAGGAGATACCTCAGAGAAAGATGCTAGGCTTCAAAACCTAACTTCTGACTAGAAAAACTTCCGCATGTCTGATGAGGATTCGTTTGAAGAATTTAATCAAAAGGTGTCTATTATTGTTAATGCTTGTTTTACTTTAGGAAGACTATCTCCCAAAAGGACATTGTGATGAAAATTCTCCGATCCTTGCCAGCAAGATATGAGTCTAAGAAACATGCCATCATATAAGGAAATAACCTTGATACACTTTCCAGAAACACTCTGGTTGGAAAGTTGAAAATCTTTGATCACTACAATCCAAAGTCGGAAAGGATATTACGTTCAAGGCACTGAAAAACACTAAAACCCTAAAAGGTGAAAGTGTTGACAACTCTGGAGATGATCTTGTCGATCCTGATTTTTCAGTTGAAGAGCTTGATAACTCAGTTTCTCTGATCACAAGACAGTTTAGAGAACTTCTGAGGAAGAGGAATAAACGTTTCTCCAGGGAAAAACCTTCGATGTTAGCTAAGCCACATAGTTGTATTTCCGCTAAAAACAGAGATTTTAACAATACTGACGATGAGGATATGCCACAGTGCTTCAAGTGTAAAGTATTTGGTCACCTCGCCAATGAGTTTTATTCATGGCAGCTATGACAACATCTGCATGAGCTTGTTGAGCCTATGCTTGTTGTTGGGGAATGGAAAAGTGAGCATAGTTTTCAAGTTTATGGCCAATGAGGTCACAAAACCCATAAAAGTTATTTGGGAAATGGTGGAATTCAAATTTGATTGTATTGGTAAATCATAGTTCATTTTCAGCAATAACTCTAAATCTCAGTCTTTCTTTGTATCTTATGCTTGCTCTAACAGTAATAGAGTAACTCTCATTAGACTTAAGTACAAGATAAGAAGAAAAAAACAATGTTACCTAAAAACGTAGGGGGCACCAAAATACACCATCAGCTTTTTCTTTCGGACCTATGAGACAGAACCTAATACAATTGGAAGTAAACCAACTTAATGATCCTTCAACAATATGGATATATATGTACCGAATTCCAACAAGAGTGAATCTTGTAATCTATATTTCAAGATATGAATTCCAAGAACAAGTCTTGTGGGTTCACTATAGTTTTAATTAAAAAATTGTTTAGGTTGATTATCGAATCACTTGCATTTACTTGGTGATTCCAAGTATCAATAAAGTCATATCCAACAAACAAAGATGGATGTATCTACTTAATTGATTAACGTACAACCTGTGATATTTCAATTATAAAGATAAACAATATAATGCGGAAAAAGAAATAACACAAATACAGAGAATTTTGTTAACGAGGAAAACTTCAAGTGCAGAAAACCCCCGGGACCTAGTCCAGTTTGAACACCGCTATGTATTAATCCGCTACAAACACTAGCCTACTACCAATTAACTTCGAACTGGAATGTAGTTGAGCCCGAACCTAATCTCCCACCGATTCAGGTACAACCACGCTGCTTACGTCTCTTGAACCACGCCGGATTCTACGCACTTGATTCCCTTAGTTTACATCACACCAACTAAGAGTTGCTTCAACTTAATTGAAGACTTTTTGGGTTTTGAATCCATAAAACACCGGTTTTGATTTCCCTTTAGATGTGAATCAAGGTTTTGGAAATCTTGTGTTTGTTTTGAGAAAAACAATTACTAGGTAAAGGTAATATCAAAACAAACTTGTAGATTAAGGATTATTATACTCCTTGAAAATTAGAAGAGAAACCTAATCTCTACAACAAGAACAACTGGAATAAATCTAGAGATATCTTGTTAAAACTTCTAAGGAATTTATAAAATACATATCGAAGTTTTCTTTCTAGTTCCGATTTCGACTAACAAGTGTCGTTATACGATCGTGAAATGAAATCTATCATAACCTAGGGTTTATGGTCAACACATTTGAATGTCCATATATCAGAAGAGAAGGACCTTATAATAGACAAGAGTTTCAAAACCTAGATTACAAGTTGTTTAACAATCACGAAGATTATTACCAGCTCGTCTTTGTGATCCCAAATACAAAGACTTATATCTCACTTTTGTTCTCGAAGAGCATATGACGTGGAAAACAATCTATGAAGCTTACACCAATTTTCCAAGGGATAAAAGGTTAAGCATTCAAGAACTCTTTATTTATAGTGAATAAGTTAGCTTGAAAGCTAAGTTAAGATAGCATGAATCCAAAGCAAGTTTCAGCTATTTTCCTTTTTCAAGACTCTCCTAATTTTGGGTGTCTTTCCTGAGTTACAATATATCTTGCATAAATAATTACTTTAGCATAAATTGAAGGAATTCTAAAATATCACAAACACTTTAATATGGCTGTGAGGGCAAAAGATGAGCTCGCTACGTGGCGCAGAAGCCGTAGTATCCTACTACATTACTACCAAATACACTATGTACACCCAACCACTTAGTCTTATCCTATCTAGTCATCCCTAAGGGTGCATTTGTAATTGATGTAACCACCTACCCTATAAAAGAGAAAGAGAAATAGGTCTGGAGGGATCTTTTGGATGGTCTCTAGCTAAGGCTAGCCTCCTTCTTCTTCCCTAGAGCTCCATGAGAGCCTCTCCAATGGAGATCTTGTAAACACCTCATATTATAGTGATACCCCATGGATGTAGGTCACCATTGACCGAACCACGTAAAAGATCTGCGTCCACTTTACTTTCCTGTTCTTTATCTTTCCTTGGGTGTATGTTTGTATATATATTTTGGTGGTTAAGATCATCTTGGGTGTAGTAGCAGAAAATATGCAACTATATTTTGGCGCTAGAAACTCGTGAAAGAACATTACTTCACTACCAGCGAGTTCTCTAACAGATCCAGTGAAGATCCAGTTGAAATAAGTGCTTTAAGGGCATTTTTGTCAAAGATCCAGGAGCTTAGACAACCAAAAGTGTCTCGTCCGACTCCAAACAAGGACTAAGAGCAAGTCTTATGGTGGAAGAATTCCATCTTCCAAATTACATGCCACCTCAGCATTTAGGGTAGATCATGGAAGTCCATCTCTAATGGTAGAATCCATAAAAACGCTAATCCTTTTTGCGCTTGATTAGTCAACTGCCCACAATTTATTAATCTCGCCGACGTGTACACCATGCAAAAGATAAAACAAAAAAAAATCGGAAACTTTAAAGTTAGCTGATTCTTTGAGAATTCATTCAACACCATCCATTCAATAAAGTTAATATATTAATTGAATGAATCACAACCGTAAATTTTATTAGGTGGGTTATATACTTTTCGAAAAACGCTGTTAGGATTTGCTTTCAGCGCCATTATTTATAGCGTTTTTTGTTTTCTTGCGTCAGATTTAGCGCGATTTTGAATGGCGTTCATCGCCAATTACATTAGCGTTTTTCTTGGAATCCAAATTCTCTTCCACAAAAACATGGAACATGTCTTGGAAAAAATGTGGATGACTCCTATTTGGAGGCCATTAGACTTGACATTCCATACATTTTCCACGCTTAATACTTGCTCTAACAAAAAAGAAAGAAGCCAGAGGCGTGAAAACCAGAGGCTGTGACAGAGAAAAGAGGCGAAATCTCAACAGCAAAGAAAAACTTCAACAACAATGAAATCATCAGATTTCTCGTGAACAATAAACTTGGAAAACAAATTTCCTCTTCCTATCTCTCTTATGCTGTTCTTATTATTTCAGATCTACAAGTTTTGAGAAAAATCTCTCATAGAAATTTAAATCTAATTTTCATAAAAATCAAAAATTTTCTTTCAAAATCTCTGTTGAAGATGAGTTTTGACTATAGATCTACAGGAAACAAACCTTGTTTTACAAACCCATTTAGGGATTTTCTCTGAAAAACAGAAAAATTGTGGTTTTAGCCTAATTTGGGGTTTCTCCTGTGAATAGAATTGAATGAACATTCGATGATGCAGCTCGTGCTTCATGCGATTATAATTAGTTGGGTTCGTATTGATTAATCACCCAATCGTTTTGTTGTTTGCAGCTGCACCAGCGATAGACCTCCTGTGATTCACAACCATCTCGAGACCAGCTCGTGGAGATGCTACTGATACAATCGGACAGACTATCTCGTACTTCTCAGTCAAGAGCATCAAACTCGGACAGGCGATCAACCAAACAGAGGAGAAAGAGATGTTCAGTTGCTGAGAAAAAGCTCCAGCAGAAAGATGAATAGAACCTCATCAACACTTTAGCCTGATTTAGGGCTTTTTTCATCGCTCCCTCTTCTTACTGCTTTACATAGCAATTTCAGAACGAGTTCACTGAGATTTCTCACTTGATTGAGTTGTTGTTTCAGAAAAACGATGATGGCCATCGGAATGATTCACCAGCATCATGACCACCTCGAGGCCATCTCGTGAAGAACCAGAGCTCGGACTACAAGCGATATCGGAAATAGAATCCATATCGGAGCAACCATCTGGTACTGGCAGTACCCCTCAGTTTGGAACACCAACATCGGACGAACAATCAAAGCTCAGTCTATATCGGACCAGAGCAACATCGGAGCAAGAGTCAGCCAGCACGATGCTGATTCAACAGAGCTCGGACTCATCAATTCACCTCTGAGCATCAATCTCGGACAAGCAATACAACCAGAGCATGAACTCGGATGTGATAGGATCCTGATACTAATCACACAAGACCCTAATACTAACTCAAACCATAATAACCAATTGGGAGATCAGCCACCATAATAAGCAAAGCTTAGCTAAATTGTTTTCATTAATTTTGTTCGATGATTAAAACCCTAGAACAAACTAGTATACTTACATAAAACATGACTTGGAAAGTAAGGAAATAACCCTAAACTAATTACTAAAAATACCCGTAATTCTAATTGGTATTGGTGTCCCAACATCCCCAATCCCTTGACACACAACTTGAGGACACACAACTTGTCCTCAAGTTGGATCCTCATACAAACTAAAACAATGATAAAACATATATATAATAAAGTCCTAAATTATATTTAGCCCATAAATAGAATCGGTGTCGCAACATTCCATGCCCCTTGAAATGCGATTTGTCCTCAAATTGATCACTATAACTCTTCACGGAAACGTCATCAGATTTTGCAATTGATAACCAAGGTGGCTTCTCCGGTTTAAACGTTATCCGTTGCTTGAAGTAATACCGTTGTTTCTCCATGATGGAAATGCTAGTTTTGCTTTAAACTCCTCATTTGTTGTCCGTGGCACTTGTGACATAACCTTTTTAGTAGCTCTTATCATTCCATGCTTCTCATGGTAAATTTTTGAAAGCAAACTTGCATCATATTTAGAGTAGGCGACAATGGATTCGCCATGGCCATGGTAGTCACGAATAATAACTCCACAATGCTCCTGATTAAGTTCGAGTCTTTTTCCACGATCAAAAATCATGCGAGGGTATTCGAGACAAGGGTCGTAATAATCCTCACCAGGAAGTTTGCGGTGGATAACGAATGATGCCACAGTTAACGCATAAGTCTCTTCCGAAGTTTCCTTACGGTTCTCAATAGTCGCAGCCAAATTTAATAGGAGCGATCTTTGTTGGCGTTGTTCCAGAAATAAAGCTGCTTCTTTTTCCTCGGCATTGTAGTCAATGTGGACGTCACTTGAATTAAAAGACTCGGTAGCACAGACAAATTCATTACCTTTATATGTCTCCATGAACTGTGTCGTACTAGAATCTTGGAAAGTGGCCATCTTTGATTCCTCCACTTTGTTGGCCGAACTATCTATGATGTCATTACTCTTGTCAGAATATAACATATTCTGCTGATAATACTCTACAGTAAGCACTTCCCCACTAGTAATAGGAGAAAGAAGCTCGGCTAGTATCTTATCAAGTTTCGATGTTGTTTGAGGGTGAAAATGGTTTCTGCTGATTTCGGTAATTTCGGGTGTGTGGGTGAGAAACGAATTTAAACCCTAAACAATGTACTGCACGTGAGTACTTTAGATTCGAGAGATCAATCTGTACAAATCCGGCCTAAACCAAGAAATGGCCGTTCCAGACTTGCTTCGGTCACACAGTGAAGGAGAATGGGTTGGTTTTGGGGAGGGAAGCGAAGAAAGTGTTGAGACCAGGCTGATTCTGGAAGAGTAGTTGTTTCTACGACTTGTATCAGAAAATGGGAAGCTAACGGATGGAAAGCTTACAAAATGTTTTCTGAGTGTTGTATGCTCCTGACTGAACTTGTTGTTCGGTGGAAATAGATAAGACCTATTTATACAAGTCGGAGTGAAACGTACTCTGGTCTCATTAAGGAATGGAATAATGGGTGAGTAAATGGGAGGAGGTGGTAACCGTTAACGCATGGAATTGATGTTCCATAAAAAAGAGCGTTTCACCATTATTCCCTGTATTTACTAACCGCCTCATCCTTATGACACTTCCTTATGACGGGCGTAGTGTACGCCGCACGCTGTAAACCGCCAAACCAATACCCAAAGGGGATCCCCCAGTTTGTGATATGTGTTGATGTCTCGAATGTTTTTGTGGAAAACATGTAGCATGTTGTCGTTCGTCTGGCAAGTCGAGCTTGAGAGACTTGCTGGCTTGGTGACCTTCGACGGTTGAGATTTTGCATCTTAAGAGAAGAGGTGGCCGTTGATTGTCGCACGCTTCCGTTGGTTGCATAGGGAAGGCTAGTATGAAGGCACGACAAGGTTGGCATGGCATTGGCATGGTATGCCTTGGCGTGGCCAAACTAGACTTTGGGTCAAAGGTTACCATGCGTTGTCTGGTAACCTTGGACGACTAGGATTTGATCATGGGATTGAAGGGGGACCGTTGATTGTCACACGCCTTCGTTTTAGTAACCACATAGGGAAGGCCAGCATGGTGGCGCGGCTAGGTTGGCATGTCGTGGGCATGGCATGCCTTAGCGCGGTTTGGGCGTGTCCAAACTTAGGATTTCGGGCCAAAGGTTACCATGCGTTGTCTGGTAACCTTGGATGACCAGGATTTGATCCTGGGATTGAAGGGGGACCGTTGATTGTCGCACGCCTTCGTTTTAGTAGCCGCATAGGGAAGGCCAGCATGGTGGGGCGACTAGGTTGGCATGCCGTGGGCATGGCATGCCTTGGCGCGGTTTGGGCGTGGCCAAACTTAGGATTTCGGGCCAAAGGTTACCATGCGTTGTCTGGTAACCTTGGATGGCTAGGATTTGATCCTCGGATTGAAGGGTGACCGTTGATTGTCGCACGCCTTCGTTTTTAGTAGCCACATAGGGAAGGCCAGCATGGTGGCGCGACTAGGTTGGCATGCCTTGGCGCGGTTTGGGCGTGGCCAAACTTAGGATTTCGGGCCAAAGGTTACCATGCGTTGTCTGGTAACCTTGGATGGCTAGGATTTGATCCTGTGATTGAAGGGGGGCCGTTGATTGTCGCACGCCTTCGTTTTAGTAGCCGCATAGGGAAGGCCAGCATGGTGGCGCGGATAGGTTGGCATGCCTTGGCGCGGTTTGTGGCCAAACTTAGGATTTCGGGCCAAAGATTACCATGCGTTGTCTGGTAACCTTGGATGGCTAGGATTTGATCCTGGAATTGAAGGGGGGCCGTTGATTGTCGCACGCTTTCGTTTTAGTAGCCGCATAGGGAAGGCCAGTAAGGTGGCGCGACTAGGTTGGCATGCCGTGATCATGGCATGCCTTGGCGTGGTTTGGCATGGCCAAACTAGGGTTTTGGGTCAAAGGTTATCATGCGTTGTCTGGTAACCTTGGACGGCTAGGATTTGCTCATGTGATTGAAGGGCGACCGTTGATGGCCGCACGCCTTCGTTTTAGAAACCCTAATTAGCGCCCTTTACTAGAATCGTTGTAGAATTCTCGTACGGACTCGGATTTTGACGGTCCGCCCCTCAAATCGACCGGAAAAGAATGTCCTATCTCTTATCGCGGGGACATTTAGGTTTTGAACTCGTTCGGGAGGTGAAAACAGCCCGAGAGTAAAACTCAGGAAGAATTCAGGAGGGATGTTGCGGGCCCGAGGAGGCATAGTTTAGGCGCGGCCAAAATTAGGGTTTTGGCATTGGGCCAAACTTTACCATGCGTTGGCTGGCGACCTTGGACGGCTAAGATTTGCATCTAAGGTGGAAGGGTGGCCGTTGATTGTTGCACGCCTTCGTTTTAGAGGCCGCATAGGGAAGGCCAACGTGGTTAGGGCCAAGGCAAGGTGAGGCTTGGCTTGGTATGTGGGGCCAATGGCTAGGCATGCCGTTTGGCACATGGTGCGGCTAGCATGGCTAGGGCTAAGGCAAGGTGCGGCTTGGCTTGGTATGTGGGGCCAATGGCTAGGCATGCCGTTTGGAAGATGGTGCGGCTGGCATGCCTTGGCGTGGTGGTGCTGCTGGGCACGGAGGTGCGGCTGGCATGGCTGGCATGCCATTTGGCACATGGTGCGGCTAGCATGGCTGGCATGCCTTGGCGCGGTGGTGCTCCTGGGCACGGAAGTGTGGCTGGCATGGCTGGCATGCCTTGGCGCGGTGGTGCTGCTGGGCACGGAGGTGCGGCTGGCATGGCTGGCGTGCCTTGGCGCGGTAGCATGATAATTTTAGGGTTTTGTACAGGTGATGTCAATCAATGTTAGGGGTTCTGCCGTGGAACATGATACATAGAAAAAAAAAAGTACCCTGGTAATTCTTACGTAAGCATGCTGGTTGATTCGATAAATGTGTTAATGGTCAATAAATGCGCTAGAGGTCATGGTGACCTCATGCCAGGTGCATAGTTTTACGATTTTAACCCTACGCTAAAAGCCACCATCAACATTAAGTCCCCTGCTTAGCTCGGAACGGGAGCCGCGTTGCGAGGTAAGCATAAGATGGTGGCAGGCTAGGAAAGAGATCGAAACAATAAGTCATGTAAAGATGGTCAGGAAAGTCCGGCTAACCTTTTTGAGAGGTAAAGAGAGTTTGTGCTTCCCGTGTTGGCGGCTTTTCATAAATCATACTGGTGGTGCAGACCGTGGAGTGGTGAGATGAAAATTGTTGGCTTGGAATGGGAGCCGCACGCGTTGGTCGGCTTGAAATGGGAGCCGCAGGCGTCAGTCGGCTTGGAATGGGATCCGCACGCGTTGGTTGGCTTGGAATGGAGTCGTCAGCATTGGTCGGCTTAGAATGGAGCCGTCAGCATTAGTCGGCTTGGAATGGTGGAAATGGTGATGACGCTGGAACTTCGGCTATCGAATGGTGGTGATGGCACAACTTTGTCTAAATTAGGGTGTGGCATTCTGAAACCCTAATTAGCGCTCCTTAGTAGAATTGTTGTAGAATTCTCGTACGAACTCGTATTTTGACGGTCCGCCCCTCCATCTGAACGGAAAAGAATTTCCTTTCCCTATTAGCGGGAATATTTATGTTTTGAGCTTTTCTAGGAGGTGAAAACGGCCCGACAGTGAAACTCAGGAAGAATTCAGGAGGGAAGTTGCAGGTCCGAGTGGTATAGTCGCGCCCAGTCATCTGTTCCCGTTCATGGAGCAAGAAGGAGTCGTCATTCTGTTCAAACTCTAGAAACCCTGTCCGCATGAAAAGAGGTATCGACCCTCTTTTGTTGTTCGTCTGGATCCGTGCTTTCGTCTGCAGTGTCTCTCCAGTGGATTCCAAAATTTACCAAAACTCCACTGCATTCTTGGGATGAATGGATGAAATACATGCTCGGCAACGATCATGTCAGCGCTAATCTCGGATATTTTTTTTGTGTTGTCGGCCATCCTTGACTTTAGGCTATTCAGTGTCTGGATCTTCTGATCGCGATGATGATATGTTGTGGATGATTGTATGGTAGAAATCTTCCGAAGACACAATTTGAAATAGATGAGTTGGGAGACATTTTGTCGTCGTTGTGCTGCTGTCAGGTCTTCAAGGACTTTGTTCCAAGAGACATCCTTCGAACCAGCTTCTGAATCTTGGACTATCATATGGAATGGGACGCGGTGAAAAGTCCTCAGTTATACTTCCGTTTGATCCGATGGTCATGGCCGAATATGTGAATGTATCTCTGCGGCGTGCTTTTGGAGTCTTCGGTGCATATGTACTACGGCTTCATGTTGAGAAATTCTTGCGTAAAACTTCGACAGCGATGATGTTGAAATTAGAAACAACCTGGTTGAGGGGAGTGAAAGCGTCCCATGTTGGTAGTCCCAATGTGTAGCATACTTTCATTGCATCACCTTGAATCCATGTCCACGGGATTTGATGCAAGCTTATTGTACTTTTCTGGATACCACGCGTGGCTCCCTCTGTTTCTTCAGAAAAATGTTTCATCCGCGTCTCTGGAGTTTTCTGATGAGTCTTTGATAGTGAAGGTATTCCGTGTAAATCCTCAGTCCCCAAGTATGGCTTTGTAGTGATTGTTGCTGCGGTGAAGCTTTGTCCGGTGTCCACAAATGAGCGGTAACAGTTCTTGGTAGTAGATGTAATCATACGATATTACATTGTCGTTGGAACAAAGTAGGTTGACCGGAATTGCATGGGCATCCATGGGAGTAAAAGGATTGGCTGGATGCGTAAGCGAGCAAACCGCCCATGATCACGAGTTTTGGGGGGATGGATCAAAAGGTGGCCATGGCTACGAAGATTGTCTGGCTTTGACCATAATCCTTGAGATGGTGAGTGTGCTGGCACGACCCTTTGCAGGAAGGAGTGGCGTTGAAGCGGCTTTGGCTCTTGGAGAGGACGTTGAGACTTAAAGAGCCAAACGCTAAAGCTTTGGTTTTGGATCCTGGAGCAGCTTATGGAGAGAATACTGAAGTGGAGCGGCTACTGGAGCGAACGTTGAAGCGGAGCAGTTGCCGCAGGACATGGAAGCGGAGCGGGTGTGTCAATCAGCGTGCTGTGAAATTGAACACCCTTCACATGAACAGTGGTTAGGAGTCCCCAGTTTTATTTATCAATCGTACTTTTCCAGGAGAGGTTGGGGTTTTGGAACGCTTCCTGGCTGGAAACACTTGCCTTTATTGATGCAGTGCGGTTGAGGGATGGAAATATGTCTTGACGCTACGCCTTGGAGAAATATAGAATCTCACATAACTGTTTCATCACAGATTGCGCGACTTTGTGGGCGAAGTCCCCATCGTGCGGGTCCTAACAGGAAGAGGGTCTCTGTGAACTCAGGAGGGTTGCCGATCCCCTTTGCTTTCGATTTTGGAGAAGTCGTTCCTGATATTTTACGCGTGATGAAATTAGATTGCTGATCCCTTCTACTGGGCGTTCAAGAGCAACGCGAGCCTCTTGATCCATAAACGCACGTCCTGCTGAAGTGTCTTTTGTCTTTTCATTAAATCAACAATGGTAAAGGAGGACGGCTTTTTCCGGCTCTTCCAGTATCTTGCCCTGATGGTGGGGTAGCAGTGCCTCTAGTGACGGTTGGAGCTATCATGCTTGAAGAAACGTTGGGGTGACGGAAGCGGCTCTGGTTCTGGTGGGTGTATCGTGCAGAGATGGCACGGTTTTGATCACGGAGTGCTGGAGCCATGGCGCTGCTTCGAAGGGTGAGGATGGCGCTGCTTTGGCTGGTTGTGGAGCGGAGAAGATGGCGCTGGAAGGGCGCAAGCTGTTAGCGCCGGAAAGGATGCAAGTTGTCGGTGCTGGCCATCGAGCAGAGAAGCTAGCACTGGAGGGATGCAAGCTGTTGGTGCTGACCAGGGTGTGGCATTGTGGCTGGCATGTAAGTCTGGTAAGCGCGTCTGGCATGCGCATCTGGTAAGCGCGCCTGGCATGCGCGTCTGGTATTATCTTGGACGCGGACTGTTGGCGTTGTAACTTTGGCTACCAAGCGGTGATGATAGCGTTGGTGGCTTCAGTCCGTGGGACGGTGGAAACGGTACTTGAAAGGCTTGCAGGGTGGAACACGGAATGCTGGTGTTAGCGGTAACGTGGTAGCAATAAAGTGGGCAAGCATATTACAGCTATGTACTCCAGCGTTTCTCTTTCAATTTGTTTTCTTGTTGGTACAAACCCTAGCCATATGTATGCCTTCCATAAATTTGTAGAAATATTTTTCTTCTGAACGGATGTAAACCCTAGCCATAGGTATGCCTTTCATAAACTTGTGGAAATACTTCATCATAAACAATTCCTCTTCGAATACCACCGTAGTAACGTCGGCTACCTCATGAATAGATCGGGTAGTCATTATTATGCAAAGTAGGCGCGTACGGGTAGGTGACTGTTTTTTTTTTGAAAGGCAAACAAAGCGCCTGGTTCATGGTTCGGTTTTTTCTTCTTCTGGTTTTTTGGATTGATAGATGATTGTTTTTTATAAGAGTTTTGGATTATTTTGGAATAATGGTTTTTTTTTTTTTTTATATATGCTAAAGTCTGAATTGGAAGTGTAAATAACAAATCATCTGGGAAAGTTGTGAAACCGTGAATATTGTATGATGATGGAAAGTATGGGAACAATATGGCTATCGGTTTTTATTATCTATGTAAAGATTTGAAGTAGTAGACCATGTATTTTGTCTAGGCAAGACTTACTCGGTTTTCTGGATCTCCTGACGAAAAATGAACCTTCCGGGTGTAAGTCCGAGTTTTGTGGGAAGCACCGTGATGTGGAAAGTCCCCGGTCGTCTCGAGTCACTTGATAATCGAGTCGTCGATCCCTGGGTGGATCGTTTGCTTTTAACCTCTGGGAAGTCCCCAGTCGCCCCTTGCGGTGTCATGACTGGTAATCGGGTCGTCTGGTAACTGAGTCGTCAATCCCGGAGCAGATCGTATAGGGTCGTCTGGTAGCTGAGTCGATTCATGAGCGGATTGTTTTCCTCTACCGTCCTGATGTCTGCGTCGAAGTATGAGATCGAGGATTGAAAATTTGACATTGTAACCGAAAGATCAATCTCCCACGGTGGTCGCCAATTGTTTGAGGGTGAAAATGGTTTCTGCTGATTTTGGTAATTTCGGGTGTGTGGGTGAGAAACAAATTTAAACCCTAAACAATGTACTGCACGTGAGTACTTTAGATTCGAGAGATCAATCTGTACAAATCCAGCCAAAACCAAGAAATGGCCGTTCCAGACTTGCTTCGGTCACAAAGTGAAGGAGAATGGGTTGGATTTGGGGAGGGAGGCGAAGAAAGTGTTGAGACCAGGTTGATTCTGGAAGAGTAGTTGTTTCTACGACTTGTATCAGAAAATGGGAAGCTAACGGATGGAAAGCTAACAAAATGTTTTTTGAGTGTTGTATGCTCCTGACTGAACTTGTTGTTCGGTGGAAATAGGTAAAACCTATTTATACAAGTTGGAGTGAAACGTACTCTGGTATCATTAAGGAATGGAATAATGGGTGAGTAAATGGGACGAGGTGGTAACCGTTAACGCATGGAATTGATGTTCCACAAAAAAGAGCGTTTCACCATTATTCCCTGTATTTACTAACCGCCTCATCCTTATGACACTTCCTTATGACGGGCGTAGTGTACGCCGCACGCTGTAAACCGCCAAACCAATACCCAAAGTGGATCCCCCAGTTTGTGATATGTGTTGATGTCTCGAATGTTTTTGTGGAAAACATGTAGCATGTTGTTGTTCGTCTGCCAAGTCGAGCTTGAGAGACTTGCTGGCTTGGTGACCTTCGACGGTTGAGATTTTGCATCTTAAGAGAAGAGGTGGTCGTTGATTGTCGCACGCTTCCGTTGGTTGCATAGGGAAGGCTAGTATGAAGGCACCGCAAGGTTGGCATGCCATTGGCATGGCATGCCTTGGCGTGGTTTGGACGTGGCCAACTTAGACTTTGGGTCAAAGGTTACCATGCGTTGTCTGGTAACCTTGGACGGCTAAGATTTGATCTTGGGATTGAAGGGGGACCGTTGATTGTCACACGCCTTCGTTTTAGTAGCCACATAGGGAAGGCCAGCATGGTGGCGCGGCTAGGTTGGCATGTCGTGGGCATGGCATGCCTTGGCGCGGTTTGGGCGTGGCCAAACTTAGGATTTCGGGCCAAATTAAGGTTACCATGCGTTGTCTGGTAACCTTGGATGGATATGATTTGATCCTGGGATTGAAGGGGGACCGTTGATTGTCGCACGCCTTCGTTTTAGTAGTCGCATAGGGAAGGCCAGCATGGTGGCGCGGCTAGGTTGGCATGCCTTGGTCATGGCATGCCTTGGCGCGGTTTGGGCGTGGCCAAACTTAGGATTTTAGGCCAAAGGTTACCATGCGTTGTCTGGTAACCTTGGATGGCTAGGATTTGATCCTGCGATTGAAGGTGGACCGTTGATTGTCGCACGCATTCGTTTTAGTAGCCGCATAGGGAAGGCATCATGGTGGCACGGCTAGGTTGGCATGCCGTGGGCATGGCATTCCTTGGCGCGGTTTGGGCGTGGCCAAACTGAGGATTTCGGGCCAAAGGTTACCATGCGTTGTCTGGTAACCTTGGATGGCTAGAATTTGATCTTGGGATTGAAGGGGGACCGTTGATTGTCGTACGCCTTCGTTTTAGTAGCCGCATAGGGAAGGCCAACATGGTGGCGCGACGAGGTTGGCATGCCTTGGCGCGGTTTGGGCGTGGACAAACTTAGGATTTCGGGCCAAAGGTTACCATGCGTTGTCTGGTAACCTTGGATGGCTAGGATTTGATCCTGGGATTGAAGGGGGACCGTTGATTGTCGTACGCCTTCGTTTTAGTAGCCGCATAGGGAAGGACAACATGGTGGCGCGGCTAGGTTGGCATGCCGTGGGCATGGCATGCCTTGGCGCGGTTTGGGCGTGGCCAAACTTAGGATTTCGGGCCAAAGGTTACCATGCGTTGTATGGTAACCTTGGATGTCTAGGATTTGATCCTGGGATTGAAGAGGGTCCGTTGATTGTCGCACGCCTTCGTTTTAGTATCCGCATAGGGAAGGCCAGCATGGTGGCGCGGCTAGGTTGGCATGCCGTGGGCATGGCATGCCTTGGCGCGGTTTGGGCGTGGCCAAACTTAGGATTTCAGGCCAAAGGTTACCATGCGTTGTCTGGTAACCTTGGATTGATAGGATTTGAACCTGGGATTGAAGGGGGACCGTTGATTGTCGCACGCCTTCGTTTTAGTAGCCGCATAGGGAAGGCCAACATGGTGGCGTGGCTAGGTTGGCATGCCGTGGGCATGGCATGCCTTGGCGCGGTTTGGGGCCAAACTTAGGATTTCGGGCCAAAGGTTACCATGCGTTGTCTGGTAACCTTGGATGGCTAGGATTTGATCGTGGGATTGAAGGGGGACCGTTGATTGTCGCACGCCTTCGTTTTAGTAGCCGCATATGGAAGGCCAGTAAGGTGGCGCGGCTAGGTTGGCATGCCGTGGGCATGGCATGCCTTGGCGCGATTTGGCGTGGCCAAACTAGGGATTTGGGTCAAAGGTTAATTACCATGCGTTGTCTGGTAACCTTGGACGGCTAGGATTTGCTCCTGGGATTGAAGGGCGACCATTGATGGCCGCACACCTTCATTTTAGTAGCCGCATAGGGAAGGCCAGCATGGTGGCGCGGCTAGGTTGGCATGCCGTAGGCATGGCATGCCTTGGCGCGGTTTGTGGCCAAACTTAGGATTTCGGGACAAAGGTTACCATGCGTTGTCTGGTAACCTTGGATGGCTAGGATTTGATCCTGGGATTGAAGGGGGACCGTTGATTGTCGCACGCCTTCGTTTTAGTAGCCGCATAGGGAATGCCAGTAAGGTGGCGCGGCAAGGTTGGCATGGCATACCTTGGCGTGGTTTGGCGTGGCCAAACTAGGGTTTTGGGTCAAAGGTTACCATGAGTTGTCTGGTAACCTTAGACGTCTAGGATTTTCTCCTGGGATTGAAGGGCGACCGTTGATGGCCGAACGCCTTAGTTTTAGAAACCCTAATTAGCGCCCTTTATTAGAATCGCTGTAGAATTCTCGTACGGACTCGTATTTTGACGGTCCACCCCTCAAATCAACCGGAAAAGAATTTCCTATCTCCTTTCGTGGGGACATTTAGGTTTTGAACTCGTTCGAGAGGTGAAAACAGCCCGAGAGTAAAACTCAGGAAGAATTCAGGAGGGATGTTGCGGGCCCGAGGAGGCATAGTTTAGGCGCGGCCAAAATTAGGGTTTTGGCATTGGGCCAAACGTTACCATGCGTTGGTTGGCGACCTTGGATGGCTAAGATTTGCATCTAAGGTGGAAGGGTGGCCGTTGATTGTTGCACGCCTTCGTTTTAGTGGCCGCATAGGGAAGGCCAGCGTGGTTAGGGCCAAGGCAAGGTGCAGCTTGGTTTGGTATGTGGGGCCAATGGCTAGGCATGCCGTTTGGCACATGGTGCGGCTAGCATGGCTAGGGCTAAGGCAAGGTGCGGCTTGGTTTGGTATGTGGAGCCACTGGCTAGGCATGTCGTTTGGCACATGGTGCGGCTAGCATGGCTAGGGCTAAGGCAAGGTGCGGCTTGGCTTGGTATGTGGGGCCAATGGCTAGGCATGCAGTTTGGCACATGGTGCGGCTGGCATGGCTGGCATGCCTTGGCGCGATGGTGCTGCTGGGCACGGAGGTGCGGCTGGCATGGATGGCATGCCTTGGCACAGTGGTGCTGCTGGGCACGGAGGTGCGACTGACATGGCTGGCATGCCTTGGCGCGGTGGTGCTGCTGGGCACGGAGGTGCGGCTGGCATGGCTGGCATGCCTTGGCGCGGTGGTGCTGCTGGGCACGGAGGTGCGGCTGGCATGGCTGGCATGCCTTGGCGCGGTAGCATGAGAATTTTAGGGTTTTGTACAGGTGATGTCAATCAATGTTAGGGGTTCTGCCGTGGAACATGATACATAGAAAGAAAAAAGGTACCCTGGTAATTCTTACGTAAGCATGCTGGTTGATTCGATAAATGTGTTAATGGTCAATAAATGCGCTAGAGGTCATGGTGACGTCATGCCAGGTGCATAGTTTTACGATTTTAACCCTAAGCTAAAAGCCACCATCAACATCTGTATAAGCATCTGTAGCTTTTGTTTTGTCGCAACTATAATTAGTACTTTTCTCTTCCACAAAAGCATTAGAACTGCAACGAATGGACTCTCTCGCGTATACATGAACATCTTCAATACCTGAGTGAGCTATTTGCGCCAATGTGGAATGGGTACGGCATGGATTAATACGCTTGCGAGATCGGAATCGAGAACAAAATGTACGACAAAACTGTGGCCATGTTAGTTGTCCTAGATAGTGTTGCATCCATTGATACCAATGGATTGCATCACCACTGAGATGGACAGCAGCCATGGATACTTTTTCGGCATCACTTGTACCATGAAAATTAAAGTACTGTTCCGCCGTTAGAATCCAGCCTTCCGAATCTTCTTCGTCATATATTGGGAACATCAAATTAACTTTTTCTGCTTGAACGACTGAGCTTGTTGTCGGCATCCCAGTATGTGATCCCTGTAACCTGATAGACGCCTTGTAATTGAAATAGCCCCGCTGTTGAATTTGATGGTTGTTACGCACTTGCTGATTCATAATAATACTTCAATAAAATCACGTTTTTTTTTGTTTTTTGTTTTTTTTTAAATAAGATGAATACTGATGGAATGGTATAGCAGCGTAAGATGTAGTGAATAATATTGAGGATCTAAACCTAGCTGATACCAGATGATAGGGTACTAACCAACCCTAAACTCGTCATAAGCCCATGGGTAGAACTCAACTCGAAAACCGGTTGACTAGATGAGGGATCTCATTGACTTATAAACTACCCAATTAAGCCATATCTACCAATGTGGGACTAAGGTCCCAACATCCCACCACGCTTCTAGACCCAACGTCCTCGTTGGCCCACTCTATCGACACTGGCCGGACGGTAGCCCTTTCTCTTATGGCGGCTCCACTCGCCTACCAGTATTCAATGCTGGTGGCAACTACGCACATACATAGGTGCCCCTACACTTTAATCTAGCCTATAGGTCACCCCTTCCGTGGAGCGGGCATGGGTCATGGTAATTGGCTCTGATACCAAATGTTGGGATCCTGATACTAATCACACAAGACCCTAATACTAACTCGAACCATAATAACCAATTGATCCGTTGATTGGAGATCAACCACCATTAGCTAAATTGTTTTCATTAATTTTTTTCGATGATTAAAACCATAGAACAAACTAGTATACTTATATAAAACATGACTTGGAAAGCAAGGAAATAACCCTAAACTAATTACTAAAAATACCTGTAATTCTGATTGGGGTTGGTTTCCAACAAGATGCCTCAACATCTTACCCTGACTTGGGGCTTAGTTTTTCAATATCTCTTCTTACTTTCTTACATAGCAATTGCAGAACGAGTTTACTAATATATTCGTGCTTGCTCACTTAATTGAGTTGATGTTACTGAAAGATGATGATGGGCGAACTCACATCGGAGTAGCAATCTCGGACAGATATTGACGATTAGATCGGACATGCAACTCTCATCAACTCGTGGAGAAACAACCAGCACGATGATGATTCAACAGAGCTCGGACTCATCATTCTCAGACCACATGCGAGGAAAACAGAGTCAACCAACACGATGATGATTCAACAGAGCTCGGACTCACCAATTGATCGGTCAAGGAGCATGAACTCGGATTGTTCAGTGTCATCGGTCTAGAAGCAAGAACTCGGATCGTGACAGTGACATCGTAACAGAAGCATCAACTCGGACTTGTTACCCGATCAAACACTATATCCCACATTTACTTTCTGATTTACTTTTCTAATTGCATACATGAGATGCTAGATTAGTTATAGCTAAGTGTTTCACACTCAACAAATGATTGATATTTTGAATATAGAGAAATTTAATACATTTCATATACAGCAGGTGTACGGTAATATTCCAACAGAGGGACTCAACTATTGCGCCTAATGCCCATCTTAGATGGTTCATCCATGCTCGCCAGGCTTATCTCGGAGCAGCCATCTCGGACAGATCCTCGCAATTAGGATCGGACAATCAAAGCTCAATCCACATCGGATTAGAAGCGATGTCGGACCAGAAACCAATCAGCACGATATGAGCCAACCAGAGCTCGAACTCACTAAGTCATCGGTATAGGAGCATGAAATCGGATCGTGACAATGATATCGGACTAATCAGTCCATCTCCGAGCAACAACTCGGATAACATACCTTTCTTACCTTATCTCTTGATTTCATTTGGATTAGTCATTAGTGCATGCAGATACTAAACAGTCTTTTGTTTAATAAGCATAAGCATACGCATAATTGATTCTTAGGTACATATATGGGATTAATGCTTTGAATATGTAGAATTTTGATGCATTTCCTGATCAACAGGTGCATGACAAAATACTTCACAAAGGGGATATGCTATGGCGTCTATCTTAGATGGTCATTTCAAGACTATTAACTGTATGCTATCAAAAGCAATCATCTCGGATCATCCACGATGGTGCATCCATGTTCGCAAAGCCTGCCACGATTGGAGAATCACCTCGAGAGCAGCAAACTATACAAGGACATTCTTATCTCTCTATCTCTGAAATTTATCATGTTGCATCCAAATGCAATCCATCAAGTTTGAATAGTATATCCAACTTACTATGAAATACATATGCTTAGTTAAAAGCTCACAAGTTACAGTGGAAATTACTTTCTTTTAATTATGACATAATAACTTGTCTTCAACTTTTTCTTTGAATAGTTATTAACCTTTAATTGAAATACACGGGGGCTGGAATAAGTCGCCAATACAAAGAAACAACTGACACGATTCAGTAGCGCGCTATCTAGCTTAACAACAGGCTAAGTATTTTTGGTCTCAAAGACCTAACTATATATATACTTGTATAGTAAATAATGATCTAGAATCGCATGACATGTTACACTAAGTGACTCCTTATGGCAGGGATTAGATAGAAATCGCTCAGGCGAACTGAATGCTTTAGAATTAAACCTTAGCATTGTTATAACATATTAGAATTGCTTACCTAGCAACACCTACTCCTTAATGAAGAGTATCATGTCACTGATGCATTTCATTTCATTTTGAACATATTTACATATAAGCTCTAAGTAGCCAATTTCATATGAATGTTTATAACAAACATTGAATTTCATTTACTCACATATTAATGTGGTAGTTAAAAGAATCATCTTGCTATAAGAAACATGCTCATGTCATCTAACATGCCATTCATAATAAATTATCATGATATAATATGCTTAAATGCTTTACATGCTCCATGCATTCATCTCGGATTAGCCCCAACAGTGCATCCAAGTTAGCCAAGCTCACGAATTAGCTTGCAAATATCGTCCATAGCATGGGACATTCTTATCTCTTTATTTCTAAATTCATCATGTTCTACAAATGAACTTAAACATGCCTAGTCATTGTCTTGAAGCATAATCATTTATAACTATACTTTCACTACTTTATTAACCGGTAATTGGAATTTCCAGGGATTTCAAGGGGCAAAGGAAACCTCATGACAAAGGCTACAAAGCTAAAGGACGATACGATCTCCAACCTTTCTTGCCAGTCTAAGGACAAACAGGGAAGTTTCTAACTCATATATTGAATATATAAATGCTTAACAAAAGCACCATTATGCTCAAAAACAAGCTGAGAATATCTAGTCTCAAAGACTTAAGCCGATATACGTATCGCACTGGCACTTCCAGAATCTTAAGCCGATATACGTATCTCACTGGTACATCCATCCAGAATCGAGTGTCACAATCTAGCGCGCCTGCTCCACAACGAGCATCACAATAAGTGACAATACGAAATCATATCGCATGAAAATTAGTAGAAAATGCTTAAATGATTGAATGCTTAATAAGTTAAATGCCTTAACATTATGATGTATTAACATTTCATGTTTTGCAGCAAATCTCCATATGGTTGGAGAATTCGGTTAAGTCGGATTGATTATCCGCATAAAGTAAAGTCGGATTAGACATAATCCGCATAAAGGCATGCCTATCATGCATTAGGGACTAGCATTATGCTAGATAAGGTTAGAGTCAGATTAGTTGAAATATGCATAAAGGAATGCTTATCATGCACTAATATTAGAGTCGGATTAGTCGTAATCCGCAATAAAGCTATTGTTGTGTTTGTATTTGCTTGCAGGTACACTTGATGTATGTATGGTACATCTGCTTGTTATATATATGTGTTTTCCTGTAGGGTTACTTGGTGTATCATACATACATCCTCCTCTTGTTCTATATGTATGTGTTTGCTTGCAGGGATATTGAATGAATGTGCTATATATATATCTCCCTTGTCATCTGTATTTTTTGCAGGGAAAAATAGTTTTCTTAATGATACTCTTTTTCATCATAGATGGATCGGGGCATGATCCCCATCCGAGAAAACAACTTCTCGAAGCCATTACGAACAGTATCGGGGTAACCAAACCCTCGTGCGAGAAAATATCTTCTCAAGACCATCACGATGGTAATCGGGCTATGAGCCCTATATGAGAAAACCTCTTCTCGATGCCATACAATTTATTTTTATGAATTTTTTTTATCTGTTGAATGTATGTATATTATATATAATTTTTGTTTGCATGATCACTTACTTAGTGTTGTCCCATTATGAATGGTAACAGGGGCACGACCCCTCTGTGAGGAAACATCTCCTCAAGACCATCATGAATGGTAAGGTGCTAGCCACACCATTCCATCCTAAATAGGATGATGCGAGCAATGCTCAAGATGCCTGATACAGAAAATGACCTAGGGCAATGCCATCTAACCATAGAAGTTAGGTGATGCGGGGACTCCCTAAGCTACTTGAGACGGAAACATTGACCTAGGGTAATGCCATCTCGATCACAAATCAGATGATGTCCTGTAATTAAGGAGGTACCCTATAGTTGACTCACTTTAGGCTGAAGTGTGAATCAACGATCAGAGGTATCGCCCTCATCATAGTATGCGCCACGAGCCGACTATGGGGCAGGTGCCTTCCGACAGCGAAGCACTATATAGAATCTACGAATATATGTCCGATAGAGGCATATACTCGGCATCAGAATGATCCTTGAAATCCTCTCGACTTGTATTGTAAGAGGTTATCTGGCCAAATGGGAAGTTGATCACTTCTCGGACTTATAGCCCATAACTTGTCCAAAGACGAAAGGGATACCACTATGGTGTGACCCTCATATAAAATCGCACAAAGTGAAATATTAAAATTGTATCCAGGTTCAATTACAATCATTTCATTATGATTTTGAATTTGCTTCATTACTAATCTATCTTAATTTGATGTATGCGGGTACAAGCTACAAGCAGTAGCATCATAAATGATATATTCAGAAAATGGAGTTAGGGGCAAACCTTGACTCTGGATTTCAAAAGCTATAAGCTCTTAAGCTTTCAAAAACCAAAGGGGGCAGTATATACCCTCAGTACCTTCACGAAAGGTTTAGATCCTCGGATCACAGATTGAGGCAATCTGTAAGTCCTCGGAGCAAGACTTCGGATTACCATCCGAAGACATTTTGAGTCCCCACGGAAACAAGCCTCCGATATATCTCTGAGCACAAAAAGAAAGACCTCGGACTACCATCCGAAGGCACAATGTACAACTTAATACCTTCAACAAAGGTACAGGTCCTCGGATCACAGATTGAGGCAATATGTAAGTCCTCGGGGTAAGGCTTTGGATTACGATCCGAAGACATTTTGTAGTCCCCACAGACATAAACCTCCAACTGGAGCATGAAGTAAGACCTCGGACTACTGTCCGAAGGTATTTAATATATCTTACATCCACACGATTCGAGGCAAACAGTAAGTCCTCGGGGCAAGGCTTCGGAATACCATCCGAAGACATTTTGAGTCCCCACAGATATTAGCATCCGATACATCTCGGAGCACAAAGTAAGACCTCGGACTACCATCCGAAGGCATCTAATCAATCTTACAGCTGCACGATTTGAGGCTATCAGTAAGTCCTCGTGGCAAGACCTCGGACTACTATCCAAAGTTGTTTGGCAAGACCCACATCGATGAATTACACAAATAAGTCTTTCTACACGGTGAAAAGCTATAAGATCTAGAACTTATCTATCTCAAACTTGTTCTTCTAGAACTTCTCTCAATTTATTTCATTTACATATATTTTGGATTTGTTCAAAAACTTATCCTCTCAAATGCTAACAGGAGCATATATGTTGAATTGTACCCATACGGATGAATCCTCATTGCTCGGAGCAAGGAGCAAGCTACAGATGCAAAGGCAATCAGCCAATTGTGAAGAAAGCTAAGTATCACCTTTATTAAGAAGTTATCTTACTGTGCATTCCACTAATTCTTCTAGCAATATGCTTAATAGCTTAATATATAGCATACATAGATTACATATGCCTAAATACAAATTATTCATACCATAAGCATGCTTAACGATATTCAATGTCTTATTTTATCATTGCACATGCAAAACTTTAAACTGTTTCTTACAAATACAGTGCTTAACTATTATAACATCATGCTTGCGAAGCAAAATCTTAAATTTATATTGTTGCGATATAGCAATTATGACTCTCCTCCATGAGCAGCAGGTACCCATGATGGTCCCGAGAAGCATAACCACGACAAGTCGTCAGAAACCGATGCCAACCAAGCCAGACAGAGCTAGAGCACAAACTGCCAAGGAGCAAGCACGACGATCACGAACACAAGGACTGCCTCAGAACTTCACACAAGAACAGGGGCAAGTGTTAATACTTTTAAAGCTGGTTATATTCTTCTACGAAGTTCCTTCAGCAACAACAAAGAGCCACGAAGCTCGGTACTACACATCACCAACTGAAGTCATGAACCAGCTCCAAGCAAAGAATCAATGACCAAGAATTCAGAGCGACCTCGCACGTCTACATCGTGTAGCACAGATCGTGAAGCATAAGCATCGCAACAACCAACTCGGACTACTTCAACCAAACACTCTACAGATGTGAAGTCTAACTAAAAGCCAGATCAGAACCAAGCATGTTCAGAAATCTCGCTCAGCCACTCTCCTCGCCCTGAAAGCCATACCGAAGTAGATTTGCTTAAGGATTATTGTTCCAACAACCCTCAACCAAAGGAGCAAAATGTGAGGGCAAAAGATGAGCTCGCTACGTGGCGCAAGATTAGAAGCCGTAGTATCCTACAACATTACTACCAAATACACTATGTACACCCAACCACTTAGTTTTATCCTATCTAGTCAGCCTTAAGGGCGTATTTGTAATTGATGTAACCACCTACCCTATAAAAGAGAAAAAGAAATAGGTCTTGAGGGATCTTTTGGATGGTCTCTAGCTAAGGCTAGCCTCCTTCTTCTTCCCTGGAGCTCCATGAGAGCCTCTTCAATGGAGATCTTGTAAACACCTCATATTATAGTGATACCCCGTGGATGTAAGTCACCATTGACCGAACCACGTAAAAGATATGTGTCCACTTTACTTTCATGTTCTTTAGCTTTCCTTTATGTATGTTTGTGTATGTTTTGATGGTTAAGATCATCTTGGGTGTAGTAGCAGAAAATATGCAACTACAATGGCAATTAACTATGTTTGGAAGAATAGCCATCTTGCCTATATGAGGAAACACCGAAAACTTGACTAAAATAGACTTCTAGTCACGTAATTACGCTCAAGTCCCCGAACCGTTACAAACAGTTTGTGGCTCATTTACTACTAACGAACTGCAACAATTACAGAAACACTTATACCTGTTCCTTTAATAAATCACTCATAACTTCTTCGTTATAACTCAGAATTGAGTGATTCTTGGCTCATTGAATTGGTAAGCTCATTCACTACCGCATGAGAACCTTTCCAGGGATAAAGGTTGTTGTCACTAAAGTCATAACCTCGAGTATATATATACATAAATGTATATTTCCCATCATAGGAATTGTTCCATAAAGTGAGCATTTGTTTCGATAGATTAGAAAGGTAAAATTTAACAAGACTCCAAATGAAATCAATAACCACTTACCTTTGTTGATGAATTCCTCGTTTATGTCTTCGTTTAATCTTCAGTCTTCAAGGGTTCGGTGATGTCCAATACTCAATTACATACTTTTAATCCTAAATCTGAAACTTTGGCTTTAGTAGACAAGAATTCAAGATATAGTTTTGACAACTGGCTTGAGATAGCAACACTTGTGAGTTCGGACGATCAATGCTCTAACAATCCCCCCCCCCTTGTCAATTTTAGTAAAAAAATTATTAATACATATGGATAACAAAAATAAAGCTTCGAAAAACTCCTCGATCCACCATATCCTATTGATTCCTTAGTTTCTCCAACTATCCTTGAACTCTTCGTTATTTCAAGTTGCAACGATTATGAACATGTTCAACTCAGCATCGTTGTTGTTGAAGAACCGATTCCATAGCGATAACAACTTTTTGAAAACAAATATTCTCAGTCGTTGTTATACAGACACATAATATTATTATCTTCTCTCCAAAGTTCAATTGTATCTCAACTTTGAAGTAATACTACGGTGATATGTTTCTCTCCCTTAATAAATACTTACATATTTTGTTTAATAGGTAAAACCTACTGCTTAAATGATTCACTCCCCTTTACATAATGATCCGTAAACCATATGTATGTAGTATGAAACTACTAAATGATTCTCCCCTTTTTCGTGAATAAAATTAACAAAGGTACAAAAATCGCGGGATCGTAGTGAATACAACCAAAAGATATCTCAAGTTTTTAAGGAAGACGAAGATACTACATAATAACATAGTTAAAATGGAACTCCTCATATCAACTTATTTAGATGATATCACATAGTAATAAGTACTTACCGCTCATCCTAGGAGATTAAAAACATACAAGCATCCCTTTTATAATTCCACAACCATACTCCCCACAAAGATATAGCAATTAAGCACAATTTCATTTAAGAACTCTCCCCCATAAAATGTTATTCACAAAGAGAACAACACGGCGACCTCTACAAGTAAAGGATTTATATGGACATTAACAAATTTACAAGTAAATATGTATCCATCACCATCATCAAAAGTTTACTCCTCTTAGTTTATTTAAAACGTAAGAGTTGAGCTAGCTTTAACTTTTGAAAAAAAATCATCATGAGATAGTGTTCAAATCATATAAATGTGATAAACAAAAACAATATCTCAAGGGAGTCAAGCAATACGCAAGGATGATCATGAGGATCGAGTATCACGATCATCTTATTTAAGATATAAACTTGTAAAGAACATACAAGATTTGATTTACTCTTAGACGGGAGAACTAATCTTTTCCGCAAGGATTTACACCAAGATTGGCTACCAAAAGCGTATAAAAAGATTTCCTTGAGATAGAAGAAGATGCACATATATATAAAAATATTTATAAATAACCATTAAGAATCGTGCATCATTCAAGCAATAACCATGTTCAATAACACTCAAGACTTAAACTATGAATCACGATCAAAAGAGATTTAATGATCAAAGTTATCTTAGAAGTGTTTTTAGAGAGTTATTCAAATACCAAATATCTCATAGAAATAATTTCATCGCAATTGAAAATAATCGACATGGTTGGTAAATGCACAAAGTACAAATACATGAGTCGTTCGTGAATCGGATGAGTCATGGTACGTGGACCGATTTGCAAACTTATAAGCAAAACCAAGTTCCGGAGTTGACAGAACTTTTTCAGTTCACGTACCGGTTTGCTAACTTAGGTGCAGCACTAAGTTCCGGAGTTGACAGAACTTTTTCAGTTCACGTATCGGTTTTCAAACTTAAGACCTTCACCGATTCCGGAGTTCATGGAACCTTTTCAGTTTGCGTACCGGTTTGGGTAATAAACTGGTTCTAGAACATTGAGCTGTATTGGTTCGCATACCGGTTTGAATACTTTAACCCAGTTCCCTTACCACAGTTCCAAAATGGTTTGCATAGGAATATGCATACCTATCCGGATCACGAAACAAACAGAATTTTCCATGATGTGCATACGAATATGCGTATAACATAAAACTGAAAGTCGATATATAGCTACTCCGCTACGTGTACGAGTACATGTAATACGGTTTCAGACTTATAACAGTTTTCCCAGTTTGTAAGACTGATAACGCTGTCTTGCATCCGAATCTATAGTACTTCTATATTTCTCTCTAAATCGATTTGAAACATTCCCAAATGACATTAAAAATGAACATAATTAAAACCGGGCTATTTTCAAATGATTAACTTGACTCAAATCTTAGTTTACTAACAATAAATTGTTCTTCACTACATTTGTCAAGAATATGAACAACCATTGCTTGAATTATATTTCGATAGTTTAAGCAGGATAAGCTTTAACTCGAAATTTCTTCTTTGCAATTCACCAAAAATAACAGGACATGGTACTGTTTGTTTCTTCACACCTGAACATTTAAGAATCTTAAACACAAATTAAGTTAGGTAGATATGAACGATACACAAGGTATATGAATCATTAGCCGCATTGGTTTGTCTATTACAATACTTCACCTACGATCCATTATCTCTTAGCTAAAAATGAATGATGTACCGGGAATTAACATGACTATTGTGTCTTGAGAGTTCTACCCAGAACCTAAGTTTAAATATTAATATTATGATTAGATACTATCCCTTTCATATCCTTCTTAGCTTGTTATGCAAAAATTCCCATGGATCCTATTCCCGTCTCTTGTAAGGAGTCAGATAGGCAGGGAAAACCTTTACCAGTTCCAAAGTTCACAGAACATTCAGCTTGCGTACCGGTTTGGGTACTAAACTGGTTCTAGAACATAGTACTATTTTGGCTCGCATACCGGTTTGATTATTTTAACCAGGTTCCCTTATCACAGTTCCAAAATTGTTTGTATACGAATATACATACCTATCTGGATCACAAAACAAACAGATTTTCCCATGATGTACCTATGAATATGCATATCACACAATCTGAAAGTCGATATATAGCTACTCCGCTACGTGTACGAATACATGTAATACGTCTTCAGACATATAACAGTTTTCTCAGTTTGTAAGACTGATAACACTGCCTTGTATTCCGAATATAGTGGTTCTATATTTCTCTAAATCAATTTGAAACATTCCTGAATAAATAAGAATGACACTTATCACTGTTCCAGGCTATTTTCGAATGATGAACTTGAATCATGATTTGGTTCCGAATAATAAATTGTTCTCCACTGAATTTGATCAAGTATGAACAAATGTCCATTAAGCTTAGTCATTATATTTCGAGAAATTCGTAAACTAAATAATTAGTTCTCGACTCGAAATTCTTGTCTATGCAAGCTAGTCTAATTAATTATGCGACAATCGTCTCAAGATAGAAAACTGAATATAACTTGAGAAATAGGTGGTTCAGTCTTCACTTACCTTTTATCGATGAAGTTCTCCAAAAGCTTCGGTTGATCTTCACCTTCAAACGGTAGAACGCAAATGATGACTGGCTCGTTTCTCAACTCCACTATCCTAGACCGAGACTTAACTAATTTTAGACTATAAATCAAGATATATATAGTTTTGACAACTAAATTTGACAACAAGCTTGATATAACAACACTTGTGAGTTCGACCGAGCAACGCTCTAACAATCTCCTCCTTTGTCATTTTTAGTAACAAAACTATTTAATACATATGGATAACAAAAATAAAGTTTTAAAAAAACTCCTCGATCCACCATGTTTTCTTGATTTCTATGGTTTCTCCAACTCTCCTTAAACTCTTCGTTATTTCAAGTTGCAATGATTCTGAACGTGTTCAACTCAGCATCGTTGTTGTTGAAGAACTGATTCCATAACGATAACAACTTTTTGAAAACAAAATATTTGCAATCGTTGTTATGCAGACACATAGTATTATTATCTTCTCTCCAAAGTTCAATTGTATCTCAACTCTGAAGTAATACTATGGTGAGATGTTTCTCCCCCTTAATCAATACTTACATCTTTTGTTTAATAGGTAAACTTATTGCTTAAATGATCCACTATCCCTTACATAATGATCCGTAAACCATAAGTATGTAGTATGAAACTACTAAATAATTCTCCTCCTATTTGTCAACAAAATTAACAAAGGTACGAAAATCGCGGGATCATAATGAATATAACCAAAAGATATCTCAAGCTTAAGGAAGATGGAGATACTACATAATAACATAGTTAAAATACAACTCTTCATATCAACTTGTTTAAGATAATATCATACAGTAATAAATACCTAGAACTCATCCCAGGAGACTAAAAATATACAAGCATCCCCTTTATAATTCCACAGCCACACTCCTCACAAAGATATAACAATAATGAAGCACAAGTTCATTTAAGAACTCTCCCCCATAAAATGTCATTCCCGAGAGAACAACATGAGTGACTGATGTGATTTTCAATTGAGTTGTAGTAAAAGGTTCGTTGAGACTTGTGAAAGCAATAGATTTTAGACTTAATAAAACTTAAAAATAAAGAAAACTTAACTCAAAATTTGATTTCAAGATATTAGGAAAAACCAAGACACTGATTCCACTATTACACATGAATGAATAACGGTAAATAACCCAAAACTCTAATTATCTTTTAAATCCCTTGTTTCTTAATTCACAAATAATCAGGCAAATTTTCAAAAGTTAATTGTATCCCCTAAGCATAGATTATCTTAACAAAGCATAACCTATCTAATTGAATCACAACTAATGAAGAAAATTTTGCAAACAATTAAAAACTCTGCAAAAGCAGTGATTGAGTGAATTATAAATTATAAATTACAGAAAATAAATAATTACCAATTATTCATGCGTAAATAGCTTCCTCATTGCCTTGGTTGTGAGAGAATAAGCCGCTCATCATGTTGGAAACACGCTCAAAAATCATTATTATTGCTCAAAGGGTGTTTACAAAGATGAAATGGAGAAAAAGATGAAAATCGGGTGTTTGCAAGGTTTATAATTGTTGCAAACACTGTTACAAAGAACGACAAAGAAGAAATGCTGATGTTACCGTAGCTCTGCGACCCTCACCTAATTGTCGTTAACACTGTAGCATGAACGACTATCTTTTTGGGTCTAATGTTCTTGGTGTTCTTGGTAGCAGCAGAAAATGGTGTATCCTGCAACTTGATTTTCTCGACTCTGTGACGTTCTAAATTCTCCATAATCTCCCGTATCCCCTCAATGAAACCCCAGGAACCTATTTATACCGAACAGCACCAATAAATCTCGCTCATTAACCCACAATAATCCTCCATTACTCGGTGTTAAAGAAAATATTTTCGGGAATATTTTCTTCCCTGATTTAACCCTTCACGCGTTTCCTGGTGTTGACACACTCCCAGTTGGAGTAAAACTCTGTTAAGATACACGCTATCCTCTAATACGCACAGGAAATCCCATGAATATCTCATGCAAACTCGTGAATATCTCCCGTCCTCTGTTTTCTTCTCACCGAGTATCTAGCCAATTTTAGCTGACAAAATCAACCATACCCTGCCTGTTAAGACTAGTCAAGTCTTCCCAACAATTACCAGCCGTTGAGTCTCCTTCAATCCCGTCCAAAATTCCAACCCTAATTCTGCCGGTGAAGGACAAAAAATTCCCGCCAAAACTGTTTTCAAACGAAGAAGAAAGGGTTTCCCCTTATCCAACAGCTGGGGTGCGAATAGCAGGAAGGCACCCCTTATCATTTGAGTGCCCCTTAACCAATAGTGAGAGTCCGAATAACACGTGTCCTCCGGGTGTCAAAATCAACTTTTCGAGCCGAATTTTCCAACAAAGTTTATTTCCAAAAATACCTAAAAATACATAAAAAACACAATATTAGTACAAAAAATCGAGACTAACAATAGAGACACTGAGGACAAATCAGATACAAAAATGTGTCTATCAAATACCCCCAAACTTATTATTTGCTAGTCCCGAGCAAATCTAATCTAGAAAATAAAATGACTACACTTAGCACGTTCAGCAAGCCGTTAAACCGCTAGGTGTCCCTAGTGGCGGAGTGTTGTCTCCGAAGGGTTTACCAGAGGTGTACCCACAAAACCTTTACTCCAGACCCTAGCTATCTACGCAGAACCTTGGAAGGCACTAAAGAATCTCCTTGGTTGGCATACTTATTGACTACAGGGGGAAGTACCCTGATGCGAAATTCCAATTGATGTACACGAGTTTGCACTCAAGCATAATAAAATTCATATAAAGTGACAGATCTCTACTCAGATAGTTTATGGACATCATAAACCGGAGTCAACCAATCACATGGATAGATTAAGAAGATGGATGTAGAGAAAAACGTGGTTGATGTTGACTAAGGTGAACCTATCCTAATAGACTGAGATACTGGTCTAGACTAATATCAACACACTGGTATATACAAGGGAACCAGTGGTCGATAATCCTAACTCTAGGTCAACTCGCCTTGCATATACAAGGGTACCAATGGTCGACTTTATTGTATTTATTCCGGTTGGTCTAGTGGTCTGGTCTTTTTTTTTTTTTGGATCTCAGTCACTCTATTTCACCCTAGCAATGGTAAAAAAAAAAGGAAAAAGAAGTGATCAGGATTGTTTCGATGTTTCCATCACGAGGATATGGCGAAACTACTATGTTTTCTTTTCTAACACCTGAGCTTTGTGCTTTTATGAATAGACTCTTCTAGATGTTTCCATCTAATCAGATTGGTTCCTCAACTCCTACAACCAAAATGTTTCCATCCACTTAGATTGGTTAATGCTTACCTTAATAAACATAAATTTCTAGGCTCTGGAGTTTATTTATTGCAACTAGCTAACAAAAAGTTTCTTCCCCACCCCCAAACTTAAATCTAACATTGACCTCAATGTTTCTAATGAAAGAGCAATACCAAAAAGTAAAGTAACATGAGGAATCAGTAAAGAGAGAAGTCGGAAATATAGTACCTGGGTGAAGAGAGAAATCAAAAACTAATATACAACATACAATCGCCTCGATGGTCAATCAAGGGTAAACAGGGTCCTCCAGAGGGACCTCCTCAACATCACCTGTAGGGAAGGGCTCTAAAAAGGGTTTCAATCTCTGACCGTTAACCTTCGAAGAACTACTACCGTCCGGTGTCTCGATCTCAACAGCTCCATGAGGAAATACAGTGCGAACAATAAAAGGCCCCGTCCACCGAGAACGTAACTTCCCAGGGAAAAGATGCAAGCGGGTATCATACAGAAGAACTTTTTGACCTGGAGAAAATGACTTCCTTAAAATATTTCTATCATGCACAAGTTTCATTTTGTTCTTATACTCCTTAGCACTATCGTAAGCATCTATACGAATCTCTTCCAACTCATTGAGCTGGAGTTTCCTCACGGGCTCTGCATTGTCAAGTGAAAAATTTAGCCGCTAACAGCCCAATAAGCTCTATGTTCTAACTCAACGGTAAATGACATGCCTTGCCATAAACAAGCCGATAAGGCGACATTCCAATAGGGGTTTTAAACGCAGTATGGTAAGCCCATAAGGCATCAGTAAGCCTAGACGACCAGTCTTTCCGATTAGGATTAACTGTTTTCTCTAATATACGTTTTATCTCCCTATTAGAAACCTCTACCTGACCACTAGTCTGTGGATGATATGGGGTGGCTACCTTATGTGTAATACCATATTTCTTCATCAAAAGCTTAAAAGGTCCATTACAAAAGTGCGACCCTCCATCACTAATTATAGCTCGCGGTTTACCAAAACGTGTAAGTATATTATTTTTCAAGAACTCAATCACAACCCTATGGTCATTGGTTTTACACGCAACCGCTTCAATCCACTTAGAGACATATTCTACAGCGACAAGGATGTATAGGTTACCAAAAGAATTAGGAAATGGACCCATAAAGTCAATACCCCACACATCAAAGACCTCAACAATTAAAATCGGGTTCAAGGGAATCATATTCCTACGGGAAATGGTTCCTAATTTCTGGCAACGTTCACAAGTAACACAGTAACTATGGGAGTCTTTAAACAATGAAGGCCAATAGAATCCACACTACAATATCTTAGCAGCAGTCTTCTTAGCACTAAAGTGACCCCCACAAGCATGATCATGACAAAAGGAAATAATACTGGACTGGTCACTCTCAGGTATACATCTCCTAATAATCTGGTCTGGATAATACTTAAATAAATAAGGATCATCCCAAAAGAAGTGCTTAACCTCGGCTAAAAACCTAGAACGATCTTGTTTACCCCAATGTTGGGGCATTCGACCAGTAACAAGATGATTCACTATATATGCATACCAAGGTGATTGGGAAACAGAGAACAATTGTTCATCAGGAAAGTTATCCCTTATATGAAGGGAATCATTAGGGGAACTAACAACCAGCCTAGACAAGTGGTCTGCTACTACATTTTCTGCACCCTTTTTGTCTCTAATGTCTGGACAAAATTCTTGTAATAAAAGGATCCATATAATTAATCTAGGTTTGGCATCCTTCTTAGACAAAAGGTATTTCAAAGCAGCATGATCAGTATAGATTATGATCTTAGAACCTAAGAGATAGGGTCTAAACTTGTCTAAGGCAAACAAAATGGCTAACAGTTCCTTCTTCGTAGTGGTATAGTTCAACTGGGAATCATTCAGAGTTTTGCTTGCATAGTAAATCACATGAAGTAATTTGTTTTCTCGATGATCTAGCACAACACCAATAGCATAATCTGAAGCATCGCACATGATCTCAAAGGGTAGGTTCCAGTTGGGTGCCTGGACTATGGGGGCGGTAGTAAGTAAAGTATTAAGCTTCTCAAAAGCCTCTAAACAAGCATCATCAAAGACAAACCTAACATCTTTTGCAAGCAAATTGCAAAGAGGTCTAGAAATCAAGCTAAAATTCTTAATGAATCGACGATAAAAACCTGCATGCCCTAAGAATGACCTAATATCTCTTACGGTTTTTGGGACCTGTAAAGTCTTGATAAGGTCAACTTTGGCTTTATCTACCTCTATACCCTTAGAAGATACGATATGCCCTAAAACAATTCTGATTGAACCATGAAATGACATTTCTCCCAATTAAGCACTAGATTCTTTTCCTTACACCTAGTCAAAACTAATGACAAATGGTGCAAGCACTCATCGAAAGATTAACCAAACACTGAAAAATCATCCATAAAGACCTCTAAGAACCGTTCTACCATGTCAGAAAATATGCTCATCATGCAACGCTGAACAGTCGCAGGGGCGTTACATAGCCCGAAAGGCATGCGTCTATACGCAAAGGTACCAAAGGGACAGGTAAAAGTGGTTTTCTCCTGGTCTTACGGGGAAATAACGATCCGATTATAGCTAGAGTAGCCATCTAAAAAGCGTAATGACTATGTCAAACTAATAATCTCTCTAGCATCTGGTCGATGAAGGGAAGAGGAAAGTGGTCCTTCCTAGTGACCTTGTTCAATTTCCTATAGTCAATACAAACACGCCAACCCGTGGTCACTCGGGTTGGGATTATCTCATTATTATCATTCTGGACTACAGTAATACCGGATTTCTTGGGAACAACCTGAACAGGGATGACCCACTTTCTTGTCCGAAATGGGGTAGATAATGCCCGCATCCAACGACTTAAGAACCTCGGTTCGAACTACTTCTTTCATATTAGGGTTTAGTCTTCGTTGCATCTTCCTAGAAGGTTTGGTATCTTCCTCTAAATAAATCGATGCATACAAACAAGAGGACTTATACCCTTAATGTCTGTTATGGTCCACCCTAAAACTTCCTTGTTGTTTTGAAGGACGGTCACTAGCCTACTTTCCTGATCAATATCCAAGTCGGAAGCAACAATCACAGGTAAAGTCTCAGACGGGCCTAAAAACACATACTTCAAGGTATCTGGCAATGGTTTTAGGTCCAACTTAGGAGGCTCTTCTAACGAAGGAACTAGGGTATACTTAGAAACTGGTAGTGGTTCGAACTTAGGTTTCCATCCATTACTAGTGTCTAACAAAGGGGTTGAATCTAACAAAGCATTCACCTCATTAATCACATTATCATCATCGAAATCAATCCCAAAGTGAGCTAGGCATTTCCCTAATGGATCTTCTAACAAAGTGTTTGGTAATGACTCCTCGACTAATGTTCCTATCATGTTTACCTCTTCTATGCTCGAGTCATCTAGTTCAGAGGGTAGCTTACTAATATGAAAGACGTTCAGCTCAATAGTCATATTACCAAAAGACAAATTCATAATACCAGTTCGACAGTTAATGATCGCATTGGATGTAGCTAAAAACGGGCGACCTAAGATTACCGGTATCTGGTTCTCTGGGTCAGGGACAGGTTGGGTATCTATGATAACAAAATCCACCGGATAAATAAACTTGTCGACCTCTATGAGAACATCCTCGATCACACCCGAGGAATTTTAACGGACCTATCAGCTAACTGAAGAGTCATCTTGGTAGGATTCATATCACACACTGGCTCCTAAGTCAAGCAAAGCTTTCTCAACACGGTATTTACCTATTGTGCAAGAAATAGTAGGGGACCCTGGGTCTTTATACTTAGGTTTAGTGGTATTCTGAATAATGGAACTCACGTGACTAGCTAGGAAGGCTTTCTTTTAAACACTAAGCTTAGGCTTTCGTGTACACAAGTCCTTAAGAAACTTGGCATAAGCGGGAATCTGCTTAATCGCATCCAACAATGGTAGGTTGATAGTTACCTGCTTAAAAACCTCCAATATATCATTAAATTTGGACTCCCTCTTAGTTGGAACTAGCAGCTGTGGGAATGGGGCTCTAGGAACAAATCCTGGCTCAATATGACCCTCATTGGTCTCTTTAGAGACTCTATCAGTCTCCTCATCATTCTCTGGCTCAGAAGGGTGAACTACAACATGTTCACTATCAGGCATGGTTACCTTGTTGTCTACCACTCTACCACTCCTAAGGGTTTTAATAACATTCACATGTTCTGATGGTCTTCCACCTACTTCATGAACTCCTCTAGGATTGGGTTGAGTTTGACTAGGAAACTTACCTTTTTCCCTCAAAGACTCATTTATCTGACTAACTTGGGTTTTCAACTCGGAAATAGCCTGAGAGTTAGCATAACATATACTCTTACTTTCATCTATCCCTTGCGCAACCATTTGGTTGATCTTTTCAGAGCTTTTAATAAACGAGGCGAGAGTATCCTCTAAACTTGTAATCTTTTTATCCGAATGGTTCTGGAACTGGGGTTGACCTGAAGAGTTCTTAGCATAACCAAAACCTAGGGGAGGTTGAGAATTACTAGACTGACCTTGATTCTGGCCCTTAGACCAAGAAAAATTAGGATGGTTTCTCCAACCAGGATTATAGGTCTCTGAGTATGGGTCAAACTTCTGACGGTTTTCAAACCTAGAGTTGTTATAGACAGCATGGGCTTGCTCTTCACTAACCTGACCTTCCCAAAATGAGTTATCGGTCTCTATTCCACAACTAGAGACTTGAGAGGTTCTATTAGGTTCAACAAGGGGTCTATGTTTAGACTGACCCATTTCCAAAGCTTCTAACCTTCTAGACAATGCAACAAACTTAGCATCTGACCCGAAGCTTGTATCTACCACATTGGTGCTACTTCTATTGACCAAGAGTCTCTTAGGGGGTTCAACACAAGACTCCCACTGTTGGGATTTCTCAGCAACAACTCCTAAGAAGGTAAAGGCATCCTCAGCACTTTTATTAGTGAACTCACCAGCGCACATAGACTCGACCATGGCTTTGGTCAAATAGTCTAAACCATCATAAATAATCTCTACAAGTTTCATCTTATCAAATCCGTGGTGAGGACACTGGGATAGGAGATCATTGAATCTCTCTAAAAACCTATAAAGAGACTCTCCCTCTTGTTGCACATTAGCACTAATTTTCTGCCTAACAGTTGCAGTTTTATGCTTAGGGCAGAATTTCATATAGAAAGCAGCAATAAGCTCCTGCCATGTTTCAATGGATTCAGATGGTAGGTTGTTAAGCCATGTCTTGGCTTTATCTTTCAAGGAAAAGGGGAACATCTTAAGTTTTAAAACTTCATCAGTAAGGTCTTTTATTCTAACTGTCCCACAAATTTCCTCAAAGTCCCTAATATGAAAATAGGGGTTGTCATCATCTTTTTCTAAGAATATAGGGATCATCTGAAGAATACTAGGTTTTATCTCGAAATTAGCCGTATTGGCTGGCAATTTAATGCACGAAGCTCGGTTGGTCCTAGTTGGGAACATGTAATCTTTCAAAGTTGCCATCGGCTGGCAATTTGAAGTACTAGGGGTACTTTCCTCACGAAGAGACAGATTCTCAAAACTGAAGTTTCCAAAAACGGGGCTCTCAAAAGAAGAGTCTTCGATTTCCCCGCCTTCACAAGAAGAACTACTAGGTTTGTCACTAATCAAACGACCTAGAGTGTTTCTTTTCCAAGCCCACTCTCTAATAACCTCGGGCAAACACCAGAAAAAACAAAATAAAAAGAAAAAAAAATCCTAAAAGGAAGGGAAGTTCTATACAAACACAAACAAGGCTGACTCCACCACAGCAAACCTAATGATTTCTAGCAAACAAAAAGCATGATGGCTCCACTTAGATTGTTTTCTAGATCAGATTCTAATCCTTCGAAAGGAAATTTTCGTTACAATCTGAGCAAACCCCTCTGGAATCATCCGAGTTTAAGTAAGCTGAATAGAGGCGAGGGAAGATGCGTGGAGCTTTGATACCCAAGGCCTCACCGCATTACAAGGCGGCGCAGTCACGCATTCAACTCACAGAAACCATCATGAACTTCGAAGTATGCTTAAAAGAGTAACCAATATATTTCGAACGACTTTCCTATTAAGCTCGTTACCCTATAGGTCTCGTTCTATTCCAAATTTTAAAGCTTAGGTTCGCGTTAAGTAACGTTTTCCTAAGGCGGGCAAGAAGAGAACGGTGATGAAATCCGAACCCTTATCTTGTATGGCCAGGCCTTGCCCTTTACTAGGAAATTAAAGCAGCCGTTTTCAATTCCTCAGCATATATGCAAACGAAGGAATACGATAACTCGCTGACTGGGGATTCGCGAGTG
Organism: Papaver armeniacum; assembly: GCA_023531295.1. Lineage (NCBI taxonomy): Eukaryota > Viridiplantae > Streptophyta > Magnoliopsida > Ranunculales > Papaveraceae > Papaver > Papaver armeniacum. The sequence continues at coordinate 774,279 of JAJJWW010018346.1, forward strand.
TTTCAACAAACTTACCTCCCGTTCCAGACGGGGGATGAACCGTTGTAGTCGACTCGGGCCACGACTCCTATGTCATGTACGAACCCAAGGGGGCGAGGCGATATCGTAATCGTCGTCCTTCTCTGCACACAGTTTATATTTAAACTACCCTTCTGTAGGGTTTAAAAATAATGTCTCAAAGTTTAAAATCCAAAGTCCAAAAATAAAGTGCAAAGGAGAAAGAAAGTCTAACAAAAATAATATCTAAAAAATAAAAATTTCTCTTTTTTTTTTCTCTCTTTTTTAAAAAAAAAAAAAAAAAAAAAAAAAAATCTTCTTCTTTCGCTCCTTTCGATTTGTCTTTAACTCCAAATCTTTAAGTATTCACCAAAACCTTTGGCAAATTTTTCTTTCGCTCCAAATTCCAAAATCTGTAGTAAAAAGACAAAAACCCAAAAAAGTAAAGTAGAACAAATAAACAAAAACCTAAAAAATAAATCTAAAAACTCTAGCCTAAAGACAAGTGTGCGTCGGCGACGCCAAAAATTGATGTGATTTTCAATAGAGTTGTAGTAAAAGGTTCGTTGAGACTTGTGAAAGCAATAGATTTTAGACTTAATAAAACTTAAAAATAAAGAAAACTTAACTCAAAATTTGATTTCAAGATATTAGGAAAAACCAAGACACTGATTCCACTATTACACATGAATGAATAACGGTAAATAACCCAAAACTATAACTATCTTTTAAATCCCTTGTTTCTTAATTCACAAATAATCAGGCAAATTCTCAAAAATTAATTGTATCCCCTAAGCATAGATTATCTAAAAAAGCATAACCTATCTAATTGAATCACAACTAATGAAGAAAATTTTGCAAACAATTAAAAACTCTGCAAAAGCAGTGATTGAGTGAATTATAAATTATAAATTACAGAAAATAAATAATTACCAATTATTCATGCGTAAATAGCTTCCTCATTTCCTTGGTTGTGAGAGAATTAGCCGCTCATCATGTTGGAAACACGCTCAAAAATCATTATTATTGCTCAAAGGGTGTTTACAAAGATGAAATGGAGAAAAAGATGAAAATCGGGTGTTTGCAACGTTTATAATTGTTGCAAACACTGTTACAAAGAACGATAAAGACGAAATGCTGCTGTTACCGTGGCTCTGCGACCCTCACCTAATTGTCGTTAACACTGTAGCATGAACGAATGTCTTTTTGGGTCTAATGTTCTTGGTGTTCTTGGCAGCAGCAGAAAATGGTGTATCCTGCAACTTGATTTTCTCGACTCTGTGATGTTCTGAATTCTCCCTAATCTCTCCGTATCCCCTCAATGAAACCCCAGGAACCTATTTATACCGAACAACACCAATAAATCTCGCTCATTAACCCACAATAATCCTCCATTACTCGGTGTTAAAGAAAATATTTTCGGGAATATTTTCTTCCCTGATTTAACCCTTCACGCGTTTCCTGGTGTTGACAAACTCCCAGTTGGAGTAAAACTCTGTTAAGATACACGCTATCCTCTAATACGCACAGGAAATCCCATGAATATCTCGTGCAAACTCGTGAATATCTCCCGTCCTCTGTTTTATTCTCACCGAGTATCTAGCCAATTTTAGCTGACAAAATCAACCATACCCTGCCTGTTAAGACTAGTCAAGTCTTCCCAACAATTACCAGCCGTTGAGTCTCCTTCAATCCCGTCCAAAATTCCAACCCTAATTCTGCCGGTGAAGAACAAAAATTCCCGCCAAAACTGTTTTCAAACGAAGAAGAAAGGGTTTCCCCTTATCCAACAGCTGGGGTGCGAATAGCATGAAGGCACCCCTTATCATTTGAGTGCCCCTTAACCAATAGTGAGAGTCCGAATAACACGTGTCCTCCGGGTGTCAAAATCAACTTTTCGAGCCGAATTTTCCAACAAAGTTTATTTCCAAAAATATCTAAAAATACATAAAAAACACAATATTAGTACAAAAAATCGAGACTAACAATAGAGACACTGAGGACAAATCAGATACAAAAATGTGTCTATCAAATACCCCCAAACATATAGGTAGCATGATGGACATATGCTCATCATGGACACTCATTTGGGTTTTGTGGAGAATCCATCACAAATCTTGTCCGACCTTGTCCATCTAAGAGTGTCCATGGATCCTCCCACAATTAGGATTACTTATCTAACTGTGTAAATAAGAAAAAATCTATTGATTTCTCTTCTTCCTTTTGATCTTCTCCTCTTCGTCGCTATTAACTTTCTCTTCTTCTTTTTTCCAATTATATATCGAAAGAAAGACGACTATTATCAACTGTGGGTGAGGCTGTGTTAATGATGGGTAGTTGACCTATATCTGTTGGTGTTAAAACTAGGGTTTGATTATCAATGGAAGGGGCGTCAAGCTCAGTTTGATTAACGAGGGTAACGCATCAAAATTAACTTTATTTTATGAATTTGCGCAGATAGAAGTAAGTTAGTAGTAACCCATGCTCGGAAAATCAAAATCATATACAACATGCTATGGATTCATTGTCGGATTTGAATAGGATTTTACAACAGATTTGATTTATTTATTTTTTCTTTTGCATAAACTGAAATTGGTTCTACAACAACAATTTAAACAGCAGCAGATTTGGGTGTTTTTTTTTTTAATATAAATTGGCTCTATTTTGAGATGTTAATGGAGATGGGATGGAGATTTCAAGGATATAAAGAGAGAGAGGGAGAAGAACAAGAAGATAATTAGAAATATTGTCGGTCTTTAATCATGGTATATACAGAGCCACATTTGGGAAGAAATGGATCTTTTTATATACAGTTGGTAAAATAATTTGGTAAGACCCAATGTAGTTAATATCGGATACCGGTTTGTCTCGGCCAGGGACCGGTACACTGGTATAACATTGTATCGGGGAGATTTCGGTTTCAAATATCGGTTCAATATCGGCTCCAAATTTTATATCTATAATTTTTATAATAAACATTTGTTTCACACATGAAGGGTATAAAGGGTATAGCAAGCTGGAATGTTTGATCATTTATGCATTTTGTTGACTCGGTGCTTGGAAGGTTAGACGGACATCATGGTCCATGTCCAAAGTCCCAACTACTGCCAATGTTCCACGTGTTTTGAAAACTCAATGCATGAAAAACAGCTGTAAATAAATTCCAGAAAGATAAATTATGATACTGTGTACAAAGAAAAGCATGGAAGAATAGAAAAAGGGAGTACGTCTCTCTATCATATCCGCTCTATCTTTCTATTTATTTCGTCTTTTCTTTTAGTTCTCTTTTTTCTTCTTCTGCTGCTAAAGACCGAGAAGGAAATAGGAAGCTCAATAACTTGCAAATTGCAATACAATCAAGATGAGATTTTGAAGCCAAAAGAAGTTTAGTTTAGTACTGTTGGGGCAAAATCAATGAAGGTGGGACTATATGATTGATTGATTTCAGACCCGTTCAACTAAAATATTTGATTTTGTTAGCAAATTTTGTGTATTTGTTTCAAGATTTGTTTTTTGATGGACATGAATCTGAGAGATGTTGAACTTGAAGGTTCGAATGAATTATTTAATTATTATACGGCAAAAAAAAGTGATGAAAAATACTCTCTCAGCTGTCTCGTTTCAACTCGATTTCGGCCGATTCAAGCGAAATTATCGTTCAAATCTCGTCTCGGCGATTTTGATATTTCGTCTCGCTGTGGTGCCGAAACCGGAATTATCGGCGAAATCTCGGCCGAAACAGCCGAGATTGAATACACTGGTAATACCAACCATTCGAATTTTTAGAAGACATTTTCATTAAGTTCTATACCCATATAAACTTGGGATAATTAGAAATATTGTAATGAATTAGAGATATTGTGTTGGTTGGATTTGTGTTTGATTCGATATTGCAGAGGGGTCAAAGTTATAAAGATGATTACTAAGGTAAACTTAGAATTATCCACGGAATACACAAGATGCACCCGAGTGCATAATGAATATTCTGATAGAAAATATATTTTGTCCAAATTGCACATGAGTGCATAATGCATATTTATATAGGAAATAGCTTTTGGCCTTGTTGCACCCGGGTGCATAATGCCTATTTTTTTTTAGAATTTTTTGTTGTTCCTTTTATTTTTCTTCTTTAATACTTGTCTACGACAAACACAAGATGCACCTGAGTGCATAATACATATTTTTTTATAGGAAATAGATTTTGATCACGTCAAACATGGGTGCATAATGCATATTCTTATATGAAATAACTAGATTTTGTGCCCGTGCTACGCACCGGGCGGATCTACAAACCATCCACCATCATTTTTTTCTTTAAACCATATTTTTGATTTGGTGTGATGTGGCTTCGCCACGCTCCGTCGGGCCTTTTTATTTGGTGTCGCTTGGCTTTGCCCCGCCCCGTCGCGATGCATTTTTGATTTGGTGTGGCGAGGCGACCGCTTAGGATTTCTGATTTGGTGCAATTTTTTTTTAAATCTTTGTTCAATAAAGACAGAGTTCGAAAAGATGGTTAAAAGAAATAGATGCCCCGCCCCGTCGTGATCCATTTTTGGTTGGGTTTGGCTCGGCTTCGCCCCGCCGCTTACGATTTATGATTTGGTGGATTTTTTTCAAATATTTGTTCAATAAAGACAGAGTTCGAAAAGATGGTTAAAAGAAAAAGATGCCCCGCCTCGTCACTGTGCATTTTTTATTTGGTATCGTTGGACTTCGCCCAGCCTCGTCACGATACATTTTTGATTTGGTATGGTTCGGCTTCCCCACGCCCGTCGTTTAGGATTTTTGATTTAGTATGGCTCGCTTCCTCTCACCCCGTCCCGATGCAATTTTTATTCGGTTTGGCGGGGCGAAGGGCCTAGTTCCTTGCCCGTGCTTTGCACCGGCTTAAGTATATTATTTTGGGCTTTCTAAGAAACTCATGAACGGGCCCCTATGCTATAAACCATAGGTTGTTATGAGTACAATTAAAATCACAGAAACTGAATATAGGTTGTAGTCTAACGCTCATAACTCAGATGGACCAAATAAAAAAGATAACGAACTAAATTCTGCCACTAAGTTATACTACTTATTACTTCTCACTAGATAGTAACCCGTGCTTCGCACCGGGTAAACCTTCTTAATTTGTTTGTTCTTTGTCTTAACCTGTGTGCCATCTGGTGGTAATATATTTACTCGCTGGTGGACTGTTAAAACTATAACCCGCACAAACAAAGCAACCTTACCAACTGATACGGATGGGACTCTGGACTACAAACTAACGGCAAAAAAAAAACATACTTATAAGAAAGAAGAGACTTAATAAAAACAAAAGTAGTATTACACTGGACCGTGGAGTACATCCAATCGTTAATATAAACATTCAAATAAGGATCGGAACTGTTATCCAAGAGAACACAGATGCAGCTTTTGTGAGAAGATATATAGGACCATTACGCTATCGCAAAATTGTCCACATGAACGCTGGTAACAGATTTCCCCACAGAACTCGACATATATCACTTTTCCATAGCAAAAGCAACTGCCGCACAGAGCTAGGGGTGATCCACGTCCATCCAGCAGCATGTGGTAGCAATATAAATAGCCATGTAAGGAATATATAGGAAGATGCAGTAGCAAGTGGTCAGTGGTTTTACCTGGTGCAATACACAATTAGTCTCGTTGCAACCCTGACCAACATGTTTAATAATCAAATAAAGAATTTTACCTTTATAGGTATTGTGCTAAAGGAGGAAAGGGAGTGAGTTTTGTTGAATGATATTAATCAAGGAACATAATATACAGGGCAGTAACTTCAACATCCCGTAAGCTCCTCTTTGGCTTCAGATCAAACTATTTTCGGCTGCAACATCGACGTGCTCTGCAATGAAGGCCTCTTTGTGAGTCAAAAGTAATAGACTTGTCAAGTAGCATGCCAAGAACTTATCTCCCTGCCATATATCGTGCCAGAAGGACTTCTATCCAATACCCACCGATAACTCGAAATTCTCGGCCCAAAATGTTGTAGCCATTGAGAGAGAAATCCAACAGGTGGCCGCATATGTAAGAAATATTGGAGAAGACACTTTGGTACACCTAATCTCTTTTAGCTCTGACATCATCCAAGAAGCATTACCATTTTGTAACACTGAAAATCCTAAGGATTCGCAGTAAGTAGAAAAAAAAGAAAGAAAAAAGGATAAGATTTCTTATGGGAGACTAAATCAATTAATCAAGGAAGCATAATTAGATTAGAATACTTATAAAATCATTCCACGTGTCTTTTTCATCTAGACTTGTTAAATCTAAAATATTCACACAGTATATATGGGCTTGTTCTACTATTTTGCATATCCATGTTGAGCATAAAAAATGATAAACCACGGCATTTGGCATTTTACCTTCGATAACTGACCATTCATGACTTTGGATGCAGCAGTAGCATGGATCATTTTTTCCGCCTCCTTGCAACATAGTATCTGCAAATTTCCCAAAATAGATTAATCTAATTCAAAGATATAATTAAACTTGGAACTTTAATCAAAGGTTTGGGTTATATATGGTGTTGGTCCAGCCTATAGATAACACAATTCACATTGACATATTCAGCAATGCATTCAGATCTAAGTAAATGTGGAAACATATACATAACAGTCGATGGTAAAATAGCAGAGCTAGTTACATTACCTGCCAAGTGCAGATATCAACTCCATGGCAGTAAAATTAGGGTGCAGCCAGAAGAGTTTCTTGACTTGTTTCAAATTTTTTAGCTTGATAATGGATTTCATAGCCTAGAACAGTGAGCATATATGTGTTACAATCCTGTACTACAGGGAGATTTTTACCTTCAAAACCGTCTAACCTGGCGTTGCATTCAGAAGAATAATTAAGTCACCTGTTCCATAAAAGGACAACATCATGGTAATTGTCCTTATCAAAAACAGCAAGCATTTGCTGCATTTCTTTTTTTTCATTATTAGAAACTATAGTTACCTGAATTCCATCAAGGAAAATGCTTTTGTAAAAGATTTTTTCTTATGTTTAAAGCATGATATAAAAGAAAGTGATAACTGCCAATTACTATATATATATACAAAATCATACAAATCAACAATACAAATTTTCTCACCACAGAACTATGATTGAAGAGAGGCCGATGAATGTCCTTCAAAGAAAATTCAAAAAATTTCGTTTTCCTTCTTTTAGTTTTCACTCCATTCCATATTTTTATTCTTCTTGGAAAGAGAAAAACTCAACTGAACACTGAATCAAAACTATAGAAATCAAAAATTGAGAGATTAATACTGAGGAACATTTAGGAACATATTTTCACCACAGAACTACTGATTGAAGAGAGGCCGATGAATGTCTTTCAAAGAAAATTCAAAAAATTTCGTTTTCCTTCTTTTGGTTTTCACTCCATTCCATATTTTCATTCTTCTTGGAAAGAGAAAAACTCAACTGAACACTGAATCAAAACTATAGAAATCAAAAATTGAGAGATTAATACTGAGGAACAATTAGGAACATATTTATATGTGAACCCTAATTATCAAAGCCACATGTAACTGCAAATACCCATCTTTCGAATATCCTAAATCAATTTGAGAGATGAAAGCGAAAAAAAAGAAACGAAGGGGTAGAGATAGACATGCATAAAAACATAAATCACATATAAGAAACTAAAATCATAAATCACAGAGAAGGAACATTAACTAAACCTAAAAATTGTTCAGGGGTAGATTTCGTCTTCAATTTTCTTGGATTTTGGAGCGCGATAGAGTAATTATGATCTCTAAATCGTAATACAGGATGCTTAACTCGGGTAGAATGTGAGAAAGCAAAGTAAGCATATCTGGTTATGAACGAAGTGGGATAGTTCTTCAGTGATAATTGAAGTGGGTGGTTTTCTTAATGGAAGTTTGGAAGGTAAGAAGTGGGGTAGTTATTTGGATACAGAAGGTGGAGGAACGGTGAATATTGTAACTCTCACGTGGGGCCAGAATTAAGGAGAGAGCTCTATTTGTGAATAAACTCACCATAGTTGTCCACATCAGATTTTGGTGGGGCCAGAATGAATAAGAATTGAATATTGTGTTTCAATTATCATCTAGTTAGATAGATTCGTGAATGTGAATTACACAACCTTATACAACCTTAGGACAATTTAGCTTAATAATCGGAAGACCAATATTGTAAGCCCACAAACACATTACGCGTGGTTTGAGAAATTCAGTGATCAACTTAGAGCAACCCCAATTTAGCTGCCATGTGCATGTTATGTTTGCGGTAGTGAAAACCATTGGCTAAGCAAATATCACTGGAACAACACCTCCTACAAAAAAATAATGCAATGAAGGATTAAAGTTAGCACAACACAACTAAATAGTTAAGTAAAAAAAGAACCTAATGTGTTTGTAGGGGATACTGATTACCTTCTCATAGGTACTGCCAACGAAAATGTAAACATGACAACATTATATGAAGAATGGAAGGAGCAATTATGAATGGATCCATATTTGGAATATAACAAAGAGGGTTTTCACGGTCAAACCATTCACATACTTGTGTCTTTTTTACATCGCTTCACAAACTTACAAATGATGCGCATTTAGAGTATCTATGACATATGTTAGTCCAAATAGACTACTTCATTCATTTTAAGAATTCTCTCGGAAGCATATAACAACCGATATATTCAGATAGCACCAGTGGTCATGTTGGACGTGTGTGCCCCAATTACACTATGAATGGATTGATTCGTTACTCTTTGGCGTAATAGTTTCAATTTTGTGTACCCACAATTACACTATGAATGAAGGATGTGAAGTACATGAGCTTACAGTCTGACAGATTGATAGAGGAAGAAACATAACGTTATAACCCTCACAACGGGAGCCTCAGAAAGTAGAAAGGGCGCATAAAGATCAACGAATCTGCAAAGTTACAAATACCAAATTGAGAATAAGTCAAAAATAAGAAATAAAACCATTAACAACCATGAACATCAAAAAGACATTACTTGAACCTATGAACGCATTCGGAGGAATCTTTTGTAGTGTTATAAAAATCGGAAGAAGTTAGAATCTTAAAAAGCTTTCACCAATACTGATATCTAGACCACTCAACAAACCAAGTGGTTGTTTCTATGGCTCATGTTGGAAGTTGCGTTGTTGAACACCCATGAAGATGTGAATGACATAATTAAATGATATACATATTACACCCAAATTGACCAAAAAATCACATCATATCTTGATTCTCACCCTTAAATCCTGGCGCCGAACACGATGTGGTCATTGATTCAACTTGCCCTGGAAACTCTGCCAACTCTAATGTCCATGAACAACTAAGAATCTAGGTGCAAAAAATCTGTCTTCTACTGATATAATTGCAGCCATACAACTGACCTACAAAACAAAGAAACATACAAACGATAAGAACATGGATAAAAGAATATACAAATGAAATGCTTTGAACCAAACACTTAAACAAATTTTTTTTTTTTAAATCCTCAAAGTGAATAAGGGTGTGTAACTGAGAGACATACTATCTTATTCCGCTAGATTAATTGGAAGAGGATTAAGATCCTTTTCTGACCAATCGCTAATGCACAAAGAGATACAACCTGATATAGTCTCATGGAAAGAAAAACAATGGATCCTACACTGCAGTTTCTTGGATGGCTTCCCATCTGAGGCAAAAGATGCAAGACACTTAACTTGGATCCATGTTGCATCCCTATACACAGACACATTAGTGTTTTTCTCTAGCTTATAGTGCTACCCCTTGTTCTGTCTAGTCGCACTTAAATATCAACTGTTAAGCAAATTCACTACAATCTATTGTAAAACGAACCATCTGAATCTATGAATTATGAATACTCTTCAGTTATATCACATTTTAGTGAGAAGTGATTTAGTTATTATGTTGCTAGTTGACATGGAGCACAGACTTGTTACTATTCTTGTACTCCAATATAAGTAGTGTGATCTTAATCGTAGTATGTGTTCCAAAAGAACTGAAAGTGTTCCAACCTGTCATAACAACCTGAATTAGAAATACAACAACCTGTGTTCCATAAGATGCACACCAAGTTACCACTGAAGATGCTCTTATAGTGTATCTGTGGAAAAAAATACAACAGTTTAATTTAGAAATTCTAGCAGGTTGCATATTTCTATTTCTACAAAAAATGAAGATTCTCTTACGTACCTGATCCAGTGGTAAGTATGTGTTTTCTTTATTGATTCAAAACTTTAAGTGCAGTGGAATAGATAAGCCACATAGCTTAGATCAGTTCAGCCAGTTTGGAGCATATTTGCTGCAACAAATTAAGCAATATTATAGATAATAAGTCAGTAGATAACATGACACAGGTTTTTTTTTTTTTTCTTGTCAACTTCAAGCTGTAAACAAATTCAGTTTCTAGTTTCAAAGAATCTTTTCCATTAGATCAGAACATATGTCGAAAGTAAGAGATTTGTTGCTCTTTGAACTCATTTTGTTAAAGACATAAACTCTTGAAGTAAGTGCTAAGAAGTAAAATTAATTAGGTCTGTTCAACTCCCCTTATATAGTTATCAGGGTGTATAAACTTTTCACTGACAGTTCAACTGTCAAGTGTATATTAAACTGACGTTAATGTCTTAAGCAGCTCGTGATTATGATCAAAATTATCCCACCAAAGAACATGTCAAGTAATTCTAAAATGCACCCTTTTCTTTGATTCGGGACCTAGAGTATTACATACAAAAATAAAAAACATAATCACCTAAATCACACCTACCATATGTTTTGCCATAATGTAATTTCCATCGCCACCAGCCATCATGTCCTTAATCTCTTCCTCCACTTTAAATGCAAGCTTCTAATGCAATCCTCAACACTCATCACAGATAAACATCAAGTCTTACTGCAATGGCATTCCTTTTTGGCCCATATGTGCTTAAACTGTTCTTTCTTTACTGATTTCCATGTTCAGTATCATTTTGGCTTCTTTAGGGAGATTACTTGTAAAAGGATTCTATTCCTTGTACATTCATTTTTTAGGTTAGTAAAACAAAATTGAAAACCCATGTGTATGGAACCAGTCACCTGTTTTGCTGGTGGAGATTCAAGCAAACCGGGTAAACAACGTGGTCGCCTCACAAAAGAAAGAGCTCGGTTCAGTGAACAAAAGGAGAAGCTTAACTAGTCATTCACTCAGGCCTTTGTACAAACAGATGAATAGTAGTCATGGCAACCATTGTTAAACAGATTAAGATCCAAGATAACTATAACTATTTAAGCCGTATTTAATCTATCAGTAAGAGAAATGTCAGTAAGGTTACATACCTTGATCAAGCTTGTTTTTTGTGATTGTAATTTGTTTTCTGAATCAAAAAAAAAAAAAAAAAACATGTCAATTCCCGTGTAAAAAAAATCACAGTAGAGTTTAGAGGGGTTACCATAATCACCTCCAAAAACAGCAAATCAACTTCATCCTCTCCAATCGAAACCCCAACTTTCTTCAATTTTTATCTCAAAAGCATAAGGGCCGAAACATAATACCCAAATCATCCGCTGATAACGCTTTTACTCTCGATTAGCGGGATTGAATAGCAGATCAAAGTTATGGATGATAGTGTTAGTTTTCACGTAAGTATTGTCTACCTACCTAACGTCCAGTTAAGTTTTTGGTGTAAACCAAGTGTAAGCTATTAGTTAGGTGTAAATCCACATGTAAGTGTTGTATACCCATGTTTTTGCTAACAGTGTTACAAACGGCCAGTTAAATATAGGGTGTAAACAGAGTGTAATCCAGTTTTTAATGTCTCAACCAATAGAGTTCCGCCACTTGTCCTCTCTAGAATTGCTCTGTGTGAAAGCTTTTATCTAATTTAATTTGAAGGGGATTTCATACTTACCGTGCGACGTGGGAGCTCATATGACTTAGTGTTTTAAAGGAGGGGAGATTTCTGCTCAAGTTGCACCTGGGTGCATAATGCGTATTTTTATATGAAATAAATTATGGCCCAGTCGCACCTGGGTGCATAATACATATTTTTATAAGAAATAAATTTTGGACAAGTTGCACCTAGGTGTATAATGTATCCTCGGCCTAGTTTAAAATATATTTTTTTTCTTTTCAGAATTTCATATCAATAATGGATCTTGTTTTAAAATATATAAAATTTATTAAAATCCGACTTATATTTCGGAAATTAAGACCCGATTAATATTAAATGGAGGAAAAAGAATAAATAAGAGAGAGAAAAGGATATGATAAAGAATAAAGTTTAAAGTAAAGGGTATATATGCCTAAAAAAATTGTGTCTTTTTCACCCAGACCTATATTTTACAAGTCCATTACTCCCGCACTTTATGGATTTTGGACATATGACCCATTTTCGAAAACAAAAAAACGTCCAAGATAAATGGACTGATTCCTGTTTACCAAACTGCATCACTCCCATTCCGTCAAGAGGGACAACATAGTTTTTTCTTTGTTTTGTTTTTCATTCTTTGTACCAAAAAAACAAAAAATACAATGATATTAGAGTAATTGTCATGGAAATCCAAAGGTTTCCATTTTGCCTTAGAGACATACAACCTTTGAGTCAAACATTGTTGACGGACAGAGTCAAATGAGTGCTCCTGGTTGGCACAAAATCGGTGCCAAATGACATTCTAGTCCCTGAAGTTGTCAGCTGAACTAAATCCGGGTATGGTTAAAGTTAACTTATTGGAACCATAACTTTGTTTCCTCCTCCGGATTTTGTTTACCACTAAAAACAAACTCAATCAAAGAAGTTGTCTGTCAATTCAGAATCCGATCTCAAACCATCATCGGCTTTGGCGAATTTATCTTCTGCAAAAAGGTAGGGGTTCTTTCTCGATTTTTATTGTTGTTCATGTCTTGAGATTTTCAATTTCCTGATCCCGTAACATACTTGCATGATTATTTTCCTCCCATTCAAATCAAAAATTCGATCATTTGGGTGTTTTTTGTAATAATAAGTTTGGTAGATTTTGCTTAGTAATTGCCTGCCAATTACCCATGCTTTCAGTAATTTTTGCACTACAACAAATTTGGTTTGAAACCTTATACTTCCTTTTGTTTAATCCTTGCATATTTAGTTATGGGTAAATTTTGGAATGTCATGAATAGTCTACTTGAGATTTAAAATGGTATGCAGCTGTTTAAATTTTGTTTTCATTCCCAATTCAAGTGTTGCACTGAATTTCGAAACTCACCCATTACCCATTTGTAAAAATGATTCAATGAGCTATTTTTATGATACTTTGTTGTTAGTGTTCTCATACGCTTTTCTGGATTCGTTCTCCTCACTGCTCTACAACTTTACTTTTTCAACCAATGACTTGTTTACAACACTAGCTTAATTTTATTTTCTAAAATTCATGTTTGTGGAACTTAATTTTATAAATGGTAGCTTTTACTTTCCTTATGCCTTAGTTGAGATTATTTCCACTTACTTGGATACGATGTTTGCATTTTGTACCATTGTTGACTTCTCTGAAATTATAACTAGCTTGATTCGTTTGGATTCCAAATCTTGTGAGCATGTGCTGCATTAAATGTTAAATGCATTGCAATAGCATTTGGTCTTCTTGATAATGCTCTTTAATTTGTGTAGCTTAAAGTTTTGATTTGGATCATTGCTTATTTCACTGTCCAAGCATTTGTTTTCTTATGAATCACATACTTGCTGCTAAAATATTATGTTCTTGTTAAGATTTGTGAAGTGATCCATTGAATACGCCAACACATTTGGATTATTTACATTTCTTTTTATGAAACCTTGAATTGGAAATTGGCCATGAAAACTATTACCATTTGACAATTGGCCATGAAAATGATTAGAGCTTGGCAATTGGCCATGAACATTATTAGTGCTTGGAAATTGGCCATGAACATGCTTATTAGTTAATGCCAAGGTTATTTACTCTTATTACTTGTTGAGCTTTTGATGGTATGCTGGTCATATCATCTTACAAATATGACATGATGGTCAAGTCCGTTCAGTTGCTAAACAAGCTGCACCAGCCACATACCCGAAGGGAGAGTGTAAGTTATCTTTTTATGTTCATAGTTGCTGCAACATTGTACATGTTTATCTATTGTTGTGATGTATCATACTAATTTTGTTAATACATTTGTTTGAAAGAGATGCTGAAAAATATTTTTTTGGACGTTAAGAACAAATTCGAGACTGCCATGAGTGTACTTCGGACGGAAAAGATCACAATTGATGCAGAGGATCCAGCTGCGTGCAAAAATCATAAATACAGTAAGAGAAAAGTAAGACATTCAGTTGCCTTACTCGTCATTTATAGTTTAACTATTAGTTATAGCTTTCACGGCTTGAATTTTAAAATAGATGACCTTTTTAAATAACAGGGCATGTTGCTTTGTAGTTGTAGAATTATATACAATCATAGTTATCGATGTTATCTTTTGCAAGTTTCATAGTATCCTCCACAAAAGTAGAATCATTTTGGACAGGGATGGACCCAAGATTTTATGTTAGGTAGGGCTATGTTCTCAAGGTTGTGTTAGCGGCCGAAGGCCGTAATTTTTTTTAGCTCGTCTGTCAAGAGAGAGTCCGGCTTTATATTCAGAATGAAGTCCACAAACTTTTCGAGTTGTGCACCAATAGAATCTTCATGACAATCTCTAATAAAATATCAATCAAATCAATGCATCGATCAAATCAATACATTTATAATATTGTAGACTTGTAGTGGAGGCAAACTAAGAAAACCAAAATTTTAGTTGATTTTGGTGTTTACTAGCCAGTGATCTTGATAACCAGTGGGCGAATACAATTAAGCTGTTGGGCTAAGTTCAAAAATCGCCCAAATAAGTACCCTAAAAGAATTTCTACCCAAAATAAGGAACGGGCTATAGCCTCACTTAGCCCTTTGCTAGGCCCGTCCCTGATTTTGGAAATCTTATGGATCTTTAAAAGTATCAATAGATGAAATGTACTGTGTGTCTAGTATATTGTTATGAAGTGTAGTCCACATATGTTGTTATATATAATTTGTCTTACGTTTTGTTGGGAAAATTTTCAGGAGTCCACCAGTTAATGTGCCACATGGTCCTGGTGATTTGGATCCAATTGTGCAGTTATTATGTACAAATAATGTTTACTGCCTCCTATCTCCATCACCTGTTATCCCGCCACCGCATCACGAAAGGTTTTTAACTGAAAATGCGGACCTGACTGACAGGTATTTTACATGGCTAGATCATGTGTAGAAACCATCTTCATGTTCCCGGGTTAGACATCATATCTCATTTTGGCTTGTCTACAGGGTCAGAAATGGATGGTACCTCTAGGTAAATAGACTATAAAGGTTTTCATATAAAACTTGTAGTATCTTTGTTGTGTTACTGTGAAATTGACAAATCACAGTTATTGTTACGTTTGTCATTACTCCAAATGTACGCAATGGAACTGATTGGTCCTTTTCAGCATTTGGATATGAGTTTCCTATAGATGAAATGCCGGTCCTCTGCGTTGTGAATGGAGATGGATATATTAGGTGACCTAATCAACTTTTTACTTGAAACCTATGTGGTCATTGGGAAGAAAAAAACGTACCGATGGGGGAAACCATCTTAGATGGCGGAATTATTACTAGAAAGCCAGATATTTGATTCATTTTGGTATATTCTTAACATATGACTTCTTGGGTGCGCTTCTTTTAGAATTTAAATTATAAAACCAGCACAATATTTGAAGGCTGTGTATGTAAAGATGTGAAGCTTGACAGATGTTCAAGGATGTGAAGCATCATTCAACTAATTCTTGAGGTTTTATTTTGACTTCTACAAGAAACTTAAAAAACTGTCAGTAGGTACCAATCTGCTTTAGTGTCAGCAATACTACCAGTATTGATAAATTAGTATCAGTATTGATACCTGTTGAGTTTGTAGTTTGACAACGTGTTCTCGTTGCACATGTTTAAATTGTAATTTATTTTATGGATTTTTTCATGTGTATTTTCAGTAATACTTAAACACTACGAAGAGTATACTCGTCAACAAAGTAGTGCAAAACACGATGTAATCATCTTTTCCTTGCAACTTTAGGAAAAAAGACCCTTACGTACGTACACATTATTGAATTTAGGCGCAAACCGATCAAGTTGGACTACATATAGATATCGACCAACAATATACCCAGTTTTTTTAGTACCACAGACTGTGTGGCATACCTAGTTAAATTTATACGACCCTCCAACTGAGTTACCTATCGAATATTTCAGTACCTTAAAAATAAGGTACACGTTGAAATTTATACGACCGTATTAGCGAGGTACCCAATATTTTTCATAGGACCGTAATATAATATGCACTACTTTCCTAATTAAACTGAATTTCATATACTTCGCACCACTATTATGCCCAGCGAGGCTGGTTTCTCGATACTTTTCATGACTATCTATTTAGGTATAGGCTGTATAGCTCATTTCGTTATTTCCAGTTACGGCCCCCTCAAACGGTTTGTAAGATCTTCTTAAAGTACTTCTCATCATAAGAGAGAAAAACTCTCTAATGTGTACTACTACCCATATTCCAATGGGTTACTCAAACCCACCCATTTCTCCTAACCCAAATAAAGCCTAACTATGGTTAATAACTAACTTTGTTGGAGGGGTAAACATGGAATTTTTTTCCAAAACATAACAAACATAGAAGGACAGACTCACTTGTCCTTCTATATGGGTTGAATTAAAAGTTGGCCAAATCGTTGGGAAAACTCTAACCTTTGGATTTTGGTGAGGATTGCTCATGATATTAATAGCTTAACATATAAAAATGTACTAATATAATTGTCAGATCAGAGATTCGGAGATATATTCATCTTTTCTGAATAACAATTTTAGTCGCAAAATTATTTCAAAATATTTTAATCAAGACGACCAACTTAACTCAATATAACATTCCATTCCGCAACAAAGCAAAACCCTTAACCGATGAGAGTCGCTTTCCCTTTACAAACTGGTTTATTTTCTAGCTATTTCAAAACCCTAACTCAAAAACTCATGGTTCTCGGCTAGATCTCTGGTTCCACCGTCCCTTCAAATGCATTTAGGGTTTGTTTGCTAGATTGTTGAGATACCCAAACTTGATTCATGGGATTTTTTCACTAATAATCAATGGTTGATGTCTGCTATGTTGCGTTTGGTCTTCAATAGAGAGTTCCGGCGGCGATGTGCTTCACGAAGAATTTTCTGTCCCTGGTTTTGGTAAAATCATCCGTTGATTTCTTCTAGAATTCCAGTATCAATACTTTTCCCTA
Source organism: Papaver armeniacum (assembly GCA_023531295.1). Taxonomy (NCBI): domain Eukaryota; kingdom Viridiplantae; phylum Streptophyta; class Magnoliopsida; order Ranunculales; family Papaveraceae; genus Papaver; species Papaver armeniacum. Next base: position 791,576 of record JAJJWW010018346.1, read on the forward strand.
GGTTGATTTTATTTTAAGCACATCGTCCATAAGTTACTCTTCATTCTGATTTTATTGTATGCTTTGATTTCAATTGCGGCCCTAATCATTTCTAAAGTTTGAGCCTGCATCAAATCGAAAATTTAATCCCGTTTATCTTCTAAATTGAACGTTTGCATCCCCTTATTTTCTGTTTCTCGTGTGAACCCTTTTGAATTTCATAATCAATTCCTCAAGCCTCATTTGATTTTCTCTGTAATTCCCTAATACCTAGTTATATGAATCCTCGGTTGTCTTCAGTTCCGGTATTTTTCAATGTCTTTTCGTATGTTATTGGTCTATGTGAGATAATTGTATTCCCTGCCTAGTATGCTTTCATCAATTGTTATTGGCGTTTGTTTTTGTTTGTGGTTGTTTTCCTGGTGATGATTTTTGTTGTTCAAAAATCGTGTTCGTGCTCCTTTGGTATTCAGTTTGGTTAGGGATGGTTTTTTTGTCAGCCTTGTTGTTTTGTTAAGGCTGGATCTTTAGTGTTTTGGTTTGTGTTTTATGAAATAGTGGTTTGTGTTTTATGAAATAGATTTGTTCGTCTATGGAGTGTTGTTTTCACTCGATATTTTTAGGACCAGTATAAGGATTTGTGTAACTAGATGTACCCATTACAAGCTTGAGATGAAAATTCAGGGGATTTTCAATTTTAAACACAACCGCGTAACAGTGAGGGCTTCAATCAAATGGTGATACTGGGGCAATTCTCCTCATCGAAGCTAAGACTTTTGTCATTGCGCATGACTTGTTACATTGGATAAAAGCTTCCACGAGGCTAAACAACCAAGATTAGAAGATTTATCAACTCCGAAATGAAGACATGTTGCTGACATCTTCAGTAATTCGGCGACACGCCTTATGAAGCAACAATTTTAATTCCTCCACACCTTGGTCTTTTTTGAGCCTTTTCCCATCTATCAGGATCAAAATCATGACCTTGGGAGTTAACAACAGCATCAATATTTTTAGCATCCCATTTGTCACAAGAACTAAAGGAATCAATAGAGCTACATAAGTTTTCTCATGTTCTCAACATCTCAACATACTGCAACAAGTTCTAAATGTTTACAATCTGGGCCGGTGGAGCATTTACCTCCATCAACCTTTTTTATTAGATAACATTAGCATTTACTGGTTTATGATAGCAAGCTCTAGGTATACTTGTAATAATAGTATCAATAGTTCTTTTTAAGTGCAGTAGATTCTTAAGTTATTAGTTATACAAGCACTACTTTAATTAGTGTAGGTACTTAGTTTTTAGCGAGATTTATCTCCACTGTTTTCTGGTTTAGCTCAAGGAGTTCGCGGCTAATTCTACTTCGATTCATCTTCTTCATCGACTCAAAGCGAAAGACTCCTTTTGAAGTTATGGATCATGATGGAAAAAAAGGAAATACACAGATTACGCTCGAGCATAACGCCTCATCATATGGACGCAAATGCTTAACTAGTACCTCGAATCAAGCGCATCGAATCTCACTGCCGCCAACAAACTATATATGGACTTTGTCATGTCCATCAAAAATACATATTTTCTTGTGGAAAGCATTGAGCGAAGGCCTTCCGACCTTCGACACCAATTCCAACATCTTCCCCCGATGCAACACATATTTGAAGACTGATGTTCACATTCTGCTCCACTGTCGTATTGCAGTCCTTTTGTAGTTTAATAAATTTCATGCTTCAAAATAAATAAATAAAAACATTCCATTCCCAGTGGCCCAAATCCAATCAACTAACTTCCCTAGTCATAAATCACAGATCTAAAGATAACATAAAAAAAATACACCTAAATCATTCAAACTTTCCAATCATATAATACAAAGTCAGTAACCTAAAATAAATCAAATTGAGAAAGTAATCAAATAGTATGCAACATCAAATCACCGGTTCACCTTAGCTGGCGGTTTCCTAATTTTTCTTCGTGTTTTCCCACCTCGAACTATCTCAAGCAAAGAAAATTTTCTTTCATGCATATAGTTAAGTTTAACCAAATTCTTACCCTGGCTTGTTAATAGGTATACCTTCATTTCAGCTGGATTGGGATATGATGTAATACCCAAGTAAACCAATTTTTCTTTTCTGGGGGTGGCTTAAGCTAGGGTAAGTGCAGCAGTAGTTCCGCCCCTGCTGAAAATCAATCTCTTATTGAAATCCCATTCGAAGAAGAAATTTGGATTACCATTTTTAACATGAATCAGTGGGGCCCTGGTCCAGATGGGTTTCGACCAGGTTTCTTCAAAGCCAATTGGGAGATCCTGGGCCCAAACATCATTTTAGATGTATAAGATTTCTTTAAATCTGGATACTTATTCCAAAGTTTAACCACTCATATATAACCCTTATCCAAAGAATTTCCACCTCCCAAACTCCATTTGACTTCCGACCAATCAGCTTAAGTAATACAATCTATAAGATCATATCCAAGATCCTAGCAAATAGTTTAAAGCCAAACTAAATAAGTTAATATCCCTTAATCAATCAGCTTTCCTTCCAGGGAGACAAATCACTGACAACATCATAATAGCCCACGAACTCATCCATTCTATGAAAATTTCTAAAGCTAAAAAGGGTCATCTTGCGCTAAAGTTAGATCTATCAAAAGATTTTGATACACTGGAGTGAAATTTCATTAAATCGGCACTAATCGCATTTGAATTTAATGACGCTTGGGTAGATCTCATCATGAAATGTATTTCGACCACCTCCTTCTCCATCATTCTAAACGGTTCTCCAGGGTCGATTTTTCTTCCCACATCGAGGGGATTAAGAAAAGGTGACCCACTATCTCTCTACCTTTTCCTAATATGTATGAAAATCTTATCTCGGCTCCTAGAAAAAGTGATAGCAGATAAAAAAAAAATATATCGTGGCTTAAAATAAATAAATATGCCCCGAAAATTTCTCACATTTTCTTTGCCGATGACTGTTTTTTATTCACAAAAGCCGATTTAGGGGAAGCAAAAAATCTTCTAAATATTTTATCAAAATTCGTGGAAATTACTGGGCAGATGGTTAATCTTCAAAAACCTGGGATCTATTTCAGCCCATGCATTCATCCAAAACATGGAAAAATCATAGCAAAAAACCTAAAAATCCCGTTAATGACAAAAAATGATTGATATCTTGGCACCCCTCACTAGTGGAAAAAGGGCTATTTGAGGCACAAGGAAACGACACACAACAGATGACGAGAAACCGCCTCATATCGAACGCGTCGTTGACTGAAGTCAAGTTGTCGTTGTGATTGTTAGTTGACTTCTAGAACAACACAACTGTATTTGTCTCTGACTAAAGTCAAGTTGTCGTAGTAGTTTGACTTTAGTTGACTTTCTGAACGACACATAGGGTAGTATCATTTCACTGGCGAATTTGTGTGGCTAGAATTAACTTCTTTGTTGAACGGCTGAGATGAAGCAAGTACTTCGTTATTATCAAGAGTATTTTTTTTATTAGTATTTGTTTCATCTTTATCTTTCATCCATCTCTCACTTCACTCATCTCACTCTCTCTCACTTCAGCCATCTTCGAAACACCACAGCCGAGAAAAGTCTTCTCTGAAATCCGCCATTATCAAAACCATTTCTTTTTTACCTTTGTTTCTGTTCTCTTCTCCCATACTCTTCATAACCGGAACTCCAAAGAAAAACAGAAAAGCCATTTTCTTCTTCATCTCTTCAATCCATCTACTAAAAGACTGTCTCTTGTCCATCTAGTATCATTCCAGATCTATAAAAAAAATCTGAAGAAAGTTTCTCTAAAAATAAATTTGTGTGAAAGCAAATTTGTCTAAGAGAATACTCGACCATGTAAGTCTATTTCACTATATTTTGTTAGGTTTTGGTTCTATGTTATGGTAGATTGATATTTGTAGGATTTGGTTTCATCTTTTTGTTCTAATTTCTTTAGATTGATAGTTCTTTTTGTTATATTGCAGCTGGAAGGTTAAACCGAGAACTATTTAAGTGAAAAACTAAGGTATGGTTTCATCTTTTTGTCTTAATTTTATCTTTTGGGTTAATTTTAGGTCACACTAAACTGAACAAGTTACAGAGTCTAAACAGCTTCCTTTGCCTTCCAAGTCTCAAATTAAGATAACTATTGCCCGGTTCTTCATTTTGAAACTTCAAATTCGTAAGTTAAAGGTTCATCATATAAACTACCACTTGTTAGTAAGTTTTTCTCTCTATTTTGCTTCTTATCCAAACTAAAACCTTTAATAGCTATAGAGATGATCATGTGTAGTATTTTTTTCAAAGGGATTACCATACGATTGTAGAGATGGTCATGTGTAGTTACTTTACATGGATTATTATTCATGGACTCATGGTTATGTATAAATTTGAAACACCTAACAGATATGTACAATGCCCACACACTGTTTGATAAAATGACTTAAAGAAGTGCCTACAAATTGATTATACTTTTAGGATTCTCATGAGGTTTTGAATTTTGGGTTTTGTTTATATACGATCCTAGAGTAATGGGTCCTCATAATATGTTCTTTATTCTTGATGGAGTGTGCTTTTACTGTGTAATTGATGGATGATGGATTGAAGGTAAGGTGTAAAACATTTTTTTACTGGATAAGATTGGAAAATTGCTGAAATCTGTGTACTTGGGGTGCATGAATAACTTAGGTATTATGTGTTTTGCTGCAGCAAGGTGGTGAGGCTATCATTTTTACAAGTGTGTATGTGCATTGGATGCTTTTATAGGTGTTGTCTTCCGTTGTGCTACTTAACAAAAATTAAGTACTATCAAACTGTTACCCTTTCTACATTTATATACACAAAACCCACTAATATGGATACAATGCAAGTTGTTTTCTGTTAATTCTTGACTCCATATATCATAATACAGAAGAGCGTAGAGACTTTGGAGGAAACTTCAGTCACGAACCTGCGTACATTGGGCGATCTTGGTTCCAAGATGTATATGCAAGGCGAGTTGTATGTTTTGGTCTACCCCTCTTTTTAAACATCTTGCAGTTACTTTTCACATGATAAAATGGCGTGATGAGAAAAATCTTGGTTGATCATTTTGTTTGTCATGTTAACCATTACATGTACAGTAGTTGGGTGCTAATTATTTAATCTAGAATTAGTCCATATTATAAGGATGCATCATAAGTATGGTAGCTGCGCACTAATTATTGATGTTACAAGTCTTTTAAAGATTTTACCAAAAATTCGTCTTTTTAGGTGACAAGTACTAAAGAGTACAGAATATAGGGCCGGATATGCATAGTTTTTTTAGCAAGATTATCGTGGGTTAAAAGATGTCTTTAAGAATGTATACAGGGAGGGTGGAATGTATGCGCTATATCGAGGTGTAGGTATGTGTGTATCAAGAGTATGTAAATGTCAGTTCAGGAATTATAGGAAAGCCTCATTGTTTGTGTATAAGACGATCTGATTACGTTGATATATCAGATGTATGTTGGTTCATTTCTTGTCGGTATGGATGTAGTTCATTGGGTTATAAAGTTAGAGTTAAAGGCTTTCTCAGACTAATCTTTGATCTAACCAGCTTATTTTTGGTTCATAAAAACTTGTATAATATCTGAAATTTTGTGGTGTAAATTTTTGATTAATTCTCTTGTTCGTGTGACTACAGAGTTGTCCTTCAAGGTCCTGGGCCTCTCTATGGACATGCAATGGACTTGGTCGGTCAAAGTTTTCTTGTTGCTGTTAGTGGAAAGATGGTGAGTCCAATATGCAACAACTCTTGTCTGCGTTGTGGTTTGAGTCATGTAGATAATCTTGCAACTAAAAAAGCATTCTTGAATGCATAATCTGACAGGTCCTACATTTAGAAACCTATTCAGCAATTCTTAGGTCCTTTCATGCTCCATTAAGGTACTGCACTATAAGACTGGTTTGTCAAAGCATCATATGTGATGGGCCACCGTGGATTACTCTTTTTACTTGATTTTTCAGCTCTTGAACTTTGAATCCTTTAAATCCTCATGTCTAAGTGTTTTATTTAGTAACTATTGAATCTTTTCCTACACTATCACCATCATTCATGTCTACATGTATTACTAATATGACGAGCAGCGGCCAAAGGTACAAATAAGGATGCTTGCAAAAATGTTTGCTTACAGGTCATACTAAATTCTGTATTTATTAAACGAACATGTTGGCTTACAGGTCATATTAAATTCAAAGAGTCTTTCAACTGTATTAACAGTGACTAATACATATAAAAAGTCTCTCCTTCAATTACGCATTGCATACATATTTTAGTGTAAGTATCCTATTTTTTAATATTTTGTATATCTGGGTTATATCTATAGTTATCTGTATTTGGTACTGGATATACTCACTGATACCATTTACTACTTTTGATGTGTAGGCTTCTATTACAGGGGCCTCAGTAAAAGCTTGCCTAGGTTGTAGAACGCTGAACAAGAATCCAGACCTTATGGCTTCGTTTAGTTTCGCTTAATTTTTCATATTATTTTTTTAATATTCTGTATATCTGGTTTATATCTAAAGTTATCTGCAATTGGTACTGGATAGATTCATTGATACCAATTACTACTTTTGTTGTGTAGGCTTCTGTTACACGGGCCTCAGTAAAATCTTTCCTAGGTTGTAGAACGCTGAACAAGGATCCAAACTCTATGGCTTCGCTTAGTTTCGCTTACTTGTTCATATTATTTTCTTCTCAGGGTATCTGCTCTCTATGTTACACAGTTTCAACTTTCAACGGTTAATGAATTTTAACCTTGCTTAAACACAAGAAGGGATGCTTTAAAGAGACTGATCATGTTCCACTAGTTGGAAGGTAAATTTCATATCACTGTTTACTTCCACTATGTGTTTCCTTATTATAAGTGGTATCAAATTCAGTCAGCCTCTAACTTCTCACTGTGTTTCCTATGTAGATGGATGGTATCGATGAATCTGCACTAGATCGTCTCTCCATGGATTTGCGGTGCTGTTCTCAAGCATTGGGAACTTGTCAATAGTTATGAGTATTGGTATCCTTTTGTAGTTTCTTTCTGTCATATGGATGCAGATAAAATAGCATAGTAAACTGTAATAGACTCTAAGTGGGTGTGTAAAGCTAGTAGTTTCTGCATACCGGGGTGTTTGCGAAATTTGCTAAGGTTTAAGTTTTATGTTCTATGTGTTGTGCAATTTGTGTATCCACGATGATTCACTTAAGCATTTCAATACTTTGGCTATTGTTAGTAAAATGCCGAGGATAGCTCGGATTCTTAGAACGATAAGGAGATAGAGCTGTTTGTAGTCATGAATTTATTTTCTATGTTACTATTCAAATTTCATCATAGTATATTCACTTTTCAGGATTTTTTCAAAGTTGTTTTATACTTCAGTGATTTTGGCACCTTTTGTTTGTTGTAGGTTTGTTGTTCTTGAATTGTTGGCTCAGTTCATCATCCGTAAGGATCTCGTTTTGCTGGTTCACAGTTATATTTATGAACCTTAGAACTTAAACATATGACTTGTATGAATTCAGGCCTTGTTATTTGTTTTATTTTGTGATTCCGAATCTAAGTGTAAACTGAATTCAGTTATGAATTGTGTAACAAAATACAATGGTTTTTACTTAACCATTTGAGTTTATAAATCCAAGTTTTATTTCAGGTAATTTGAGCTTTATTTTACCCCAGGGCTACTGTCAGCCAAATCTGATCTGGGATTTAGCTGAATCAGCTGAATATTATTTTTTTATATTATAAAACTACATCTACGACGCTATCAAGGTGTTGTACCTAGCGACAAATTAAAAGTATCGCAAATCTGAGTCAGCTTGATAGTGTCGTTCAAGAAAAAGACACTGAATCTACGACACTTTCAGCAGCACCTGCATAGTGTCCTATATAACTCTAATACGACACTTTCCAACTATCTTAAAACGGCCTTTTTCCACTAGTGCCTCTTTTCTTCGACAAAAATAGGAAAGATAATTTCGAACCTCTCCTCCAAAAGTACAATGATACCCTTCAAGGCTGGAAATCCAAACTCCTTTCTCAAGCAGGTAGAACAATGCTAATAAAATAGGTTCTCCAAGCTTACCCCACATACCAAATGCAAATCCTTGAATTACCAAAAGAAACTCCCGATCAAATGGATAGAATCCAAATAGACTTTTGGTGGAACAAGGATATAGCCAAGAGCAGAGGAGGATACATTAGAGCTTGGGAAAATATGTGCAAACCTATTTCTCAAGGAGCGCTAGGAATTAAAAATCCACACCATTTCTATATAGCTCACATCACAAAACTTGCCAGTGGACTAATCAAAAACCGTGATAAACTTTGGGTCAAACTCCTAGCAGCTAAATACTACCTAAACTACCACCCCTACATTGTTCTAGATCTTCCTATCTATCCTGGATGTGGACGAGTATACAAAAATGTTTAAACCTAATTAAATCTCGAGACACAATGAAATGTTATACACTGAATGTCGCGATTCAACTGCACTCCTAAACTTTCGTTGACTGAAGTCAGAATGTCGTTGTGTTAAGACTTTTGTTGACTAGGCAACAATACTTAATAGTAGTGTCCTTGACTTAAGTCAAACTGTCGTTGGTTTTGACTTTTGTTGACTTGGACAAAGACGCTTTCGTAGTATGGTTTCCGTGGTAGGATATTCCACATGTACGGTTAGGATTTACTCCGAAGAGTGATAAACAAGTGGATGAAAATATCACCCCAACCTTATCTATCTCGGAGCTGAGAGAACATATTATTCTCCGCCTCTCCGCCTCTCAGTCTCTCTCTTTTTCTCTCACCTTCACTCATCGCACCATCTGAGACTTCATATCTCATCCTAAATCAACGAATTAAAACAATGAAACCCACTTCAGCCTAAATCTAGCTTCTCACTACTCAGAGGCTCGGACTCTCTTCCCTCTCCAGTCTCCACTCACACCAGCCGCCACCACCACCACCACCTCCATCATCACGACCTCACCATCTCCAGCATCTTCTTTTTTCGTCTTCTTGTTCTCATTCTCCTTTCTTTCTCACAGTGATTCACGTTCACCAACAATTGAAGAACCAACTGTTAACTGTTGAAAAATCATTAGCAATGTAAGTTTAATGATTAGTTTTGATTTTAGTTGTTTTGGGTTCAGATGTAATTGAAGAATCAACCAATTTAGTTTTTTCGTAGAATCAATTTTGTGAGTTTTCATTAGAATGAAACCCTAGGTTTTTATAATTGGGGGATTTTAAAATTGGGGATTTGTAGTGGTAATGAGTGATTCGTCATTTCTTACATATTTTTATGTTTGGATTATTAATAATTTGAGATCTGGTTTTTGATTTTTGCGATTTTATGTGTTTTATCCTTGAACCAGCAAGTGACGGAATTGGAGTAGGAAACTTTAAACATCAAAAGTTTCATATTTTCTCTCCGCTCTTCAAATAATTGATTGGTTTTTTAAATTATTCATGTTTGTACTAATTTTTGTGTATTATTTTAGATGGGTTTGGTTTTTGTTAATGTGGTTCAGAAGAAATTGCTTTTTTACTATTTTTATGTTTGTGCAGCACACTTGGTGGTACTCATGGGGTGCCGAAAGTTCATTACAAGGGAAAGCGAGGAGATGTTTATATCATGGTACGTTCTGATTAGTTTGTGCTAACAAGTGAGGCTGTTTTAGTTATTCAGTGTGTGTGTTTTCTGCATAGATTATGTGACAAGATTCATATTTACTTTTTATATATGTTGGGTCCAAGTCTGTGGGATATCTGAAATAGCAACTCTCATACGTTAGTTTCTGTTATGAATTATAATAAGTTCAAAAGGTGTGATGATTATATAATTTAAAAAGGTATTTGAAACTTTCAGGGGCTGCCTTTTCGTATATTCCTTGTTAAGCAGTATCCTTTTGGCATATTATTTTGTTTTAAACCATATCAGGCTGTGCCTCACTCCTTTCAGTTTTGTTTTCCCGTGTAATTCCAGGAGAGGTCGAGGCATCAAGCTTGGACGGCAGGTTGCTTGAGAAAAAGTGGGTATTTTTTCTTATGTCTAATGTGTATCACAGGGCTGCTCGAAAAGTAGGGTGAAAAGTCTTTCAGTTCCTTATTTTTGAATCGGGAATCCTATGAAAATTGATGCCTTAGATGCTCTTCATGAAAAGATATTCTTATATTTCTCATATTTATATTTTGTACTTCTGATTTGAGTTTTGTTTGTTTTCTGAATTTGACTTCATATAGGATTCGATCAAATCTCAGGTGAAGCTTAAAGGAGCAACTCTGACTGCATTGTTAGTGAAATCCCCCGCTATGGCGCTTGCTCAACATCCAGTTCTGGTGAAAGCTTCATTTGACAAATCATTTTGTTGTTCATTGTGTCTGTAGATGCATGAATAATCATTGATGGTACTTAAGAAGGCATGATGAGACAGTCAGTAGGGGTCTTGGTGAAAGAGAAACGACAGGTTTTTGTATTTTTTGTTGTAGTGTTTCTGTATATATGTGGTTCTACCATTAGTGCTGTAGTGTATTCCTTACTACATATGGTTCCCTGATTTGTTTAAAAGAATTTCGAAGAAGATTTATTAGTTTGCATATTGATGCCCTTCAAATGTTTATTGTGGATGCAGATTAATCGTACAAAGAAGGCCGGGATTGTTGGAAAATATGGTTTAGTGGTTGCTTAAGAAATCTTGTCCGAGTCTAAGCTGTGTAGCTGAGCATAGAGAATTAAACCTTAGTGCATGCTCTTGTCAAATACTAAGAGTCAACTTTTTTTCTGAGAAATTGTATTGGTACGATAATTTTTTTTTATCGAGTTTACTCTTCTATCTAAGACAAGTAAGGGTGTTTTACAGTGTAAATTCTTCAGATTGGCAGTACTTGTAGAATATCATTGAACTTCACAGTTGGCTTTCTGTAGGAATATATTCAATTTTCTGTAGGAATATTTACATATGCAGAAGTACTATGCTTTGGTATATCCTTTTGATCAACATGACTTTGTTTATTTCAGGAACAAGGTATGGTGCCTTTCTGCGAAAGCAGATCAACAAGATGGAAATCAGTCAGCATTCCAAGTACTTATGTGAATTTTGTGGAAAGGTTAGTTGTTTTCTCTTTCTTAAACTAGTTTCAGTGTATCTTTGTTTTCTTTTTTTTTTTCTAAAATCGATTCGATAATCTATACAGTTCCTTATGTGGTACACAGTGAAGAGTAAGGCCATTGGAATTTGGGGATACATAGACTGTGGAAAAGTGAAAGCTGGTGGTGCCAACACGTTGAAGTAAGACTCACTCTCATGTGCACTTTCGATTCTATATTTGTGTGCCACATGCACACATGGAATCGATCCATCTGATTCTTGTTTTATCTGTTGTGTTTCTGTGTTATAGCACCGCTGGTGCAGTCACTGTGAGAAGTACTATTCAAAGGTTAAGGGGGCAGACAGAATTAAATCAAATCAGTCTCTTGTTGTTAGGTTTCGTTTGTTCTTCAAGAATTGCTGTTTTTTATCTATCTATACAGTACACTTCATATTCTGTTTTCATAAGTTATTATATTTGGCAAGTTCCAGTCCGATGAACAATCTTGGTTGGGCACAATTAAATCTTTAGTATCTAGGGGAACTCTTAGAATCAGTACTATGGACTGGCTTGGTCAGTCTCACTACATGAGCTAAGTAGGTTTCTGGTCAGTTTTCTTAGTTCCTGTGCAGTTTCTGTATTCATGATGATCTACTTTTGGATTTTAATACTCTGGTTTATGTTGGTAAAATGCAGATCCTACAACAATGTTGATTTGGGATTCAAGACTCCCGGAGAAGCTATTGAAGGTTTGTGATAACCCTTGAATACTCTGTAACAGTTTTCTTAGTTCTGATTAAGATCGTTTTCAACTGCTATTTACAAGCCTAGTACGCATGGCAATTTAATTAGTTAATCTTGTTTTACTGTTGTGTGTTTAACCTTGTTGTGAACTGTTATGTGAATTTAGTATGTTCTCCGTCATGTTTGCGAATTCAGCTAAAGTTTAGGCTTGATGTTCTACTTGCTGTGCAGTTCTTGTATTCACGATGATCTACTTTAAGATTTCAACACTTTGGTTTATGTTGGTAAAATGCAGGTTCTACAAGAATGTTGATTTGTGATTCAAGACAGAATCTATTGAAGGTTTGTGATAACTGATAACCCTTGAATGCTTAAATTGTTGTGTATTGTATACGATCTTTAATTTTTGTTTTTCTGAATTATTTAAAGTTCTGCTAGTTTTATGTGTTGTGTACACTCTTGCTATGTTCGCTAATACCAGCTAATTTCTATTGCAGGAAAATTATAGTGGGAGATGAGCATGGAAATATTGTCGCAATGTAGTTTTCTTAGAGCACCCTTTCCAGCCAACGGCGGAAATCAGAATTACTACAACTCTGAATCCAAAAGAATAAGAGTTGGAGTCAGAGATGCACATGTATCAGCACGGTTTCACTATCATCATCATCATCAACTTCATCTCTATCATGTTCAGCCATCTCAACCTGACCTGCAAGAGGTAGCATCGCTTTCAAGCTTTCTATTAAGTATGTTGAAATAATTGATAAGGCATAAAAGGAGAAGTCCTTGGTAAAGTGCTACTTACCTGTATGAGTTCAGGATAGTTGAATACTTTTTTTTTTTCTTTCTTTCTTTCTTTCTTGTTCTTTTGAATCAAGTGACAATGAATTCAGTTATGAGTTGGTGTAACAATGAATGAAATGGTGATTTGAATTTATAAATCCAGGTTTCATTTCAGTGTATTTTGAGTTCTGAATCAGAATTATTTCAGCCCCAGTCAGAATGGCTGCAATCACTCAGCTAGATCTGATTTGTTTTTTTTATTAAAATATATTAAATCAACGACGTGCTCCAGTTGCCGTCCGTAGCGACAACCAGTAACTATCGTAATTTAGCTGCAAATTGAAAGTGATGTTCCAGAAAAAGACACTTAATCAACGGCACTTTCAACAGTAGTTAGAAAGTGCCATTTAACTGGTTAAAACGACACTTCTCAACTATCTTAAAACGGCTGTTTTCCAATTCTCGGGAGCAGAAAACTGAGCAACATCATTTCAGATTTTGTCCTTTTGCAAGAGCTATATGGTTCGGTTTCTCTTTGGAAGTCATTAATACGAGGAGTAGCACAAACTCGGTTAAAGCTTGGGTTAAAGGTTGGTTATCAGACCCATATTTGGCACAATATTCAGAAAAAATAGCCACAATCCTATAGTTTATCTGGAAACATAGATGCTCGGTAGTATTCGAAAAAAGCAAAAGAAAGGAACTCTAGTTAGGAATAACTGGCCCGACATAAACACATATTGGATAATCTTTATTGATGCATCCTTTAAAAAGAAGAATCCTCAATGGGTTGCGCTTTTTTACTGTACTAAATGGATCATGAGACTTTCATGAATATATCGGTGGGATCGCAGTGGGATACTTCAGTTTTTCATGCGGAAACAAAAATCTTGTTAAATGCAGCTACATGGTTAAAGGAGAACATTCTACCAAGTGCTTCCATAGTCACCGACTGCAAAGCTTTGGCAGACACCATCAACAAGGTAAGCACAGAAGCCCCTTTGACATCGGAAAACACTTTGCAGGTTACCAAGATAATTTTGGGAGAATTACCCAAGCTAAGGTGAAGTACATAAAAAGAAAATATAACTCTGTTGCGAACTACATTGCAAAGGAAGCAAAGATCAAAAATATTCAACATATATCTAGACAATTGCAGCAAAAAATTCAAAAATCTAGCATTTCCAATATATTCGATAAAAATTAAATTGTAAACCTATTGTAGATGATAAAAAGAAATAGGTGATAAAAATTACTTGTTTAACTTTTCTGGACGTTGATTGCGTTGATATTGTCTAATTACTTTTTAATTTTTCTTCCAATTCGCAACTAAAAGGAAAACAAGAGTTCAAATTTTGGAAGTTAACTAAGGAAAATCTACTGCAAAAAGGCAAACAAGAATTCAAGTTTTGAGAGTTAACAATTGCCATAGTATTAGTTTAAAAAATCAAGGAAAATCTTCTTAACAACAAATAAAATGGAAGTTATGTCAATTGGAGATAAACAAGAGGCTAACGATGAAACACAACTGCCTTCATTTGCAACTCTTATATCAGTTGGCTTCATTTTCAGTGAACACGTGGTGGACACACGTCAACAAAGGGAGGCATGTGACAGTATAATGGGATTTAGTTTCAAGTCCCCGAGTTTTTATCATTATTGTGTCGGGGTCCATCAACTCTTTTTGTATTACAGTACGTTTTGGCTAGGGTTAATAATAAGGGTACATTATTTATATGTCCCTACTTTTGACACCCAATAAATATGTCCTTATACAACAATAAATATGTCCCTACTTTTTTATAACCTTATCCATTTAATATTAGATTACCTTAATACCCTCACTCATATAATATTTTTCTTTATTTCAAAATACAACAAATTTCTTCCTCTACCACTTCACCACCACCACTAGCATCACCACAACCACCACCACCAACATTCAACTACCATTCCACCACCACCGTTCAACAACCACCACCTACCAACCGCCACCACCACTCCTTCACCACCGCCATTACACCAGGTCATCCACCACCACTAGTCTGTTGCCGCCACCACCACTAGTTCTTTGCCGCGGCCACCACCGTCAACGCCGCCGCCGTCACCACCGCCGTCGTCGCCGCCGCCACCACTGGTTCAAATATTTTTGTATCAACAACAATAGTTGATCCAAATAAAAATTGAACCAAAAGTGGAAGTTTATCTAGTTTAGGGGATCAACAACGATAATTGATCCAAGAAAAAAGGATAAACAGTAGAAGTTGATCCAATTTTAGTGGATCAACAATGGAAGTTGATCCATGTAAAATTGGATCAACAATGAAAGTTGATCCATGTAAAATGGAGTGAACTTGGCGTGAGTCGAACACGCATCATCTAACATGGAGTCGGTCATGCTACCATTGCACCACAAGTTCAACATTGGAAGAAATTTACATGATTTAAACTACAAGCATAATTATACTTATCCAATGAAATATTGTCAACAATAGGAGTTCAAAGGATCAACAATGATAGTTGATCCCATACGAGATGGATCAACAACCATAGTTGATCCAATAAAAAATTGGGTCAACAACAGGAGTTTATCCCACAAAATGGATCAACAACAACAATTGATCCCATAAAAACATATAAACAACAACAAATTGATCATTACCTGTAGCTTCATAAACACCAACAGCTCCAAGACCAGCTTCAAAACCAGAACCACCATTCTACTACTATTTCCATGACTAATTTCTCATTCATACCTCTCCACCATTACCGCCACCAACAAATCACACATCTCCAGCACCACCACCACCACAAAAAACGACCACAACCAAAATCCAACACCAATTTCATCATTCCAACCAAAACCACCATAGTTGATCCAATAAAAAATTGGGTCAACAACATGAGTTGATCCAAAATATATGGATCAACAACCATAGTTGATCCAATATCACTGCCTGCTTCAACCTAGATAACCACCAACAAATCACACATCTCCAGCACCACCACCACCACCAAAACAACCAGAACCAAAATCCAACACCAATTTTATCATTCCAGCCAAAACCACCTCCGTCTACATCATCAATTTCTTAGTTCTAAACTATTCTAATCTACGCCTACTCAAAATCCAACACCAATTTTAAAAACACTACCACCACCATCCACCATCATCCATTACACCATCTACCATCCACCACCTCTTTCTACATCTTGATATACCCCCTTAAAATGTTAAAAAGTAATGTACTGAAAACAATTAGATACAAAAACGTACCAACACCACCATCGGTAGCTTCAAACTCGTAAACCTAGATTCATCAATTTAACCACCACCATCACCAGAAACTAATTCAGATAAATTGAATACATATTTGAAACCTAAATTTCTCATTCAAACTCCCAAATCTAAAGTATTCATCTTAATCAAAGAAGAGAGAGTTTTGTGCCGGAGAAGAAGACGATGATAATGAGAGATTTTTAGATCTGAAACATAAAATACATGATTGAAACCTTTTGTTCTCAGTGAGAAGATAGTGTTATGGTGGTGGCGGCGATAGAGATGATAGTTGTAGTGGTGGTGGCGACGATGAAGATGGTGGTGGTGGGTTTGTTTGATTTTCACATATAGATCTCTCTCAATCTAAAATTTCTTTGATCTCTCTCTGAAATGGTGGTGGTGGTGCTGCTGGTGTAAAAGCGATGGAGACGGCGGCGGAGTGGGTAGCGATGGAGATGGTGGTGATGGGATCAACTGACTTTCGTCCCGAATGATGAATCTTTTAGAAGCGAAGAAGAATCTTTTAGAAGCGAAGAAGAAGTAGAAGGTTACAAAAGGAATTATAAAACATACCTTTTTAATTAGAATTTCAATTATGCCATTAGGGACATTTTTAAAGTCTATGAAGGATATTTGTGAAGGCCCATCAAAAGTAGGGACAATAATTCAATTCCCACTAATAATAATATCCGAAATTACTCAACCTGCCTGTACTCACCGAGCCCCTTGTGCCCGAAAGAGCCCAAGGCCTGTTACAGCCCGCTATAGGCCGCCTGGCCTAGATAGCTTAAATAGGCGGGCTCGGTCTTTCCCTAAAATTTAATAGCCCAAATAACCCGGCCTGATACCTGCCCAAATAACCCGACTTGATACCCGTCTGAATTATCATAAGAGTTTTAATTTTACGTTGAAATAAATTACGATGCATCTTGGTTATATTTTGGCTTAAAATTCTTATTTCCATTTTTATTCTACATTTAGAAGATTAATTGCATAAAACTTTTTCAAACTATAGTTCATTCAGTCTCAAAATTCAAACTGGAATTTAATCAGTTATTACAAAACTTTAGAAGTACAAAAGCTCTTAGTTTGTTTGTCCTGCCTAGCCTGACCTCGTTAATAATTGAGCTATGGGCGGTATTTGGGCATCAAAATATACCTGGCCTGTGCGGCCTGACAGGCTTTTTAGATAGCTGAATATGATGCTCGTCCAGCCTGGCCTGGATAAAAGAAGGGAAAAAAAAACAGTTTAGTCCAAACGCATCAAAAAGTGCGGATTAGTCCATTCCGAGTTAACTAGGTACAATTTAATCCAAAAGTTATTTAAACAATGGAAAATACACATATAACCTTCCTGATTTACAATTTGGTCCAAATATTTACAGTTTAGTCCAAAATGACTCATGATGATATCACCAATTTTAAATAATATAAAAATAATCAAAAAACAATTTATCTTTCGAACCGTTTGTCCAAAATTCGCAAAATTTATATATTCGGAAAGCTCTTTTCGGTAGCTACAAAATGAGTACCCATAAGACTATATAATTCTCATTTTTTAAAAATCTTAGTTTACACCGGTGTACATAAATGTACACATCTACAAAATCCAGAAAATCCAAAGACAAAACAATGTGCACCAGTTACAATTAAAATATCTAGCAATACTAGTGTTTCTTTTTCTTTAAAAAAAAAAAGAAAAAAAAAACACACCACGATCCTGGAAAACAAGTGAGGCGTAAATTAAGCAACTAATCACTGAAAAAGTGAGGGTACAACAACCTCACCCAATAATTCGCTTAGCAATCTGTATGGACTAACTCCAATATACTTTTGAGATAATCAACTAGACGGTAAGACTCAATCTTAATAAAACGTATATCAAAGAGTTATATCTCAATTTATCGATTCAATACTTACTCAAGCAAATAGAAATCTGCGAGTCTAATTTAATACAAGAGAAATTAACTTGAACGGTACCAAAGACCAATGTTCAAGGATCAATCAATTTCAATCAACAACCAAATGTCGGATTTCCCAATTGATTGATTCAACGCACAACCTGTGATATTTCAATTATATAAAAAAATATAATGCGGAAAAGAAATAAGACAGACACCAGAAGTTTTGTTAACGAGGAAACCGCAAATGCAGAAAAACTCCGAGACCTAGTCCAAATTGAACACAACATGTATTAAGCCGCTACAAACACTAGCCTACTACAAACTAACTTCGGTCTGGACTGTAGTTGAACCCCAATCAATCTCACACTGATCCAAGGTACAGTTGCGCTCCTTACGTCTCTGATCCCAGCAGGATACTACGCACTTTGTTCCCTTAGATGATGTCACCCACAACTAAGATTTGCTACGACCCAAAGTCGAAAACTTTAATAAACAAATCTGTATCACACAAAAAAGTCTACAGGAATAGATAAATCTGTCTCCCACAGAAATACCTACAAGTTTTGTTCCGTCTTTTGATAAATCAAGGCGAACAGGAACCAATTGATAACCCGGACTTATATTCCCGAAGAACAGCCTAGAATTATCAATCACCTCACAATAATCTTAATCGACTAGCGAAACAAGATATTGTGGAATCACAAACGATGAGACGAAGGTGTTTGTGATTACTTTTGTATCTTACCTATCGGAGAAATTAATCTCAAGCCACTCAAATATGATAGAAACAGCATGATCAGATCACGCAACTACATAGAAAATAGTTGGGTCTGGCTTCACAATCCCAATGAAGTCTTCAAGTCGTTAACCTACAGGGTCTAGGTAGAAACCTAAGGTTAAAGGAGAATCGACTCTAGCTAATACAACTAGTATCACACAGGAGGTGTGGGGATTAGGTTCCCCAGTTGATAGAGTTCTCATTTATATAGTCTTCCAAATCAGTGTTTGCAATCTAAGTTACCTTGGTAACAAAGCATTCAATATTCACCGTTATATGAAAACCTGATTAGATTCAAGCTAATATCTTTCAACCGTTAGATCGAACTTAGCTTGTTATACACAAATGAAATGCACTTTCATTTAGGTTTGTGTAACCGTACCTAAACGTGTACACCTAGTTGGTTCAATAGTAGTTAACCAAATGGTTAGCCATATGAGCACTTTCATATCAACCATATTCATCTTCACCATATAACTAGTTCAAATGACTCAAAAGAACTAGTTAGAGAGTTGTTCAATTGCTTAGATCTCACAGAAGTATAAAAGATACAATCGAAGCAAAAACTATTTTGATTCACTCGAATCAATTCATGAGCTTTATAGCAACGGTTTGCAAATATGCATTCCTTTTATATAAGTTTAAGTTCACGAATAAACCGTTTTTAGAAAATAACCCACTCAAGTAAGCATACCGGTACGCATACTTAAGTACCCGGATTAAGTTTGTTTTCAGTTCACAAACTCCAACAGAAATTCACGGGACGTGAACTTCCGACAGTACGCGGACTTTAGTTCCGGTTATCCTGAGCAGCAAAGTACGCATACTTTGGTTCA
The DNA here is from genome assembly GCA_023531295.1 of Papaver armeniacum. Taxonomy (NCBI): domain Eukaryota; kingdom Viridiplantae; phylum Streptophyta; class Magnoliopsida; order Ranunculales; family Papaveraceae; genus Papaver; species Papaver armeniacum. The sequence goes on from JAJJWW010018346.1 coordinate 810,987, forward strand.
AGGATTTTGGACTTACACACGTATGAGTTCACATACAATGTTTATATCCATTCAAGGTTATATATTCTAAACTCTCATTTCAATCATTGAAACATTCTTAGAGGATGTTAAATAGAGGTTACTCACACACTATTCTTCATCAAAGCGATTTTCAAGATATTGAAATAATCAACATGACTTTCGTCACTTATAAAGATGAACTTGGCCAAAGCGAAAGCTTACCAACACTTATTTCGAGAAATAGATAAACGAGATAAACTCGGCTCGAAATAGAAAATGTGTATAATCGAAGTCTATATAGCAATACAACTTTTGTCTCAAGATAGGAGATAGAGTAGATAGACTTTTGAGTGATAGATAAGTTCAAGTCTCCGCATACCTTTTAGTCGATGAAGTTCCACCAGTTCCTTGAGTAGTTCTTCGTATTAGTATGATGATCGACGTGGAGTCTAGAGCTCAACTACACTTTCTATCCTAGTCCGAGACTTAGCTATAAGTAGACTAGAAATCAAGACTTATAGTTTTGGCAACTAAACTTAACAAACAAGCTTGAGATAGCAACGCTTGCGAGTTCGACCGAGCAGTGCTCTAACCATCTCCCCTTTTGTCAATTTTAGTGACAAAACTATCAATACATATGGAATACAAAATAAACAAACTTTGCAGCTTCTTCCACATGCATGATCTACTTGGTTCTTTTACATTAATCGAAATCTTCGTCACTTCCAAGTACTCCAATGATTCCAAAGGTTGTAAGTTTAGCATCATCCTTGTTGAATATACGTAGCCATAACAATGAGAAAAAAAAAGCTCTCAATCATTGTTACACGGTGTCATAGTATTATTACACAACATCAAAGTTCAATTGTATCACAACTTTGAAAACAATACTATGGTGATATGTATCACTCCCCCTTAGTCAATACTCCATCTCACATGGAAACCACTCCCCCTTACATAATGATCCGAAAACCATATGTATTTGTAGTGTGAACTACACATTAATTCTCCTCCTTTTTGTCAATAAAATTGGCAAAGGTACGAAAACTAGTGGGATCCTAATGAAATTTCCATAGAGACACTTCATGACCAAAACAAACCATATATCAACTTTTTAGATGCAATCATATAACCGAAGCTAAATGCATTCATCAAGGAGTTTATAAAGATACAAGATAACCCCTATAGTATTCCACAGCCGTACTCCCCACAAAGATTTGGCAATTAAGCACAAGTTCAATTATGAACTCTCCCCCATAAAATGTCATTCCCGAAAGAACAACAAGAGCAACCTTACTTTCACAAGAAAAGAAGGATTTCTTTGGATTATTACACTAAGAAACCTGATAGAAAATCAACCTATTGAAACAAATGCAGAATTGAAGTAAACACTTACTGGAGTTCAAACTCAATTGCCCAAAAGATCGAGATAAGCACAGGGGCAAGAGTTTTAGGAATAACTAATGAGCCAAAAAAACACCAATAGACTGCCGTAAGTGTTGAAATGTAGCAGTGTCTAATAGTATGGTAAGAATATCAGCCAATTGTTGTTCGGAAGGAAAAATTCCATATTTATGATACCAATTTCATAGAGATCTCGAATAAAATGGTACCTTATATCAATGTGCTTTGTTCTTGAGTGCTCAACGGGATTCTCAGTGATTCGAATTGCGCTATAGTTATCACAAAAGATCTTCATTATTCCAATATCAATTCCATAATCAACCAACATTTGTTTCATCCAGAGAAGTTAAGTACAACATGAGCCGACAGCAATATATTCTGCTTCACATGTGGACATGGATTGTGAATTTTGTTTCTTTCTATGCCAAGCCACAAGATTCAGTCCTACGTAGTAGAAACCCCATGATGTACTTTTTCTATCTTCTACGCATCTTGCCCAATCAGCATCCGAATAAGCAGAAAGGTCAATGTTAGTATCAAAAGAGTAAGATATACCATACCCAAATGTGTGATTCACATATCGTATGATCCTTTTTGTAGCTGCAAGCTGAGATTCCTTTGGGTTAACCTGAAATCTAGCACAACAACCAACACTAAAAGCAATATCAGGTCTAGTAGCTGTAAGTAAGGGTGCACACGGTACGGTACGGCTCGGTTCTTGCCGAGGACGAGTACCTGTACCTCCCTATCCTCGGTTCTTAGTTTTTGGACCGGTACATGTACCTTTGTCCTTGGTTCCGGTACCATTCGGGATAAGTACGGTACCAGGGACGGTTCCGGTACCAGTCGGTACTTACTTGCGCCAGCAATGTCACCACATTCAGTATACAAATTTATAAGTGTTGGATGAATGTACTTGTTATCATACAACCCAAGTTTAATAACCAGATTATGAACTTGTTTACCTTCTTCAAAAGCTTTAAAATTGGCACAAGCTTTGAGAAGTGACGAAAAAGTTTAATCATCAGGGAAAGACCCAACTCAAGAACTCGAGCAAAAAGTGTTAAAGCTATAGATGGAGTCTTGGTTAAAGCATACCCACGAGCCATTGCGTTAAAATAACAATATCTGGTTGTGAAATTTGATCAAATAGGTTATGGACATGGTCCATCATTCTGGAAGGATGAAGTGTACAAAAATTTATGAATTTTGTGTTAACTGAAATATCATATTGCAGCTTTGTTTTTATGGTGAAGGCTTGAATTTGTTTGAGTTCTCTTAGGGAATTACATTTTCTTAAGAATGATAGAGGAGATTAGTTCGTTTCTGTTTGAAAGTTTGGTTTGGATTTAGGATGAGACAGAGGATTCAGCTAGTTTTAGTATACAAAATTGAAGAGTATGCAATGGGACAAACGTTTATACCATCAGATTAAATACCTAAATCTAATAGTCATTATTATTCGGTACAAACGGGACGAGACATGAATAGGGCCGTGTACCTATACCCCCTAGAGGTCGGTTCTCAGTTTTTGGACCGGCACCTGTACCCCCTTCCTCGGTTCGGTACAAAATCAAGTACGGTTCCACCGGTTCCGGCACGGTCCGGTTTTTCGGCTCGGTTCATGTGCACCCTTAGCTGTAAGATATAAAAGGCTACCAATAATAGATCGATATATTTTTTGATCCACATTTACTCCTTTCTCATCTCTATGTAGTTTACCAGTGGTGGGAATAGGTGTTAATTTTGGAGTTGACTTATCCAGACCGAACCTTGAGACAAGATCCTTAGCATATTTTTCTTGAGATAAGTAAATTGCATCCTTATGTTGTTGAATTTGTAATCCTAAGAAGAACTTTAATTCACCAACATTGCTCATTTCAAATTCTTTGCCAAGAGAGACTTGGAAATCTTTTGCAAGTTTCTCAGAAGTTGAACCATATATGATATCATCTACACAGACTTGAGCAATGACAACATCTTTCCCACTCCATTTGGTAAACAAAGTTTTATCAGCTCCGCCTCTCGAAAAACCTTTCCTAAGAAGAAAAGTATTAAGTTTTTCGAACTAGGCTCTAAGTGGTTGTTTTAACCCATATAATGCCTTTTTAAGCTTAAGAACATGATCTGGGAAATCAGGGTTTTCAAAACCCTTAGGTTGAGCGACATAGACCTCTTCCTTTAAATTTTCGTTTACGAACGCGGATTTTATGTCCATTTGAAACAGCTTAACCTTAAGAAAACAAGCATGAGCTAATAACAACCGAATGGACTCAAGGCGTGCCACAGGAGCAAAGATTTCGTCAAAGTCGATACCTTCAATCTGTGAATATCCTTAAGCAACAAGTATGGCTTTATTTCTGACAATTGTGCCAAATTCATCAGACTCATTCTTGAATATCCATTTAGTACCAACAATATTGATATTGGAGGGACAAGGTACTAGTTCCCATACGTCTTGTCTTTGAAATTGATTTAACTCTTCATGCATTGCATTCACCCAAAAGGGATCGCTAAGAGCTTCATCAATATTTCTTGGTTCTACTTGTGAAAGATAACAACCAAAATTGCAAATATTTTGAAGTTGTCCCCTTGTCTTGGCAGTAAAATCTCTATCTCCAGTAATATTGTTGGGATCATGATTCCTTTGAACCCAGAGGTGTCGAGGAGTTACACGCTCTTGTTCAACATGAGTAGCCTGATCAGTGCTCTTCTCCTCGTCACTAGAAATATCAGGATCAGTAAAAGTTGGGATGACTTCAACTGATTCTGGGATTTCTTTGACTTTCTCAATTGTCTCAGTTGGAGGTAATTCAGCAGGAGGATTATCATGATGAAAATTACTAATATCATCTATAATAACATTAGCGAACTCCATCATAACTTGGGTTCTGAGATTAAACACTCGAAAACCACGACTATCAGAGGCATAGCCAAGGAAGATACCTTCATCACTTTTAGTATCAAATTTCCCTCTCTGTTCTCGATCTTTTAGAATGTAGCACTTACTTCCAAACACTCTGAGATAGTGCAAGTTTGGTTTTCTACCGTACCACAACTCATAAGGAGTGTTTAGGGTTTTGGACCGTAGGTATACACGGTTGATCAAATAACATGCTGTAAAGACAGCTTCTCCCCAAAACCTTAACGGTAGGTTTTTGTTATGGAGCATTACCCTGGCCATTTCCTGAATGTTCCTGTTTTTTCTTTCTGCAACTCTATTGGCTTGAGGAGTGATGGGTGGTGAATATTGTTGAATAATCCTCAGTTCGTCACAAAATTCAAACACCTTAGTGTCCTTGAATTCAGTTCCACGGTCGCTTCTAATTTTATTTAGTTTGCGACCTTGTTCGTTCTGGATTCTCTTAACAATAATCTTGAATTCATCAAGGGTTTCATTCTTATGAGATAGAAATGCAACCCAAGTGAATCTGGTGTAATCATCTACCATAACCAAAGCGTACTTCTTACCAACAACCGTGGGTTGTTGAATTAGTCCGAAGAGGTCCATATGAATTAAATCAAGTGGAGCTTTAGTGAGAATATCTCGAGATGATTTATGGTGAACTTTCGTTTGTTTACCCTTTTGACAGGCACCACATACACCATCAATCTTTGCATTGATTTTGGGAACGCCTCTAACAAGTTCTTTGTTAATGATCTTAGTTAGAAGACGATAATTGATGTGACCAAAACACTCATGCCAAAGATGTGTAGATTCCACCTTAGTCAAATTGCAAAAGTTACTGAACTAAGTATCCAGATGATAACAGTTGTTTTTACCACGAGTTCCATGAAAAATTGCTTTCCCAGTTTTGTCTACAATGTCACATCCATTCGCATTGAAGACAACTTTATGGCCTTTGTCACAGATTTGACTAATAGAAAGAAGATTTGCAATCGTACCTTTTACGTATACTACATCATGGATTGAAGTTTGATCATCCCCTTCTTGCTTATGTAGCAGCAACTCCCATCTCCAAATGTCACCGGACCTCCTTCATAGTCGTTTGAAGAAACAAACCACGTGAGATCACCTGTCATATGTCGGCTACATCCGCTATCAAGAAACCATTGAAAGGTCGATGTTGATTTTAAAGCAAAAGCTCTCATACTAACACTACTATCCTGTTTAGGATTTCTTGTTAGTTTTGTACATCCTTTTAGAGATGCAAATATTTGTTCAGCTTTCTTATGAAGATTACTTGCAACTTTTAGGCTTTTCCGGAAGGAAATACAAGTATGTTGAAAGTGAATGTAAGAGTCACAGAACATACATGTACCAACATCTTTAACCTCGTATGAGTAGTTTTGAGTACTATCAGGTTTCACAAAGCCTAGACCTTGTTTATCATCTGACTTATGACCATTCTTCAGAGAAGAATAAACAGAGTTATTCAAATCCATTGAAGGAATTTTGACAGACTTCAAATCCTTATACAATGCAATTTCTGCAACAAGATCAGAGTTGATCCGGATTTGTTCATCCAACTTCTTCTGGAGAATAACTAGTTTTTCAAAACTTTCTATACAATCAGAATTTATCCCTGGTGAAACGTTTATAGAGACTTTACTATCCATGGAGTCAGATCGCTACAAACACAGACTTATGAGGTCTTAAACGTGTTTGCCTGCTCTGATACCAATTGAAAAAGTGGGGGTACAACAACCTCACCCAATAAATCGCTTAGCAATCTGTATGGACTAACTCCAATATACTTTTAAGAGAATCAACTAGACAGTCAGACTCAATCTTAATAAAAAGTATATCAAAGAGCTATATCTCAATTTCTCGATTCAATACTTACTCAAGCAAATAGAAATCTGCGAGTCTAATTGAATACAAGAGAAATTAACTTGAACGGTACCAAAGACCAATGTTCAAGGATCAATCAATTTCAATCAACAACCAAAGGTCGGATTTCCCAATTGATTGATTCAACGCACAACCTGTGATATTTCATTTACATAACAAAATATAATGCAGAAAAGAAATAACACAGACACCAGAGGTTTTGTTAACGAGGAAACCGCAAATGCAGAAAAACTCCGGGACCTAGTCCAGATTGAACACACACTGTATTAATCCGCTACAAACACTAGCCTACAACAAAATAACTTCGGTCTGGACTGTAGTTGAACCCCAATCAATCTCACACTGATCCAAGGTACAGTTGCGCTCCTTACGTCTCTGATACCAGTAGGATACTACACACTTGATTCCCTTAGCTGATCTCACCCACAACTAAGAGTTGCTACGACCCAAAGTCGAAGACTTTAATAAACAAATATGTATCACACATAAAAGTCTACATGAATAGATAAATCTGTCTCCCACAGAAATACCCACAAGTTTTGTTCCGTCTTTTGATAAATCAAGGTGAACATGAACCAATTGATAACCCAGACTTATATTCCCGAAGAACAGTCTAGAATTATCAATCACCTTACAATAATCTTAATCGACTAGCGAAACAAGATATTGTGGAATCACAAACGATGAGACGAAGGTGTTTGTGATTACTTTTCTATCTTGCCTATCGGAGAAATTAATCTCAAGCCAATCTTACGATTGCACTCAAATACGATAGAAACAACATGATCGGATCACCCAACTACATAGAAAATAGTTGGGTCTGGCTTCACAATCCCAATGAAGTCTTCAAGTTGTTAACCTACAGGGTCTCGGTAGAAACCTAAGGTTAAAGGAGAATCGACTCTAGCTAATACAACTAGTATCACACAAGAGGTGTGGGTATTAGGTTTCCCAGTTGCTAGAGTTCTCCTTTATATAGTCTTCCAAATCAGGGTTTGCAATCTAAGTTACCTTGGTAACAAAGCATTCAATATTCACCGTTAGATGAAAACCTGATTAGAATCAAGATAATATCTTTCAACCGTTAGATCGAACTTATCTTGTTATACACAAATGAAATGCACGTTCATTTAGGTTTGTGTAACCGTACCTAAACGTGTACACCTAGTTGGTTCAACAGTAGTTAACCAAATGGTTAGCCATATGAGCACTTTCATATCAACCATATTCATCTTCACCATATAACTAGTTCAAATGACTCAAAAGAACTAGTTAGAGAGTTGTTGAATTGCTTAGATCTCATAGAAGTATACAAGACACAATCGAATCAAAAACGATTTTGATTCACTTGAATCAATTCATGAATATAGCCACGGTTTGCAAATATGCATTCCTTAGTTTATATAAGTTTAAGTTTACGAATAAACTGTTTTTAGAAAACAACCCACTCAAGTATGCATACCGGTACGCATACTTAAGTACCCGGATTAAGTTTGTTTTCAGTTCACAAACTCCAGTAGAAATTCACGGGACGTGAACTTCCGACAGTACGCGTACAGGTACGTGGACTTTAGTTCCGGTTATCCCGAGCAGCAAAGTACGCATACTATGGTTCAAGGATTTTGGAATTACACACGTATGAGTTCACATACAATGTTTATATCTATTTAAGGTTATATATTATAAACTCTCATTTCAATCATTGAAACATTCTTAGAGGATGTTAAATAGAGGTTACTCACATACTATTCTTCATCAAAGCGATTTTCAAGATATTGAAATAATCAACATGACTTTCGTCACTTGTAAAGATGAACTTGGACAAAGCGAAAGCTTACCAACACATATTTCGAGAAATAGATAAGCGAGATAAACTCTGCTCGAAATAGCAAATGTGTATAATCTAACGTCTATATAGCAAAACGACTTTTGTCTCAAGATAAGAGATAGAGTAGATAGACTTTTGAGTGATAGATAAGTTCAAGTCTCCACATACCTTTTAGTCGATGAAGTTCCACCAGTTCCTTGAGTAGTTCTTCGTATTAGTATGATGATCTCCGTGGAGTCTAGAGCTCAACTACACTTTCTATCCTAGTCCGAGACTTAGCTATAAGTAGACTAGAAATCAAGACTTATAGTTTTGGCAACTAAACTTGACAAACATGCTTGAGATAGCAACGCTTGCGAGTTCGACCGAGCAGTGCTCTAAAAATCACCTTTGTACAATAAGAGATGAACGCGTCTAGGAGTGAGGATTCCTTGCTTCATTGGAAACTTTGTTTGTTAAATCCTCCCATGATCTTGAAGACGTAACTCTTAAGGCTCCTATGGCAATGTTCAAATCTATTTTTTTGTTGAGCCAGGTGGATGTCCAAACTGAGTTTTCCACTATGGTAAAGCATTCGGCGGTTGACCATCAAGCGCAAGAAGGAATTACAGACGCTGGCGTTTTTGGTAGAAACGCTAGCGCTCGTCGCACAACCGCTGGCGCTCCTTGTAGAACCGATGCGTTTGTAAGAGACACGCCGGCGTTTGAACCAAGGCCGCCAACGGCTACTTTTAAACGGTCACCGGAACGGCTAGTTTCTACCTCCATAAATACGTCTCGAGTTTGATCTCACAAATTCACAACAATCTTTCATCCGATCAATCCTTTCTTAATTTCAATTTCTTTTAACTTTCAACCATGAATTCTGATTTTGATTCTTCTGAGGAGGATATGGAGATGGATGAAATGTTGTACGAAGAAGAGGAAGAAATGTGTATGGATTTTTTGCATCAAATGGATGAAGACGCAAATCAAGATAGAAAAAGGCAAAATTTTATGTTTCAAAATTTTATGGATGAAATGTTTCATACCAAAGCCTTTAGAGCCATATGAAGTTGCGACTAGAAGATGGACGTGGCGAGATTGACATTTTTACCACGAAAAGCTGATGCATGATTATTTTAATCTAGATTGTGTCTATTCCGGTGAGGATTTTCAGCGACGATTCTGCATGGGACGCAACTTGACGCAAAGGATTATTTTCGAGCTTTATCAGGTACAACCTTTATTTAATTATCAGTATGATGCACGACATGTCGAGGTTTTAGTCCCAAAAAAAAGGTCACTGCGGCCCTCCGTATACTATGTTACGAGGTACCAGCAAATTCCACGGATGATTACATCCTTATTGGGAAAACAACCGCCTTTAGGTATCTCAAATTGTTTTACGAAACAATAGTCGAGCATTTTAGTCCAACCTTTATAAGAAAGCCTACTCAGGAAGATGTTCAAATAATAACTGAAGAAAACACCGGGAGGGGTTCTCCAGGAATGTTAGGTGGTCTAGACTGCATGCACTGGACGTGGCATGCGTGTCCGGTTGAATGGGCAGGCCAATATAAGGGTCATTATCCAAAACCAACTATAATTTTGGAAGCTTTAGCTAGCTATGATTGTTGGTTTTGGCATGCCTTTTTTGGACTCCCGGGTTCAAATAACGATCTCAACGTTTTGTATAATAAGTCACCATTGTTTGAAGATCTTAAGAATGGGATCGCACCAAGTGTTGTTGAAGAACACTGATAATGTGATTTCACCATTAACAGTCATCACTACACTCGTGGTGAATATCTAAGTTGTGGCTTTTTTTCTTTTTTAATAAAAATGTATAACAACACGGAATCTATATGGGAATGGTCAACTATGGTTCAAGATTATAAGCAAATAGGTTTTGGACCGACGACTTCGAAGGATATGAAGTACTTTAACACCCAACAAATGAATGCAGAGAGGATGTTGAACGCGCTTTTGGCATATTGAAAAGGAAGTTTGCCATCATAGCTGGTCCGACACGCTTTTTTGATCTTCAAGAAACGAACAAAATTATCTCAAAGCGTAAATGGATGGATTAAGTAGATTTCTTACCAAGAGTTGTATCATTCAAGTTTCGATGCTGAGCCGCATAACATGATCATTGAAGAAACCTATAAATGGATGAAGGCGTGACCCAACCAAGTTTTTGGACTAGTTTTCGAATAGACATTTGAGCTTCATACTTATCGATTCCGATGATGTATCATGCTAAGTTTGAAGTCAGAACCCTTTTCGAGCTTCTTGGTTCATAATTTGTATGTTGTTATACCACATTTGAAGTTCGAATCGACACTAAACTTCATATTCATCAATTTCGATGACGTATCAGGCTAAGTTTGAAGTCAGAATCCTCCTGAAGCTTGATGAAGATTTGGCGCCCAATCTTGTGGTGGTTCAAGATTATAAGCAAATAGGTTTTGGACCGACATTTTTGTTGGATGTGAATCCATGGGACTTGAAGGATATGAAGTACTTTAACACCCAACAAATGAAATGTATCAAGAAGTTGCAAATTATGATGACAATTGTGGATGAGAGGATGTTGAACGCGCTTTTGGCATATTGAAAAGGAAGTTTGCCATCATATAGCTAAGGTCCGACACGCAAAATAGTTTTATTTTTGATCTTCAATGGTTGTGAAAAAAAAGAAACGAACAAAATTATAGGTTGTCTTAGTCCTTCAACTTATACAAGTGTTGTGTTGTATCATCAACTTATACAAGTGTTGTGTTACATATTTTTACGATACACATCCATTGTTGTGTAAAATATAACTTGTCAACCATTGTAGAAAAAGAAACCATGAAATGGAGTTGTCGTAGGGGCGTGACCGTAGTGTACTTTAACACCCTGCAGAGAGGATGGACTAGTTTTCCAGTCCGACACGCTTTTTTGATGAAGATTTGGCGCCCAATCTTGTGGTGGCGCCCAATCTTGTGGTAGAGCATGGGCGTCCAACAAGAGAATATAGACTTGCCACTGACAGACTCCAAAACCGGGTAATCTATGGATAACTAAGACAAAATCTAACTAAGCACATTTGGGCTTTAAAAGGAGCAAGAGACGATGCGCGGGGGCAAGGCAGAGGCAGGGGAAGAGGGAGAGGCAGATAGATATTATTTTCAATTCAGTGTTGTTTATTTTAATTAATATGTTTTTTATTTTAAAGTTGTTTGTTTAAACGATTATTTTCAATTTAGTGTTGTTTATTTTAATTAATATGTTTTTTATTTTAAAGTTGTTTGTTTAAACGACTACACTTTAAAATTAAAATTGAGGAAATTATATTAAAATTAATTTTAAATAAACGAGTCCAGTTAAATTAAACTTAAATAAACAAGAATATTAAATTAAACTTAATAAAACAAGAATTAAAATCAGTTATCAAGACTGTGTTCATCTTCGTTTTCTTCCGATAGATGATCTTCGTCTTCTTCCATATTCACAAACTGGCCAGTTTGTTGAGGGGGGACTTGTTCAGGGACTTGTTGTTGTACGGCGGCGGCTTGTTGAGCTTCGGCGGCGGCTTGTTGAGCTTCGGTCGCATCCATTCCCTTAGTCCATGCAGCAAGTTGTCGTTCATTCATTATTGAAGTGTTCAAGGAGAGTAACTTGTTTAACTTACAATCCCTGTAGTATTGTTCTCGCGAAAGACGACTTTTTTGTTGATTATTTATAGCAATGCCAAGATCCCTGTCTCTATCTGCTTCTAACTGCATCTCGAATTCCTTGTGATCAGCATAGTTGAACTCGCTTGAACCTCCTTCTAATGCTCGTTGGGCTGCGTCTCTCACTACTTTTGCAGCTTTCTGACCCCCTCCTCTTCTTCTCTTGACGCTGGCGTTAACGTCTAGATTAGTGTTGTGTTGTTCCTGACTAATTGGAGTTCCATCAGGTGAGGAAGCAGGCCCACCATTCTGAAAATCCTGCGTGGTTGGACCATGTGGTGATCTTGCAGGCACTTGATTACCTTACAACAAGTATGGATTAAACTTGTTAAGCACCCTCAAAATGGTGAAACAAGTTTCATGTTGGAAGCCCTGTTTGTGGGATCTTGCCACTCTTCCCGACATCTTCGTTCCACATCTGGTTCGCCTTCACCATTTTTTCTGTTGTGCCACATTTGAGTGATCAAAGCTACAAATTCACTAACGGCTGCTGAAATTGTGTGAAAAACGATGAGACAACCCATCGCCATCACGTCTATTGGGGTTACCTGTTTCTTCACATAACTTTTGTAAAATATTATCATAAAAAGTTTTTTTTTCTTGATAAATACCATTGATTTCATCTAATGTATATAATACATAATTTCCGCAAAGTGACTCGTCTTCATCCATTGTATACTTGACACCACGAATTCTTGTGTTTCGTGGTGTTTCTTGTTGTGATTGTTGTGGTGTTTGTTGTGGTGTTTGTTGGTGTGATCGTTGTTGTGATCATTGTTGTGACGATCCCATATTTGTTAGAAATGAAATTTATAGCGATGAAATTTTTCTGGTAGATTGAGTTGATATGAATAGTTTTGTTTGAAAAAAAAATAATTAGAGATGGTATGAAATTGGGTAATTTTGAGGTAGTGATGAAGAAGGTGTGGGTTTTAAGTCTGGAGATGAACTAAATTTACAGGGTAACAAAAAGGAGCAACAGCCGTTGGATGGAAAGAGCCGTTGGCACTTCTATGAAAAACGTGGCGCTTTTAGGAAAGACGCTGACGTGTGAAATACCAACGCGCGCTTGAAAGACAAGCGCTAGCGTTGGTGCCAATGCCGCCCGGCCTTCCATCAAACGCGCGCTACATCATCCACCTCACTCAACAAACCAACAAATTTGTTGGTTTGTACATCCATTTTTCATGTTTGTTGAGTCCATAGTGGGAGCAAATTGAACAAACTTGAAGTTTGTTCATTCCATAGGAACTGCTGTAAACTCCTGTAACACAAACAATCAAAAATTTCATTCCAACTACACATGCCGGCATTCATGAAGTTAGTATTTTCAAAGAATCAAAACCTAGAATTTAAAATGCTAAGTCATATGAGCTCCCACGTCGCACGGTGAGCGTGACACCCCCCTCAAATTAAATTAGATAAAAGATTTGGGCATTAGTAAACCTGGTGAGGACACTTGGGGGGACTCTATTAGTCGGGACATTAAAATTTTGGGTACACTCTGTTTACACCAGATAATTTTGCATTTCCAAGTTATTATCATCACAAAGAAAATTAGGGTTAAATTTGAATTTGCCTATTCCTTTTTGTTTCTCATATTAGGGTTCTGTTTGTATTGATAATTTATTAACTCTTAGGTTGTTATTCTCTTAGGCTCTACTTTGAATTTTTTTAAGGGTGATGAAACAAAAGAATTTTTTATGTAAGTTTGTTGAATACGTATTTCTGTGAAATTCTCATAAAATCTATTTTTCCATATCATTATCCTTTTAATTACTCCATAGGTAATAGTTTTCTTAGTCCATTTCGAAAATGTTGCAGGGAGACCTTGCATTTATGGAAGTGTTTGATCAGTGAATAGAGGGCTCTACGAGAAATTATCCATTTAAGTTAGTGTGTTTTCCTTGATGGATGATATGAGAAGGTACTCTTGGATGGTGCCATCTTATTATATGCACGACCTTTGCATTTATCTAAATATGTTTTTGGTCAGAAAGCTACTGAGAGTAGAACTGAAAATGTGTTGTTAAGATTCTAGAGTATCGTACATGTTAACATGAATGAGACATAACCATTTTCCTGTTTATGTTATAACTTTTCAGGTGAATAAGCTGCGATGCAGTTTCAAATAGTAACAGGAATTTGGTGTTTGTGATATAAAAAATCCATACACATTTATGCGAACATGGATACGTATGTGGATTTGTAGTGAGTCCTCAACATTTGAAGAGGTGATAAGAGTACACCATATATCTTCAAGGTACATACACACACAAACACACACACATTGGTGTCGACTAATTGAGATTGTTAGCTGCCCTTCCTCACTATTAATCCCTTTTTTTCTTCCTTCATCATTGATGTTTAACAGGAAGATAAGTCAACTGATAAGGCCAAATATATAATGCTCTAGCGGGCATCATTAAGTTGACACTAGAGGTAAGACTTGCTCCGAAACCTGTTTTGTCACTTTACTGTTTTATGCAAGTTATCCAAAATCTAATGCTATATATAGGTAATATGCATTTTATAAAGTACAAATGTTAGTATAAATGACATATGTATAATATAGATGACTTCAGTCTTAGAAATTTGCTCTACTAAATGTACATGTTGTTGTTCGGTGTTGGTGCAAACTAAATTTTAGTAGGCGGGGAAAGTTCTCCCTTGAGTGAACACACGGAATCGATCTTGCATGTTGGTTGAGGAGATGTAATGAGGAAGAGGCAAAAGCTTGAAGCTACGTTTAAAGAAGACTCCAAGTAAGAATTTTAAAAAATGATGCTAATACTGATTTTGAGTTAAGTTATATAGTCTAATTAACTTTCTTATTGTTAATATAGGAGGAGATGAATATGATGGTGCTGAGGATATAGTTGATTCCAGAAAGGATATAAAAGTAATAATTAAGTAAGCTTAAGAAATCAATTATAACTGTTGATTTTGCCGCCGGAAGGTGTCGTATTCTCTAGGTGCAGGGTGCCAAATTTTACGCACCATAATCAAGGTTTAATACATCGCGTGCGATGGGGCGGGTAGAAGCCTTGCGACACCTTTTAGTTCCTTGCATACCAGTTTTGGTAAAAGAAAATTGTTAATGAAAAGAGAAATATGCCCGGTTTGATACTGTACAGATAGAAGTAGGGTGTAAAGACTAGCTCCAGGAAGTAGAACACAATTTCCCACAATGATATCACTGAGTCCTTTCATTGGGAAAGACCCATATTTATAGTTATTTCCCCAAATGGGGGGATGTCAGGCATGTGTCATTTCCTATCTTTCTACTTCCCTCCTTGCATGTACAACTGTACTTTAAATTCTTCTAGATGACTTCTCCCTTGTGACTTCCCTGCACGTTTACTTGAATGCTGAAGAGGAGGGAACGCCTGGTAGTATCCTCTCTAAGATATGGGGAAACCTGGTATCCTCTTTAGCATGGGACGTTATGTCGTACTCCCTTTTGGATATGGGGAGGCCATACTTCTTCCTTGGTACTTTTCGGGTATCTACATTAAGTCCCCTGGCTGTTTGGGCAAGGCGTTAGCCTTCTCAACAGTCTATTATTTCATTTCGGCGTTTTTCTCGAATGACTTGCCTTGGTTACTTGCGCCTTCCAGCAAGTCCCCTTGTTCGTGTATATCTTGGAGACTTGCTCTTTGCAGGTCCCCTGGTCTCGCTCATCTTTACTTGCATGTTCTGCAAGTCCCCTGGTATTATTCATTTCATATTGATCTAGGGGTCTTGGCGTGATGCACACGTGACAGGCGCTCGTGCGTTCTTACAAGTCCCCTTGCATGATTGTTTGTCTTTCTATTAGTTCATACACGTGTCACTTTCCTGGCTCCTGGAGAGGTTGAGGTGGTTAATGCTGACGGTTATTATTTATGGATTGCGTCTTTCCGGCTTCCACTAGTGTCGTTTAAGTTACCATCAGTTACAATCCTCCCCAAGTCTATAAATACTCATCTAATTCTTATTTCCCCTTCTCTTCAAGTACCCTCCCCTTCTCTCTTCTTCTCTCCCTTTTCAACTGCAAACCGGCCCCTTTGTCTCATTTTGTTTTTCATGAGTGGCAACGAGAGTTCGGCGGCTGAGAATTCTCCTGGCGATGAAGTTTCTGGGGGTGAGGAGATGCCTCACCTGCTCCCCTGGTAAGGGTAAGAATTGGGCGACCATCCTGGCTAAACAGAAGTCCGCCATTAAACTTAGACAAAATGCCTCTCCTTCGACCACTGTCACCTCTCTCTTGGATGATTGTTTCCTCCGTCATATTAGTAAACCAACTTCTTTTGATCCGCCTGTTGTTGATGAAGAGGTCATCAATTGGTTGTTGGCGTAGGAGATCGAGGAGCCGCCTCTTCTTCCAATTTCTGCTCTTTCACGTATCCGTCTTTCCCGCGGTGACTTCACGCTTCCTAAGATAGATTTTCTTTCTCGGGCGAACTCTTGTCCGGAAAGACGCCCATGGATAGAGTACATGCTTTCGATTCCTTAATGTAAAGATATGATTATTAAACTGGAATTGATTGAGGCGCTTTCTTCATCTCGATATAGGCGCCTTACTAGGAACAACCGAGATATGATTCGTTTGGCTTTGAGATGGATCCCGCTGGTTCATACATGTCTTTTTGCTTGGGGAAAAGCGTCGCCTACGCTGGAAGATGTGGTATCTTTGACTGGCCTCCCTCTTCATGGGAGTCATGATTTTAAAGAGGTGTCTAGCGGTCTGTCTGATAGCGATGATCTTATATTGCGCTTCTTAAAGCTAGCACGCACAGATTCAAGGAAACGGGTCGCCGAAGCGGACGCACCTTCCGAGATTCGGACTCCCCTTAAGCCATCTAAGAAAGGCGCTGAAGGAGTTGTTCCTAGAAAAGGAAAAGAGGTACTTTCTGCCGAGGAAGTCGAAGCTGTCCCTGTGGCTTCTTGGGAACCAGCCAGGCGAGCTACTTTGAACCTATGGGTTAAGATGTGGGCACCCAAGTTGGTAGGCGAGTCTGGCTGGGAGCCCCCTTCTCCTCCTGCCGGATCTACCGAGCGTCACGAGGTAGCTGCTTTCTTGTCTTATTGGTTGTCTCACGAGGTTTTTGAACATTCCCCTACTGATGATGTCAGGGACGAATCGATGTCCATGGCGGTGCTTATGTCACGCGGCATTTCATTCCCACTGGCACCCATGTTTCTTGGCGGATTATATCATCGTCTGGATTTGTTGGTGAATGACATCCAGAAGGCTAATGACGCCTCCTTCACGGTCGAGACGTATCACCCTGCTAATTTTATGCAGATGTGGGGTTGGGAGCATTACCGCCGGTATAGGTCAGAGGTGAAGGACTTGGAGCTTGAGGGGGAAAGAGTTATTGTTGCTGAGGATGGTACAGAACAAACCGTTACTTACCCCATTTCTTATCCCCGGACGGCTTTATACGAGAAGGCGGTCGCCAAGCAATCTGTTCGTTTAGCGCCTTTGTTAGACCGCTTATATGAGTATAACTTCCGCCCATATGACGATAATGAATACGGAGGAGAGTCTCATCGGTTTGTGTCTCTCTTCCCAGAGGATTTTGTGGATTCAGTATCAGATCCTCCTACTTTTGATGCTTGCAACTTCGTATCCGCAGTGACGCCAGGGTAACTTCCTGGTTTTTACAAAGGAGAATACTTTGCAGAGGCTTATAATTTGAACCACGTTGCTCGCCAGGCGGGTTTCGATCAAGGGACCGGCTCTTACCTTACTCTCTCATGTGTGTCGGATCCGCAATTGGTAGAACAAAGCTTCATGCGTTTTGTTTTCAAGGACAATAGGCCGCGTTTTTGCCGTCCACCTTTCAACCTTTTGAAGATCCCGCAGCTTGACAGGAAATTGAAGGTTACTCATGATTGGTATATGTACTGGATTAGAGAGATAGAAGATTTGCACCATGCTTTGGCGGCCGATGTTGTGATGGTTCCCCCATCAGATCCGAAAGAGCTTTATCGCTTGGGGCGTACCAGATTACCCGCAGAGGTCATGCGTTCTCATGGGCTTGCTTCTGGTGCCAAGAGCAAACGTCTTAAGGTTCCTCACACTCGAGGCAAAGGGAAAAGAAAGCCACCCTCTTCATCAAAGATTCAGGATGTCGATTGAAACCTTTGTGGGACCTTACCTCATGAGGACGAGGTATTTCTTGTCGTTTTCTCCCCTTTTCTCTATTATTCTTTCCTTCCGTAATTTTCTTGGGTACTCATTGCGTTGGGTTATGTCTTAGTCGAATGTCCCTCCGCATGGTCCATTAAGCTACTTTGCTCATGAGTGGTTAGAAATTAACGTGAACGAATTGCCACAGAGGTTTGCTGACAGGCAGAGGCGCTGTGATGTCAATATAGTCCTTATTCCGCATTTCCCTCGGTCTCCTCCTCGGAAGTCTCTTTCGGATAGGGCTGTAGCTTTTCTTAGAGGGCGCTCTTCGAAGAGTAACTTGTCACAATAGGATGTTGGCGCTATCTCAAGTGCTGCACTTGGTTCCGATGTTTTACTTGAGAGAGTGCCTGTTATTTGTCCTTCGTCGCATTAATTAGTATGATGCCTTATATATATGTATAGAGGGTTCTAAGAGAAGAGAGAGTGCTGGTTTCTCTTTCAAATTTTCTTACTTTCTCTCTCTTCTTGGGTTTTCTTAGGACGAAGAGGCCGACAGACTATTGGTTTAGGCGTCTCCGTCGGTAGTTCTTCTTCTTCAGCTTCTACTACGGGCCATCAAGGCGCCTCCGCTTCTTCTTCTCACATAAGTTTTAGATTATTTTATTACAGACATTGTCACCTGTTTTATTTATTTCGTCGATGTTATCATTACATATGTATATATATTTTGGTATATGTTTCCAGGCCATGGGTAAACAGGGTCGTTCTGACACCAAGAATGGTCATGAAAGAGGAAAGAGGACCAAGACCCAAAGCGATCATCAGCCGGTGGCTCCTCAGCGGGTTATTCACTCGATCCCTCCATCTGGTGGCGAGCGCACAGTCCCACCTACCTTTCTTATCCTGAATAAGCCCGTGGAACCGCGCCTCATTCGGGATGGGGATAATTATGTGTGTGTGTGTTTGGATTCTGGGTCCCTCCTCGTTATGAGCCATTATACACTCAAGTGATGACGCAGCACGGCCATATTGCCTCAGACGAGGTCTTTCCTGATGCCAACATCCTTGTGTCCTACACCTTATGCCTCTTGGACATATTAAGTGAGATGGTGGACGCTGGTGATCATCCTTCAGCTGCACAGTTGCAAAGTTGGCGCCGAACAATTACTAATGCCTCTAATATGCGGTTCAACATTGAGTGACTGGATACTCTTTGGCAGGAGGCGGAGACGAAGCGAATGCTCGCCGGACTCAGTTGCCATGCATTGTCGCTGGCCTTAGGGAGAGGGTTACTTCTGTGAGGGCTAACTTAGAGGAGTTGATGGTAACTCAGGAGCGCCTGATCAGGGAATCCGTCGAGGTTGTCAACGGGATCGCCCAGGCTAAAAAGACGATGGACGAGGAGGAACGATTGTTGGAGGAGGCTGAAGCGGAACTGGCAGAGCAGGCTGAGTCATGAGCACCTTGGTAGTAGAGGGTTTTATTTTTCATCCTTCCCTTCTCTCTTCACTCTCCCTATTTTTTTTTTTTTTTACAAAGAAACACTTTGAAGGACGTGTTGTGCCCTTTGTACTCTTTTCTTTCTCTTTCTCTCCTCTTTTTTTTTTGAATTCCGCTCTGTAGATGGGGAAAAATGATTTGCTGGTTTTTACGGAATTGAAGAGTCGACCGTGTGGAGACTCCTTGAACCGAGCGAAATGTTGAACCTCACACAGATGCACTGCAAGAAGGGAGTGCTTTAAGTTCGAGAGATCAATCTGTAAGACTCCGGCCTTAACCAAGAACAATGGCCGTTCCAGAGTCAATTCGGTCACAAGAGAGGATGGGTTGATCTGTAGGAGGGAAGCTGAGAAATGTGTGAGATCAATGGTGATCTGAGATTGTAGGTGTGTTGTGAATTCAGCTTAAGAATACTCTGAATGATTGAATTTTTCTCAATTGAGAGTGAATGCTCAGACGATGAGTTCGTGTAGACGAAAGATTGTCTGTATGAACTTACCGAGAATTCCTTGTTTAGAAGAATGTTTGAGTGTTCGAATCTTGTCCTTTCAATCAGGATTCAGAGACATTTTATAATGCCGGAGTTGAAAACAACATGATCCCATGAAGTGTGACAGTTTGCTGGAATCAGAGAGTGGGGAAGTGGGAAATCGTGTTAAAACCAGTTGCTCATCGTGCGGAGACTTGGTTAATTTTCCACCCACTACTTTGCTGACTCTTCCAACTGATTGCACGACTTGCTCACATTCTCATCGTGGGTGAACACACGTGCCGTAGACCACCAGACCAAAACCCTAATTAATATCCCCCCATGTGACACGATTGATATCTCGTGATTGTGGAGTCAGTTGCTGAATTTGTGGGACGATGAGTCCATGTATTGTTGAAGAACATGTTTTGCAAATGTTCTGAAATTCATGAATCAAATATGTCCGCTGAGACGAGGTATTATTATGTTGATTACCTAAGACAAGCAAACTGTGTTGCTGAATTATCGAATAATATTGATAGTTAAACCAATATTATTGAATCTGAGCAAATATTGCTGGTTCGAGCAAATATTGCTAGTCTGAGGAATATTGCTAGTTTGAGCAAATATTGCCGATTTGAGCAAATATTGCTCGTTTGATGAATTGTTGGCAGCGGGACCAAAATAAATATTAATTTAAGATACTGACTGCTGGGTCGAGTAAAATAAATAAAAATGTTGATCATGGAATCAACATAAAATTATCAGAGTATTTGAATCTGCTCAGAATCATGTTTCTTCAAAGCTCTGGATTCAAAACCCTAATTTTATCGAATGATGATTTATTGTAAATCAATCTACAGAGTGAAGCAGGGACCATGTACATGGGATGACGAGTTCACCATGTACGCCCAGATGCTCGAATGAGCAAAATACCAAAGTCTCTTGAGGACCAGTTGGTGTAAGAATGATTAAATGCTGGTTTAATCATTTATTGAAATAATGCTCGTGTGAGCGACAAATAATAAAACCTAGCCATGAACTGAGGAAGAACCGACCAAGAGGTCATGAGACCGGCTCTTGGTGGCCGTGGGACCAATGGATGGTCGTTCAAGCAAAAACTTAATTGTTTGGAAGAAGTTTGAACCTAATATGAGCAAATGAGCAAATTAGGTTAAAATCATTAAAACATGTGGGACCGGCTGTTTGCAGGCCTTAGAGCCACCCTTGGTTGGTCAAGAGGATGTGCTCGTGTCACCATAGTGTCCGTGTCTCAGTCCTGAGAATTTCAGTATTTTCCGATGCGCATTTGAGCAACATTCTGAGAAAATATGCAGAATCCAGGGTTTTGATGAAACTAGGAAAAATACATGAGATGATGAAAAATGATAAATAAAACAGGGAATTGCAAGGTGTGGGACCGCTAGGGCATGGATGGCTGATTAACAAGCACAGTCCCATACTTTCCCAGTTTTATGTGATTTTATGTATTTTCTCTGATTTGAGGGAAATTCCATGAAACTGGAGAGTTTGCTGAAATTAGGGAATTTCCATGAGATGAGAGAGATATATAATAATAATAATAAAATGAATGATTAATTGGGGGATATAAAAAGGAATTGGGGGATATAGGAAAAGGACAAAAAAAAAGTCCAAATATCAATTCGGGGTCACCCCTTATCTAAGTATTTTTTTAAATCCTAATCTACCCCTCACTAATCAGGTTTAGTGGTTAATAATAATTAGTAAAAATCTTAATTATTTGTTAAATGATTAGTGTGTATTTGTATTTGGGTGAATGAGATGAGAGTAGAAAGATGGAAAAAAAATTTGAGAGGGAACTTTTTTTGGTGGAAGTGGAGGATGATTGTGAAGAGAGAATTGTTGCTAAGAGGTTGAAAATTTGATTTTTTTTCTTTGAATCCACCATTGTTGCAGCTGAAAAAGCTTGGTGCCGGCATGGTATTCAACCAAAAAACCATGCCGGCATTTGCTGGAAATTTTTATAAATTGTTTGCCACTATCCGGGGGGGTTCGGGGGGGCGTAGCTCTCTCGTTACGATTTTTTTTCTGGTTTTAATGAGTCTACTTCCGGCACAGTTATGTGATTTTCGAGCATGCCGGAACTACTTCCGGCATGGTTTTTGCTTAAATTTCTATGCCGGAACATGATGAAAAGTATCCAGGAAACTTCAATTTTTTTTCACTTGACTACCGGCATTGATAGATTTCTATCGAGCATGCCGGCACCATTTTCCGGCGTGGTTCTTCACCAATTCCGGCATGGTCTTCATCACTTCCGGCGATGTAAAAAAATATTCCGTTTTGAGTTTTTTCTGGTTTTAATCAGTCCACTTCCGGCACAAGTAGTTAATTCTCGAGCATGCCGTAAGACACCCGGTTTCCGGCATAGTATGTTGCTTAAATTTCTATGCTTAGGAACATGATGAAAAGTATCCAGAAACTTCAATTTTTTTTCACTTGACTACCGGCATTGATAAATTTCTATTGAGCATCGGTACTCGATTCTGACATTGAATGTTAGTTACCAACCATGCCGGCACCAGTTTCCGGCATGGTCTTCATCAATTCCGGCATGGTCTTCATCACTTGCAGCATGATCTTCATCACTTACGAATTAAAAAAAAAAAATTTGTTTCCAAAGTGAGGAGCCGGCAGAGAAGGAGAAGAGAATTTGAAAGAGAGTGGGGAGAGTTTAGAATTTGAAAGGGAATGGGGAATATTTGGGTTTCAAATTCTAACCCTGAAAGTGATTAATAAGAAGTGGAGATGGAAATGGGGGATATGATTTTGTTTTTTGATTTTAAGTTTTTGATTTTTATTTTGAGGGAAGGGTATTTTAGTATTTTCGCCTCCAAAAGTCACCCCTTAGCACACACCATGGGTTGGGGGAAGTAATTCATATCCCCCAATTAGTTTTTATATCCCCAAATTGCGTGTTCTAATAAAATATGGAATGATGGAGTGTGGGACCGGCAATGGCCAAGGCATGGTCGGCCGGCGAATGGGCACGGTCCCAGAGTACTCTTCCCAATTTTATGTAATTTTCATGATTTTAGGAAATTTTCATAAAATCAGAGAGATTTGTTAAAGTCAAGGTATTTTGTTGAAGCCATGGAGTTTTCATGGAATCAGGAAACTAAAACAACAAATAATAATAAAATAATAGGCATGTGGGACCGGTTAGGGCATGGCCGGCCAGCTAGAGCCCGGTCCCACGAGTTTTCCTAATTTTATAATATTTTTCATGATTTTAGAGAAAATTCATAAAATTAGGGAATGTTCATGGTTTTAGGGAAAATTCATAAAATCAAGGAATTTTCATAATTTGAGAGAAATAATAAAATAATGGGAACGAGAGGCATGGGACCGGCCACGGCTAGGGCATGGCCGGCCGGCTGGTGCCCGGTCCCACGAGTTTTCCTAATTTTATAATAATTTTCATGATTTTAGGGAAAATTCATAAAATTAGGGAATTTTCATGGTTTTAGGAAAAATTCATAAAATCAAGAAATTTTCATAATTTGAGAGAAATAATAAAATAATGGGGACGTGAGGTGTGGGACTGGCCACGGCTAACGCATGGCCGGCCGGCTGGTGCTCGGTCCCGCGACACCTTTCCCTAATTTTATTACTTCTTTGATAAAATCATGAGATTAGATAATTTCCTTGAAACGAAGGAGATTAGCTCGAACGAGAGAATTTTCACGAGATCAGGGAAAAATAATAAAATATGAAAAAATATAAAATTGGGCGCGGGATTGGTCACGGCATGACCGTCCAGCTGATGAGCCCAGTCCCCTAGCGCCTTTGCTAATATTTTATTATTATTATTTTTCCTTCCTATTTTGCATAGGTTCATCGTTCATTCATATTTTTGAAATGCTCGTTTGCGCATTCTAATGCTGGTTTGTGCATTATTGTTAAGTACACTTGCACCATTTTGGTCAGGGCTTATTCGATGCTCAGATGCCTGTCCCGTTGAATATTTATCACTAACCCGTGGAATTCTGCTGGGAAGAACCACGAATTGAAGTGACGAAATATAACGAAGAATCGTAGAATATTGCTGGATATTCAGGCGATTAGAGATAATTAACTAATGGCTCTATACTAGCAGAGCTTCCTATCTAGGAGCATTAATTATCTGAGGGTTGAGCAATATGAACTTGCTGGAGTGTCATATTCCTCTTGTATAGTCAGGGAAAACATGGTTGCATCCTGAAGATGTTATTGCTCTATACTAGCAGACACGTTGTCTAGGAGCCGTCCAATCTTGCGATTCTATACAGTATGAGATGTGTCGTGGTCTCAGCTGGGAGACTACACATCTACATCTTCTCTGAGAGACTTTCTCGATCAGAGGTTTTATGGCATGAGCTTTCACGCTTAGAGACATGAGTCTCAATACTCATCCGATTGCCGGATCCGGAGTAATTATTGAAATTGGCATGAGATGTGTCATGGCCTCAGCTGGGAGACTACACATCTACATATACTCTGAGAGACTGCCTTCTCAGTCAGAGATTTATGGCATGAGATTTCATGCTTTAATGAGAGACATGGGCCTCAATACTCATCCGATTGCCAGATCCAGAGTATAGTTTTACAATTTTACCCTTTGTCGAAAATCCACCATCTACATTAAGTCCCCTGCTTAGTGAGGAACAGTCATGTTCCTCAGTCAGCATTGAATGGTGATTTTCCAGGTACAAACAGAAATAAGTAATTGACCTTAGTCATAAGATAAGACATTATCGGATTTCGACTGAATGAGCAAACCATGGTTTGAGCGGAAACCCCAGTGGCATAATAGAGCATCATCCGGTGAGCATAAATTGGTGTAGAACCGCTGATTCGATGGTGGAACCTTGGTCGGTTTAGGATTCAAGGGCCGGGCCCGA
Source organism: Papaver armeniacum (assembly GCA_023531295.1). Taxonomy (NCBI): domain Eukaryota; kingdom Viridiplantae; phylum Streptophyta; class Magnoliopsida; order Ranunculales; family Papaveraceae; genus Papaver; species Papaver armeniacum. The sequence goes on from JAJJWW010018346.1 coordinate 835,754, forward strand.
AAAGAAATCCTTGTTTTAGGAATAGACGCTCGTTCTTTCGTTAGTTTAAGAAACAAACAAAATAGACCTGAGTCTAATGATAAAAAATTTGTCTATGAGCTTTCACGAAAACAAAATTTTATTTTTTAAATACGTGAGATTTCACAAAGTGGAATAAACTATCGTTTCAAAGGTGGATGCTCGTATGAGAGAATTTTTTTTTTTTATTGAACAGACGTGCCACTGTTAGTAATAAAATTTTGTTTATGAGCTTTCATGAAATTTTTTATCTTCGAGCTTTCGGAAATCTTTGAAAATATACTCTCGCTTCAAAGACATATGCTCGTGCGAGGGAGCAAAAAATATATAGATATATTTTTCAAATTTACGTGAGTTTCACGTTACATATATATATATATATATATATATTTAGTAAAATCAATGTTTTGATTTTGAACAACTGTTGAAAGTAGACAATCATACATGGTGAAATAATGTTTGTATGTGAGTTTTCACAATTGTAGAATGGACTTCTGTCCAATTTTGAAAACCAGTGAATGTTCACATAGTAAAAATTTACGTGGATCGTTCACGGTTTTATGAAAATCAAGTCATGATTTTGAATAATGAATTTTGTTCGTCTTTGCAGGTTTGAAGGAGCGAACGAATTCTCGAGATTGTAATCACTACAGCTAGTGAAATTGTAAATAGGTAAGAGTTGGATGGTTACCATTTTTGTAGACTCTGTTGTGAGCACATTTATTCCATGATTCATTGTTCTGTCGAAGCCTGCGCTTTGTATGAACGAAGTGCTGAAGTAGCCACTTTGCGAGAATGACTGACTCCCATGATGATACTTCCGAAGATGGTGTTTCCAGAGATAACATCTCTACGGACGAAACTTTAAGAAATGGTACTTCTGGAACCTCTGGGTGATGGTGAGAGATCCTTCATACTGGGTTGTACTCCTGGTTATTTCATTAGCTTTACCATAGGATGTTCGTGTAGTGAGATCCCGGATCAATGTAGACTCCACGGAAATGGAAGAAAGTCTACGGGAACGGAGAACCCAGAAGTAAGGACTACATGATGTTAGCAAATGACATGTAGTCCCCAGCCGTTTCTTTTGTGAGTTGTTAGCGCTCCTTGTGTCATGAATTTGCCCGTGCAATTAGGATCATGAGACCAAGGTTTGTTATTTCTTTTCATACTTTTGTTCCATCGATTGACGGTCTTCAACTTGTTCCCGGGCAAACAACTCATGAATCCAGCACTGATGAAGAAGTCGATGTAAGTATCCTTTTTCGTGCAGGTGATCGTGGCATCTCCTTGAATGAAATAATAATAATTGTTGTTGATGAATCCATGAATAAATCATTGTAGATAAGCATCATGTTGATGAAGCGTGCTCTTCTTTGGGATATGGGAATATGGAGAATTCCCGAAATCCCGAACCGAATGGAGATAGCGACGTTGCCAATGGAGATTTCGGCATTGCCGAGCCTTCAAATGATTTAGAGAATCCCCCGGTAAATATATCTCCTGTAATCTCTTTATAGAAGTATGAAATTGCTGATTTTTGAATGAATGAATGAGAATCCATGTGAGGATACGAGTAATTTTGCTGAAATACGTCACCAGAAAATTTCAGACTTCAACATTTTAGCAAAAACACCGTAGAATCTTTGTTCAAAGTCAGATTTTCGCGATCTGCATATGTATCTTCAAGACCAGAAAATATCCAAGCTTTAACAGAGAATATTTTTGAGTTTTGAGCATGTTTATGGCCTGAAAAAGGCGAAACATTAAACTTCCAGGAGACTTTTAGAACTTTTTCAGATTGTATGTTGTCCAATGGTTCGGCCACATATCCTTGCTCATTTCTTCAATTGCCTTGAATTTTGGATATGTTGTAGAGGACAATCATACGAAGAGAATGATATATGACCCATCCCTAGATTCTTCACCAATTGCTCGCAGCTCGTCGGTTTGTACATGACAGCAGTGTAAAATCATCTCAGACGAGCTTGTTGTAAAACACTCATGTTGTGCTTTTAGACCATTCGCTTGTGTCTTGAACGGTTGTTGAAGGATTTATTGTCATTGATTCATTCGAGATAAGGACCCTTTGATTGATACATGAGCATGGTGCTTGCAGTGCCATCTTGTTTCTGTCAGTCATAGAAACATCACTTCTGAAACCCTGGTCACGGGACCATAACTGAGGTTGCTCTCAAGAGAGGATGATGTAATGACCATGGTGGCATGTCCCGGTGGTAGCATTCCTTTTTCGATGATTGACTAGCACTGGAGAGCCCGAAACCACGAGTGTTGGACTGTGAAATTGATCGTCATGATCAGTGGACCGTCAGTCCCCGGTATTTTGTTGAATCTCTCTCTTTCATTTTCCCTTCTTCTGGCAGGACCTAGATAGAGGATCCGGGTAGAAAAATTGATGTAAATACCCAGGTGGTCTAAGTTGGAGGTACCTTGATGAAGGACTTAGCGAAAAGACCTGGTGGACACCGATCGACTGTGGAAGTTATGAATCCCGTCTAAGAATTGCTGCTTGCATGTTGTATGCTCAAGAAGATGTAGGAACCTCATACGACGTCGGAATCTGATGCTTGACCCCAATTTTTGAAGTTAAGAGACTGAGTTGTCACATGAGAAAAGAATCACTCAATTCGGAGTTGTAGAGGTCGGCCAATGAAGCGTGCACATTTGTGATTTGTAATCCCGTACAGAATTTTCAGACTTCATAAACCTGGCTGTAAAGGCCATATCTTTCAGCTCGTACGTCCGATTAATGCGCCATTTTGATATGTTGTAGAAGAGACATAGACGAACATCTTTCGTTGAGGAAGCATTGTCCCATTCCTCACCTATTGGTACGTTTTGCAAACCCATGGCCTGAAGTGTGTTGTATCTCATTTGTAGAGGTGATGATAACATCTTGTAGAAGACTTTGGATTATGCCCACCAGTCGTGCCAGCTTTGGGAAGACTTTCATGTGAGCATGTTATCAGGTCTACACATCTTGATATGAATCATCGGTTCTTAGAAAAGTCCGCTTCATGTGTAACACTTCAGAGAATGATTAGTTGATGAAGCCCTGAGGATGTTGCTCCTGAGACCGTTGTTGGTGCTGAGACCATGAATGATTACACTCCAGAGATCCTTGTCTATGCTAAAATCATGGATGGTGTTCCTCAAGAGATTATTGTTGATGCTGATATCGTGGTTGAAGTTGCTCCAAAGATCGAAAAGGCTAGAACCATGATTATAGATATAATCTTTGCTCCTTCATCCAGTGAGCCTTTTACATTCACGAACTAGTTGATGAGTTGAGCGTCGCTATGATGAAGGTGTACTAAGAGTTCAACCTGAATGCTCCTGAAAGCATAACTTTACCAGGAACTGGCTTTGTCAGTGAGTCGATGTTGTTGCGGTAGATAGCAGCAGTTTTCATACTGGATGTGATTGGTGAAGAGAGAAAGTTCCTCAATCATGTAGGGGCTTGTGATGTAGAGAAATCTCGTTGATGAAGTTTCATGGAATCACCTCAGGTTGCCCAGTGTATGTTGAAGGAGTTAGTGCCACCCATGTATGAATGATGTTGCATATGCTTCAGAAGTCTTATCATGGGATAATGAAGACTTATCGATTGTAGTTTAGTTACACTTTGATCGTGCTGGTGTTGAATCAATGTGTCATTGTCGAGATATTTGTGTTGTACTCTTTGATTGGGAGTACAATTTGATGGCTTCTTAGATGCTTGAGCGTTGAAGAGTATATTCCTTAAGCATCGAATGTCTTAGGGGTTTGATCATCTCGGCCCTGGAGTATCTTCTGTTGATTCAGCATCCCTTTCGTTGCGGTAGTGGGATTCGACACTTGTGCATACATCGGAGCTTTCTGATTTTGTGGAACACATGGACTTGAAGGAGAAACGCCCAAAGTGTTCTTTGCCATGTTTGGACATCAGTAATGAATGTTTCATTGCTTGATTCGGAGAAATGTCAGATTCAACCACTTGGTAAAATACTAATGCGGTGAAGCTACCATTCATAATGTCTTGTAGAGTTGCTAGCATAATTAAGTCCCCATGCTAGGATAGCATGTGGGGAAATAAATGACATAGACATGGAATGAGACTTGCCTGAGTGCGGAACCTCTTGATGAATGTCTATGCATCTTTTGCAGGTTCTTGCTTCAACCTCGTTAAAGTTTGAAATTCCTCAAAGTACTCTGATGATGGAATGTCCGTCAAATCTTCTGGATCAGAACTTTCTTCGTTGGAGAGATGTGTAACAAAAGGCGCTTTGTAAGTACCCATCTTTTCAGCGTGGATCCACGCTCGTCTGAAGGACATGTCATATCCTGGATCTTCCTGATTATGTGAAACTTGGTTTTTGTCCAGGTTGAACTTATGTTCACTTTGAGAGTGATGTACCCATAAGTATTTCCGAGCGCTCCTTCAAGGTCTCTGATTGATATAGGAGCATGAGTAGCTTCTTGTCGAGTGATGCATGTGGATCCGATGGTTTTCAGTGGAATGTTGTTGATGGTGGTGCCAGCATCGATCAACGTTCTTCCAAATTCGTTTGTTCTGAATGTGGTAAGCAGTCCCCAGTCGTACATCTCTTGGTCTGTGGATGGAGGCTCAAGAATTATTTCCAGAATGGACTTCTTGACACAATGTGGTTCAGTGTTGTGAACATGTCTCTCCTTTATGCCTTCGACAGATAGATCAATTCACGTTTGACCAAGGATTGAACCGCCTTTTTTATAGGTTGTTCAGAGAGTGTAAAGGTTCTGACTGGGAGAGTATTCTTGTGTCTTTGCTTGGTCCCAGTTGAAGCTATTGTGGATCAACCTTCTCTTTGAAAATGTGCTTCAAAACTGCGCAGTTGCTTGTGGGATGATTGACGAACCTGTGGAAGCGGCATTAACGAGGACTTTCCATGTCTTCTTCAGTTGGTTCTTTCTTGACATATGGCAACTTGATTGCACCATCTTGGACCCATACATCCAGGAGTTCGATCACCTCTTCAATGAAAAAAGGAAAGTCAGGTGCTTCTTGATCAAGAACTCTTGTGCGTTGGTCAGAGGCTTGTGCATCTTGCTTATCCTTGCTTTGTGCTTTTGAAGGAGCTGAGGTATGATTGCGCGGAAGTTTGGCTTTCCGTTTGCTCCCTTCTGCAACAGTGTTTGTGGAAGGATGGAGGTTTTACTACTTCTTGATCAGACGTCTGCTACTTCGAGTGTCTCGCGGTTCTTCATAGATTTTGTTTTTTCCAGTAAAGCGGGCGCAGTAGTTTCCGATCTCTTCGCCGATTCATGAAGCTCTGAGAAGGTCTGGAAACGAAGATTTTCCAATAAAGCTATGTAGACCGGGATCATGCCGTTGATACACAAGTCTACCAGTTGCTGCTCCGTGACGTTTGGATCATGACAGGTCCAGGGCACGGACTCGAATTTTTTCACGTAGTCATTGGGATGTTCATTGTTCCTCTGAAACATTCTTCCAATATCAGATAGAGTAATTTTCTCTGACACAAAGAAGTACTTTCTGTAGTAGGCGTTAATCATTTCTCCCCAATTGTTGATAGTTCCTGGTGCGATGTTGTTGTACCAGGTGTATTCCCTTTTGGAAGAGGAATCCTTTGCGTAGCAGCAGGGTACGGAGGCTGGTGACGATGGACATGTGATATCTTGTCTTTTCCACGATTTTCCAAGATGCGTTCCAAATCTTCCCGAGTAATGAAATTTAATGATTCCTTTGTTGATGGATCGTCTGCAGCTTTGCGGACTTTGTTGCCATCCACTGTATGAATTGAAACTACTTCAGGATCAGCATCTGGAGATGTCTCTTTTTCTTTTCCCTTTCCTTGAGTCTTCTCTGACATCTTGTCAGTAAGATTTTTGAGATAATTACACAGCTCCTTCTGTGTAGCATCCATGTCAGTCTGATTTTTAGCAAGAGTCTCTTGCACTTTGATGAGATCAGCAATGGTAGGTGGTGGGTTTCCTCTGACTTCTTCAGGGTGTCGGACGAATAGAGGATGACCTTCCGTGTTAGTGTGAGGAGGATTAATATCACCACCTCCAGTGTTAGAGGCTGGAATTGTTTCCGGAATATCCTCATTGTTGTTGTTGCTAGTGCTAGCATTGTTTGTATTGGAACCTGTAACTAACCCAGACCTAAGACCAGCCATCTTGTGAAACCGTGAGATTGCAACCGAGAGATTAATCTCCCACTGTGGTCGCCAATCTGTAGATGGGGAAAAACGATTTGCTGGTTTTTACGGAATTGAAGAGTCGGCCGTGTGGAGACTCCTTGAACCGAGCGAAATGTTGAACCTCACACAGATGCACTGCAAGAAGGGAGTGCTTTAAGTTCGAGAGATCAATCTGTAAGACTCCGGCCTAAACCAAGAACAATGGTCGTTCCAGAGTCAATTCGGTCACAAGAGAGGATGGGTTGATCTGTAGGAGGGAAGCTGAGAAAATGCGTGAGATCAATGGTGATATGAGATTGTAGGTGTGTTGTGAATTCAGCGTAAGAATGCTCTGAATGATTGAATTTTTCTCAATTGAGAGTGAATGCTCAGACGATGAGTTCGTGTAGACGAAAGATTGTTTGTATGAACTTACCGAGAATTCCTTGTTTAGACGAATGTTCGAGTGTTCGAATCTTGTCATTTCAATCAGGATTCAGAGACATTTTATAATGCCGGAGTTGAAAACACCATGATCCCATGAAGTATGACAGTTTGCTGGAATCAGAGAGTGGGGAAGTGGGAAATCGTGTTAAAACCAGTTGCTCATCGTGCGGAGACTTGGTTAATTTTCCACCCACTACTTTGTTGACTCTTCCAACTGATTGCACGACTTGCTCACATTCTCATCTTGGGTGAACACACGTGTCGTAGACCGCCAGACCAAAACCCTAATTAATATCCCCCATGTGACACGATTGATATCTCGTGATTGTGGAGTCAGTTGCTGACTTTGTGGGACGATGAGTCCATGTATTGTTGAATTGAACATGTTTTGCAAATGTTCTGAAATTCATGAATCAAATAGGTCTGCTGAGACGAGGTATTATTATGTTGATTACCTAAGACGAGCAAACTGTGTTGCTGAATTATCGAATAATATTGATAGTTGAACCAATATTCTTGAATCTGAGCAAATATTGCTGGTTCGAGCAAATATTGCTAGTCTGAGGAATATTGCTCGTTTGATGAATTGTTGGCAGCAGGACCAAAATAAATATTAATTTAAGATACTGACTGCTGGGTCGAGTAAAATAAATAAAAATGTTGATCATGGAATCAACATAAAATTATCAGAGTATTTGAATCTGCTCAGAATCATGTTTCTTCAAAGCTCTAGATTCAAAACCCTAATTTTATCGAAATGATGATTTATTGTAAATCAATTTACAGAGTGTAGCAGGGACCGTCTACATGGGATGAAGAGTTCACCATGTACGCCCAGATGCTCGAATGAGCAAAATACCAAAGTCTCTTGAGGACCAGTTGGTGTAAGAATGATTAAATGCTGGTTTAATCATTTATTGAAATAATGCTCGTATGAGCGACAAATAATAAAACCTAGCCATGAACTGAGGAAGAACCGACCAAGAGGTCATGAGACCGTCTCTTGGTGTCCGTGGGACCAATGGATGGTCGTTCAAGCAAAAACTTAATTGTTTGGAAGAAGTTTGAACCTAATATGAGCAATTGAGAAAATTAGGTTAAAATCATTAAAACATGTGGGACCGGCTGTTTGCAGGCCTTAGAGCCACCCTTGGTCGGTCAAGAGGATATGCTCGTGTCACCATAGTGTCCATGTCTCAGTCCTGAGAATTTCAGTATTTTCCGATGCGCATTTGAGCAGCATTCTGAGAAAATATGCAGAATCCAGGGTTTTGCTGAAACTAGGAAAAATACATGAGATGATGAAAAATGATAAATAAATCAGGGAATTGCAAGGTGTGGGACCGCTAGGGCATGGCCGGATGATTAACAAGCACAGTCCCACACTTTCCCAGTTTTATGTGATTTTATGTATTTTCTCTGATTTGAGGGAAATTCCATGAAACTGGAGAGTTTGTTGAAATTAGGGAATTTCCATGAGATGAGAGAGATATAATAATAATAAAATAGGGAATGATGGAGTGTGGGACCGGCAACGGCCAAAGCATGGTCGGCCGGCCAATGGGCACGGTCCCAGAGTACTCTTCCCAATTTTATTTAATTTTCATGATTTTAGGAAATTTTCATAAAATCAGAGAGATTTGTTAAAATCAAGGTATTTTGTTGAAACCAGGGAGTTTTCATGGAATCAGGAAACTAAAACAAAAAAAAATAATAAAATAATAGGCGTGTGGGACCGGCTAGGGCATGGCGGCCAGCTAGAGCCCGGTCCCACGAGTTTTCCTAATTTTATAATAATTTTCATGATTTTAGAGAAAATTCATAAAATTAGGGAATTTTCATGGTTTTAGGGAAAATTCATAAAATCAAGGAATTTTCATAATTTGAGAGAAATAATAAAATAATAGGAACGTGAGGCGTGGGACCGGCCACGGCTAGGGCATGGCTTGCCGGCTGGTGCCCGGTCCCACGAGTTTTCCTAATTTTATAATAATTTTCATGATTTTAGGGAAAATTCATAAAATTGGGGAATTTTCATGGTTTTAGGAAAAATTCATAAAATCCAGAAATTTTAATAATTTGAGAGAAATAATAAAATAATGGGGACGTGAGGTGTGGGACTGGCCACGGCTAGGGCATGGCCGACCGGCTGGTGCTCGGTCTCGCGGCACGTTTCCCTAATTTTATTATTTCTTGATAAAATCATGAGATTAGAGAATTTCCTTGAAACGAAGGAGATTAGCTCGAACGAGAGAATTTTCACGAGATCAGGGAAAAATAATAAAATATGAAAAAATATAAAATTGGGCGCGGGACTGGTCACGGCATGACCGACCAGCTGATGAGCCCATTCCCCTGACGCCTTTGCTAATATTTTATTATTATTTTTCCTTCCTATTTTGCATAGGTTCATCGTTCATTCATATTTTTGAAATGCTCGTTTGCGCATTCTAATGCTGGTCTGTGCATTATTGTTAAGTACACTTGCACCATTTTGGTCAGGGCTTATTCGATGCTCATATGCCTGTCTCGTTGAATATTTATCACTAACCCGTGGAATTCTGCTGGGAAGAACCACGAATTGAAGTGACGAAATATAACGAAGAATCGTAGAATATTGCTGGATATTCAGGCGATTAGAGATAATTAACTGATGGCTCTATACTAGCAGAGCTTCCTATCTAGGAGCATTAACTATCTGAGGGTTGAGCAATATGAACTTCATGGAGTGTCATATTCCTCTTATATAGTCAGGGAAAACATGGTTGCATCCTGAAGATGTTATTGCTCTATACTAGCAGACACGATGTCTAGGAGCCGTGCAATCTTGCGATTCTATACAATATGAGATGTGTCGTGGTCTCAGTTGGGAGACTACACATCTACATCTTCTCTGAGCGACTTTCTCGATCAGAGGTTTTATGGCATGAGCTTTCACGCTTAGAGACATGAGTCTCAATACTCATCCGATTTCCGGATCCGGAGTAATTACTGAAATTGCTCAGTATTCATGAGATGTGTCGTGGCCTCAGTTGGGAGACTACACATCTACATATACCACTACACCATTTCCAGGATGTTGTCACAGAGGCTATACTTGTGACTACCTAGATTTGTAACGGTTATAGCCTGTGCTAAATAGGCCGTTATTAATAATTGTTATATCGTTTGTAACGCTAATATCAGTGAAAATGTCCAACTACATTCACATTCAATAACCGTTGCAATAAGTAATAGTCACAATTGAACTAATTTTAGGATTGCGACACGTGTCACATTTGTCACATTTATCTTAACGGTTTTAACTGTTACAGTATATTTACCACAAATCAGAATGTGACACGTGTCTTATAAAGCTGCATATACAACAACTATTATAATTATTACTGAACCCTTGCAACAATTGTCTAGGTGATACGTGTTGTTTTTGTTACAACGAAAGTAACATATATTACTGTTGCTATTGTTTTGTTACGGTTCTTTTGTCACGACTTTTGTAACATTTAAATTGTTACTCTCATTTATAACAACAGTAAGATGATGACACATGTTTTTTATAATTACATTTGTTGTTACATTTAAACCCGTGACAATTCTGTAAATCACAATTAAAAAAAATGGATAGCCCGGATCAATTTCGTGGACCCGGGCTTCCAGTTTACAGGCCTGCAATACAGGTCCCTGGATTTCCAGTTTTACTGGCCTGCAACACAATTGAAGTTTGTTCCTTGTTAATCTGCAATTCATGCATATGGTAGGAGCAAGCTTCTTTGGGGATTCCAGTACCCTATGAAAAAACATCGCCCACAAACTTCGCACCTTGGACAACAGGGCATTCATACACGATCAAATTTCATTTCGTTTGTGAAAAATTCAACATTTGAAAATTCGACTGTAATGGAATACACAACAGAAATAAAGAGAAGTTTGACAATTATAAGTACCTTGCGTGCAAGTAGCATTAGCAGCCTTGTCTGCCAACACCCACCGTTATTCTCTAGGCACTCATTTGTTTCCATTCCTGCGCACATTAATTTTAACTGAACTTGTCACGAAAGAGTGCACATAAGAATCCAAGAAAAAAAAAGAACCGTTTTGACATTCTTTTACCCTTCAGAATTCTTCAATTAATTATTTTCATTTATCATAAGAATACAAAGAAAAAGCTTGACAATTCCAAAACTTCTATGCTGTTGTAACGATACGACTAATGTAAAGTGAAGAAGCTTACATTTCCACTTGATGTCAACAAGAGCTGACGAGTCCACACATTGGGTATATTGACTAAGCCATCTCTCAAGGAAACAACAATACCACTTGCTACACTTTATAGGCTGCTCTGTCTAGTGCATTTGGGTTCTGCAAAAACGAAATTAAGAAAAACATTCAAATTTTATTTGCAATTATCATCCCACGTAAGAAAGCACCTCCAAAATCCTAGTGCATACCTGAATTGTAATCAAGTCATTCCTAGTAAACGGTTCATCTGTGAGAAGCTCCTTCCAGTTTTTAGTTTTTATGTTCAGTTTTTTAATGGCCTTCATAAGACATGAAAGTGCGGTGTTAAGGAAGTAAAGCAGCGGGAAATATATCTTTCCCAATAAGGAAAAGGTGACAAAATAAAAGTAACCAAACTGAAACAAGTGACATACCTCATAACAGTAAACACTTAACACGTTTGTAACAAATATGAAAGTACCAGAGGCTAAATTGTGGTCTTCACAGAAACTACTAAGAACTATGTGTGTAAACTCGGTAAACACTTAATTCAAAACTGGGCAATGGTATTCTCCTATTGTAACAAATATGAAAGTACTTTAGAGGCTAAATTGATGAAACTAAAGAAATTAACATAAAATAATATGTAATTAGCACTGGAGAAGTTGATCTGGAAACTACTAAGATTATGGCTCTAATTAATAGATCCATGACCAACATAATCACTAAAATCCTGCACCATGACCAACATAATTGAGAGACGGAATACAAAACATGAATTTCTATTGAAACTCACCTTTGAAAAATTATCAATCTTGTCGACCAACTCACCTTTAGCAAGCCTCTTTCTCTTCTCATGGGCGAGTCTTCACTTGTTATGAGTAAAATGCCAAAAATTACAAGGGAAGTATCAAAAACACCATACATAAACATACATAGTATTAGCAAAACCACTTAGCCCCCATATATACTCACATATTTTCAACAACACTAGGGAGCCTTTAAGATTTTCCCTTAACGAATGAATTTTTTTTGCAGGGGGTAGATGCCGAAGTTGCCTTCTTAATCTCTTTTCCAATCAGCTCGGGGGTGAGCTTGGCAACCAACTCTTTCAAATCACAAGATGATGCTTGGTTAACCATGTTCTCCACCATCTTACGTCGAATTTGGTGGGTAAAATAGTCAATAAGAGTCCAGAGGGTAATACAAAATGAATGCACAAGAACTGGGACTGTAATATTACGCAAGTCCAAATGTTATACTCCAAGAAATGGTAAAAATATACTTCTAAAAGACTTAAACAGAATAGAAACTTATTTACGCAAGTCCATATAGTCAGAAACTTATTAAACAATATGTCTGAGATCTGAAAGAAAATGGGGAAAACTACATAATTAGAATGGTTATCCGCATATTGAGTTTTCTTGTTAGATATAGATTGTGGCAATTAGCTGTCATCCTTGCAAATATTTCTTTCATCATTTCCTCAACATAACAAGAGCATTTATATGTGTTTTTTGTCCAGATGGAACTAAGAGACTACAACCCTCTTTTGCATGAGCGAGGCTTCAACCCAAAGCTAAACTTGATTGTAAAAGAGAGCTTACACTTTGCGTAATCATTTCCACCACTTTCACTGACAACGTTTCAAGTGTATGTCTTAAATATTAACAGACAAAGCCTTAATTGGGGAGGAAAAAGAAACAATAAGTCAACAACCATAGTCAAATTTACAAACTGGCTTTACCTCTTTGATCGTGACCGATAATGAGATCGTGACCTATGACTGGATCTTTCTCTTGAACAAGATCGAGAACACAAGGTGACCGCACAATGGTTTTGTCAGAGGACTCTAAAGTGGTCCATACTCTGCTTCAATTACTTTAGAGTAGTTCTCTTAGGAACAAGACCTAATCCTTCCTGATTAAATCTCTCTGACTCAGGCCCGATACCTACAAAGTCAAGTATAAAACTCAAATTCTCAGGCTAGTACATACTACAACTCAATAAGGTTCAAATTCAGTTGTATATTTACCAGAATCTGGAATGCCAATGATCACGTCAGGTTAGGATTTGATTTCTGTGAGTTGGTTATACAGTGTCGCATCGACTTTGAGGGATGCCCAAGAATGAGTAGTATGGAGTTGGTTAATCCTACTTTTAAAAGCAAAAGTAAGGGATTAGTAAATACAATTACTCTGCTAAAGATATATAAATTAAGTAGTGGCGGATCTTCTGTGCTGCTAATATTAATGGCAAGCATGCTTCTTAGCAGGCGTGTATCTCAGCTCCGCGTCTTGCTGAGATAATAGATAGGAATGAGATTAGCCCCTCCCATATCTTGAGCGACCAAAACTCCTATTTCGGTTTCTGTATGTGCCAGATATAGGTAGAGGGGTTCTCCCTTGATAGGTGATCGTAGTATATGTGGGTGGGTAAGCCACTTCTTGATCGTCTCAAAGGCTTCTTGTTGCTCTTCCTTCCATACGAACTTTCCATCTTTCTTGAGCATCGGGAAGAAGTGATTTAGAGTCCACGCCAACCCTGGAATGAAGCGTCTTATGTAGGAGACTTTTCCTATCAACTTTTGTTCTTGGGCGGCGGTATCGAGATAATAGCCACCGCTTTAGCGACATCAACTTCAATCCCCTTGCTAATGACTTGGTACCCCAAGAATTTTCCAAAAGTGACCCCAAACACGCATTTGGTTGGGTTCATCTTTAAGTTGAAATTCCGACACCGCTGGAAGACTCGACGCAGATGCTGGGCGAATTCTCCTCGCTTCTTTGCCTTGACGACGATGTCATCCACATAGATCTCGACAATCTCGTTATTCATGTCGTGAAAAATCGACGTCATTGCCCGTTGATAAGTCGCACCTGCGTTCCTCAATCCAAAAGGCATGATGACGTAGTAGAAATTCCTTATAGGCGTGGAAAATGCTGTCTTGGCGGCGTCACTTCTTTCATCCTGATTTGGTTGTAACCACTTTGCCCATCCATAAATGCATACATCTCATTTCCACATGTCGCGTCTACCGTCATATCTATGTTAGAGAGAGGGAATTCCTTTGGGCAAGCGCGGTTCAAATCCCGGAAGTCCACACAGCAGCGGATTTTCCCATCCTTTTTCTCCACTGGTACAATATTTGCGAGCCATGTTGGGTAGTGTATGGGCTTGATGTATCCTGCCTCTAGTAACTTCTTCACTTTATCTTTGATTTGCGCCTCGGTTTCATAATGGAACTGGCGTCGAGCTTGTCTTACTGGCAGCTAGTTGGGTTAACTTTTAGCTCATGGCAGACCAAAGCGGGGTTCAAGCCAGGCATGTCCTCATATGACCAGGCGAAGACATCCTTGTACTCCCTCAGCAGATCATGCAATTCACAACTCTCTTCATCCGATAGGGCCGCTCCGATATCTATCCACTTCGGGTCTTCTTCGGATCCCAAATTGACTTTTCTCGTCGCTTCTACGTGCTTAGGCGGCGCATTTTGAGTTAACCTTTCCCAGAAGTGGGGAGCATCCTCAACCTTCAGAGTTTCCATCGCCTCTTCGAGGTTGATTTCCGCTATCGAGGTGTCCCCGGTTGGTTGTTATAATCGATACACATGAGGCCCGTCTGGGCGAGATACTTTCCTGAAACACCTTTTATCTTGTTCCACATAGTCTTTCTTCCGTCCCTGGCTGGAGCTTCCTTCTGATCGCGGTCGTAAGCGTCAAAAATAATTTTTACACTTTCTTACTACTCAAAATATAAATATAGTAAGGGCAAGAAAGGATCGATCCCACAGAGAGGTCTAGGTTGTCAAATTGTTATGGTTTCCTATACAAAACACCGAGGATTTTCTGATTGTGTAAATAAAAATAAACAAAAAGCAAATAAAGTACGCAAATCAAGAATGTGAAATATTGGATAAAGGTTTCATCTTCAATTGTAAACAAGTTTATGAATATATGAATAGAATTCGTATTTAATCTCGCTATCATCAAAAGCCATAGAATACCTTATTGCAAGAATACTCGTAATTTCCTAATTCATCAACACACACATTAGAGCTGCGTATGTGAATTCTACCTAAAGAATAACCTAACGCCTTGCGCTAATCAAGTTCAATTCCTAGGAGCATTAAGTTTCAGAAATAGGCTAATCAATGCAATTGTAATACATTGCGCAAACAATTCGGACAAAGGTCAATTTCTACATATGATTACGAGGATGTATCACTACAAACCCTAATCATATCATGCTACTCGTATTCAAGGTTATCGCTCGATGAAAACCCTAAAATAGCTATAGATATGGATGTGAGTTCAATCAATTCTAGACTTAACTAAACAAACATTCAATCATATTGCAATACATCAATCATGCAATTATTATAACCCGTAGAAATCATACGATAATATTGAGAGAAAACTAATTCATAAAAATCATAACTTGGTTGCAAAATCCAACTACATCTTCAACCAATAATAAGAACTTAGTTACTTGTGTTTTTGGAAATCATCATAAAGAGTTTAGAAGAACCTATCATGTGAAACCCTAGAAAACAAGTAGAAGTCTCCCTAATGGAGATATATCTAGGTTTAGAGAAAAAGTTCTATTTATATGCCTCTCCCAAAAGGATACCCAAAAGTAGGTTAAGTCTTCTCCAAACCCGTCTCCAATTAGTCCACCAAACCCATGTGTGAAAATAAGTCTCTGGAATTTTTGGGTCCAAAAGCGTCGCCGGAATTGATGACGTCATCACCGGAATCCGGCCACCGGCGCCGGAATATGGTCACCGGAAAATATCTCAGGCCACCTTTGCCATCAGGTACTATCACCAGGCAATTCTACACTTCTAGTAGCTCCGCTTTGCTTCTCTGCAGTCCACACATTCACAAAAACCATTTTAGCCAATTCCCATTTCTTGCGAAAACGCGCCTAAAAGCGTGACTCGTAGCCCATATGTCCGGCCATCAATTCTTGCATCCGACTCATACCCCCTTCATGATTCACTGAAATATTAAGATTCATACTCTAAGCTCCGAAATCCGACATCCCGAGCTAGGCTCACTGGCTCACCATTCTCGCTCCGTTTTCGCACAATTTCTGCAGTGCTTTGGTTGCCAAATCTCAGGTCAAGTTCAACTCAATTCAGCTCAACTAATCAGCACATAAGTGTTCATAGCAGACCAGCTTCATCTCTGCATCAATCAACCTCAGGCTAGGACAACACCACAGCTACTGCACCGACCCATTTCCTCCTTTTATAATTGCAACTCATTCCCTTTATCGCAGCTGCAATCGCACAGCCTCATTCTATCTCAGGTACTCAACTCCAGACCCGAGCTGCACCCTTCTCTTATTTACCAGGAACCTGCAAATCTCTGCAACACTCCACTGCTGCCACTTAACTTCAGCTGCGATTCAGACAGCATCGATACCAGCTTAAATCTGCAACACAGCATCACCTGAACTGCACATACCGGCTCTAGCACAAACCCAATTCAATGAATATCACGAGCACCAGTTCTATCATCATATACTTCATCTCAAGCTCTGCATAGTTCATCATAATCAGCTGAAACACAACCATCCAAGCCATTTTCGCGCTGCGTCAACACTAGTCTGCAGCCGCGACTCAAACTCTCAACCTTCAGTTCATTCTCAGTTCATCTACCTAGCTCAGCTCCAACGCCTTGTCTCAACTGAATTTGCACCATAACTTCTCACCGCCTCAGGCCATATCTCTGTCTCAATTCCATTATCAGATCACCACATCCATTCCATTTACGGCACCTCAGAGCCACCAGAACCATCCAATGCTCCATCTGCACCATATAGTTGCAAATCAATTCATACATTCCCTGGAATCATACCTTCAGCTGCACACATTCACTGCAGCACCAGTTCATTTGTTGCAGCTCCATCCAACAATCCAAAGACCCTGGTCCTGCCATTAATCTCTGGCTCCAGTCGAGGCTCATCTCGACTTGCAGCTTCTCGGCTCATTGATCCTGCCTATATTCCACAATCAACAGTTCCAATTCTAAGCCTCAGGCCATAATTCATTGCACCCTTCTTTGCATTACTTTAATACCCTCTGTTGCTTCTTGAATCGCTGCGCTAGTTCACCTTGATTACTAGCAGCAACAACTCAATTCTAGTTGCTCGTAACACATGCTTGACCTCCATCTGTTCTTCACAGCACCAGATCCTGACAGCAGCATCACATCAACCTCAATACCAACATCAACACTTCCTGCAGTTTAATACTCTGCACAAACCAGCTTTAGTTCAAGGCTATCATATGACTTCGATCATTGCATCAACTCCAGCCACCTCCATCAGTTCATACCCATTTGTAACTCCACCAAAACTCTGATCCAAGCCACCACAGTTCAATCATCACAAGTCAGCTCCAGTGCATTAAACCCTAACAGCCTCACCTGCAATTCCTTCCCAAAATCAATTGCGGTTTACCGGGCATTTTATCGAACAAGTGTTGTGCCATCTGGCAGTGTTTAACAATTGTGAACTGTTGTTGATCCTATTACACATCTCCTTCCCTGTTAAGACAATTCCATACAAAGCAAACCCATTCATTCATTAATCCAAAACACTCATTCAATTGCATCCATTCTTATAGATCTCAAATCTCCCGGTGGCAGCAGCATCAGGTGTTCTCCTTGTGTCTCCGCTAATTTCTATCTGAAATAAAACCCAAAACTCAAACGAAACCTCCCTGTTCTTCTCAGCTTCTAAAACTCTCATAACCATCGGCAGTCACCTTAAGGCATGGAAGGCGGTGAACTTGGCTCAGCATTTTTTTGTTCTTCATGGTTTAGTGAAAGAAAACTGGACTTGTGTTTTCCCGACCTAGCTTTAGTTATAAAGGATAAGGTGCCCCTTAACGAACTGGCTATCTGCCTTTAACAATCATCATTCCACTGTCAGTCTACCGAGACCGACAGTTCATTTCATGTTCTTACGGCTGCCCTGAGTAATTGTGCTGCCTGTCTTTACTTGATTAAGTCTTTGTCTCACTCTTGCGACAACTTTAACTTGCTTTAGAGGCCTAACTTCCTCATACGAGATCGGAATAACCTCGTTCTTTCGCCTTTGTCTTCGTCTTTTCGTCCTCTTCAAGGTGATACAAAGAAATTCCGGATTTGAGCGAGTTCCGCTCCCTTTTGGTTAAGATAACCTCAAACACCTAAGAAACTCAAAAACAAACATAAGATACATAATTCACACGAAAAATAGCGAAGAAAGCATAAATACTAGATATTAAATTAGGTGTTTTAGACACCTATCAGATTCCCCCACACTTAGACTTTGCTAGTCCTCGAGCAAATCAAACAAAATAAAAATAAAAATACAACAACTCCGTGTCGTCGAGGCTACGGTCACTTTTAGCATAAATAACAAGCCTTTAAACCCCTAGGTGTCCCTAGTGGACGAGTTATAGTCTCGTGAAGGTTTACTAGAGATATACCTACAAAACCTATATTTCAAACTCCGTCTATTCGTGACAAATCAATGAACGAATCCAAAATGACTACGGGGAGGAGGTACCTTGCAAATTCAATTCATATATTAGTAAATAAACTCTAATTAGATAGTCGAACAAGCCACAATACTCGGAAACTAACAAACCACAATCACAATGAAAAGATTAAGAAGATGGATATAAATGTAGATGTTGGCGAATGTTCACAAGTGTTCGATGTTTCCCATATCTGTCTGAAGGTCACTGCTAAGATGAACCTATTTCTTCTCTTTTTTTTTTTTTTATATGATTGGATCAAACTGGATCCAATTTCTCTTTTTTTTAGACGGCATGATTAGATCTTTTGGATCCAAGCGCATGCTTCTTGTCAGCAAGTACATGATAGTTGCCTTGGATCCTGCATTCCACGCTTGTTTAGGCGACGGAGACAGGGACTACGTTTCACACATCTTGCTATTCCCAAGTGTCTTTTTTTTCCGTTTTGGTCTAATTGATCGGTCCTTTTTTTTTTTTTCTTTTCAATTTTTTTTTTTTTTTTTTTTTTTTTTTTTTTTTTTTTTCTAGTAACTCAACCACTCTATTTCATCCTAGCGAGTAATAACACGTCGATGTTTAGTGACCCACCAAAGCACTTAGAGAACAATAGATAAATATGGAAAAGTAAAAATAGAATGCGATATGGTGATATTCCGAGATATGGTAACAACTATCATGTTAATTTGTGATTTCTGAGCTATATTCTTCCCTTTTAGTTAATTGGTTCCTCAACTCCTGCATTCAAAATGGTTCCATCCACTAATGGTGTCATCCTAAAGGCACAAGTTTCTAGATTTCGGAGTTCAAAAAGCATAATTTTTTCTGATTTTTTCTATTTTTTTTTTATTTTTTTTTTATACAAAAAACAAACAAATATATAAATGCTCCCCCACACTTAAACTTTACATTGTCCTCAATGTAAAATTGAATCTTCCAAAGAGAGTTCAAGGTGGGAAATTCCGCAAATGATATGCAAAAACAAGAAAAGAAAGATAAAAGCAAATGCATAAAAATAAAAAGATAAGGATAAAAATACAAAACCGGTGGGTTGCCTCCCACTAAGCGCTTTTTTAAAGTCGACGGCCCGACTTAGCTTCTTGTAAAATTCATTCCCCATACACCAATAATCTGAAAAGTTGGGGATCCACCCATAGCACCTGTTTTTCAAAAACTAGCTTCGCACAAATATTAGTAATATAAAACAGAAACGAAGCTATGAACCGATAAAAGTTTCCCCCACACTTATTCTTGTCCACACTTGGAAGTGTATAAAGAATATAGAAGTCGGGTACCTCCACGGTTTCTTGTTCCATAACCTGCATAGTATGAGAATCAAGTATCTCTAATGGCGGAAATCGAGAAACAAAGTCATTCAACAATATTCTCGAAGCACATACATTCAAACCAACAAGAGGTAAAGGAGAAGAAATAATAGGCAACGGGTTAGACAAACCTTGCACAATCTCTTTTATCACGGAATCCTCTTCATCCTTGGAAAACTCAAGTGAATCACTCACCTCTTTTATATCATGGTCCTCTATCAAACCTTGCAACCATTCTTCGTCTGTTTCTGCCGTAACCAAAGTGTCGACATAAACATCATCATTACAATCATTTGCAAGCTCAATTGGGTCTTCCACAATATTGGTCATAACTGTCTCATTCTCAACATATTCCTCCTTTTTGTTGTAAGGCACATACTCTTTTGCGAATGCAATATTGTCCATAAGAAATTTCTTTAGAACACTCCTTGCATCATCCTCAAGCTCTACCTTTTGAATAGGTTCTTGATCATTATTAAGATCAATGCTTGAGTAAGCTACACTAGTGTCATCATATTCCTTTTCAACTTCACCTTGATCGCAAAAAGACTCCATTGTACACTCCTCGGGGATGTCACCATAAATTGGTTCAAACGATGTATCATAATCACCGTCACTATCATAGTCAACATAAGATTGGTCCTCACTGAATTAAGTGTTACTTATCTCTAACTCATCCTTTTGAATAGGTAAATGATCATTATTACGATCAAGAGTTGAGTTAACTACACAAATATCAACGAAAGTCCCCAAAGGTTCGCCTTTTTCAACATAATTATTCATTTCCTCCTTGTACTCATCAATGCCTTGTCTTAGAGTGGAAACACCTTTTTGAAGCTCTTGGAGTGTTCCATCCAAATTCTGAATATAGTGTTCCATTTGTTGGTAAAGCTCATTCGACAAAGAAAAAGTAGAATTACTTACTTCATTATTGTTAGGCCAATTATATTCCCTTTGAATGGGTGGTTGATCATAACTACGATCAGAAATTGGGCCAAACATACTATGAGCACATTCGGTCGATGAAATTGGTTCCACGCTTGGTTGTCCACAAACTGACTCCATGCTGGCCATAAATTGTTGCATCTCATCTACCAAACTAGAGGAAAAATTAATAGGAGTAAAACCAGTCTCCCCTCCTTGTGGTTGCTCACTTACATGCCCACCGTAAGAAGGTTGGAATGTATGAGAACAACTAAAAGGGTACGTGGAATATTGAAATAACAAAAGGATTGGTTTTGATTGTATTCCCCATAAGGGTGATAGTTTTCATGTTGTTGAGGTTGAAAGCCGTATTGATTGCTCCAATATGCTCCGTCCATAGAAATTGGTACCGAAACGAGATTCTCAAAACTCGGTTTAGAAACCAAAGAATAAGAAAAGTAAAACAAAAATAAGAAACCAAAAACAATTAACAACCGTTGCCTCCCCAAGCAACGGCGTAAAATTTGATCGCGGTCGTAAGCGTCAAAAAATTTTTACACTTTCTTACTACTCAAAATATAAATATAGCAAGGGCAAGAAAGGATCGATCCCACAGAGAGTTCTAGGTTGTCAAATTGTTATGGTTTCCTATACAAAACACCGAGGATTTTCTGATTGTGTAAATAAAAATAAACAAAAAGCAAATAAAGTACGCAAATCAAGAATGTGAAATATTGGATAAAGGTTTCATCTTCAATTGTAAACAAGTTTATGAATATATGAATAGAATTCGTATTTAATCTCGCTATCATCAAAAGCCATAGAATACCTTATTGCAAGAATACTCCGTAATTTCCTAATTCATCAACACACACATTAGAGCTGCGTATGTGAATTCTACCTAAAGAATAACCTAACTCCTTGCGCTAATCAAGTTCAATTCCTAGGAGCATTAAGTTTCAGAAATAGGCTAATCAATGCAATTGTAATACATTGCGCAAACAATTAGGGACAAAGGTCAATTTCTACATATGATTACGAGGATGTATCACTACAAACCCTAATCATATCATGCTACTCGTATTCAAGGTTATCGCTCGATGAAAACCCTAAAATAGCTATAGATATGGATGTGAGTTCAATCAATTCTAGACTTAACTAAACAAACATTCAATCATATTGCAATACATCAATCATGCAATTATTATAACCCGTAGAAATCATACGATAATATTGAGAGAAAACTAATTCATAAAAATCATAACTTGGTTGCAAAATCCAACTACATCTTCAACCAATAATAAGAACTTAGTTACTTGTGTTTTTGGAAATCATCATAAAGAGTTTAGAAGAACCTATCATGTGAAACCCTAGAAAACAAGTAGAAGTCTCCTAATGGAGATATATCTAGGTTTAGAGAAAAAGTTCTATTTATATGCCTCTCCCAAAAGGATACCCAAAAGTAGGTTAAGTCTTCTCCAAACCCGTCTCCAATTAGTCCACCAAACCCATGTGTGAAAATAAGTCTCTGGAATTTTTGGGTCCAAAAGCGTCGCCGGAATTGATGACGTCATCACCGGAATCCGGCCACCGGCGCCGGAATATGGTCACCGGAAAATATCTCAGGCCACCTTTGCCATCAGGTACTATCACCAGGCAATTCTACACTTCTAGTAGCTCCGCTTTGCTTCTCTCGCAGTCCACACATTCACAAAAACCATTTTAGCCAATTCCCATTTCGCGAAACGCGCCGAAAAGCGTGACTCGTAGCCCATATGTCCGGCCATCAATTCTTGCATCCGACTCATACCCCCTTCATGATTCACTGAAATATTAAGATTCATACTCTAAGCTCCGAAATCCGACATCCCGAGCTAGGCTCAGCGGCTCACCATTCTCGCCTCCGTTTTCGCACAATTTCTGCAGTGCTTTGGTTGCCAAATCTCAGGTCAAGTTCAACTCAATTCAGCTCAACTAATCAGCACATAAATGTTCATAGCAGACCAGCTTCATCTATGCATCAATCAACCTCAGGCTAGGACAACACCACAGCTACTGCACCGACCCATTTCCTCCTTTTATAATTGCAACTCATTCCCTTTATCGCACTTGTTGCAATCCTTTTGACCTCATTCTATCTCAGGTACTCAACTCCAGACCCGAGCTGCAACCTTCTCTTATTTACCAGAACCCGCAAATCTCTGCAACACTCCACTGCTTTGCCACTTAACTTCAGGGCGATTCGACAAAGATCGATACCGACTTAAATCCGCAACACAGACATCACCCGAATTGCATATACCGGCTCTAGCACAAACCCAATTTAATGAATATCACGAGCACCAGTTCTATCATCATATACTTCATCTCAAGCTCTGCATAGTTCATCATAATCAGCTGAAACACAACCATCCAAGCCATTTTCGCGCTGCGTCAACACTAGTCTGCAGCTGCGACTCAAACTCTCAACCTTCAGTTCATTCTCAGTTCATCTACCTAGCTCAGCTCCAACGCCTTGTCTCAACTGAATTTGCACCATAACTTCTCACTGCCTCAGGCCATATCTCTGTCTCAATTCCATTATCAGATCACCACATCCATTCCATTTACGGCACCTCAGAGCCACCAGAACAATCCAATGCTCCATCTGCACCATATAGTTGCAAATCAATTCATACATTCCCTGGAATCATACCTTCAGCTGCACACATTCACTGCAGCACCAGTTCATTTGTTGCAGCTCCATCCAACAATCCAAAGACCCTGGTCCTGCCATTAATCTCTGGCTCCAGTCGAGGCTCATCTCGACTTGCAGCTTCTCGGCTCATTGATCCTGCCTATATTCCACAATCAACAGTTCCAATTCTAAGCCTCAGGCCATAATTCATTGCACCCTTCTTTGCATTACTTTAATACCCTCTGTTGCTTCTTGAATCGCTGCGCCAGTTCACCTTGATTACTAGCAGCAACAACTCAATTCTAGTTGCTCGTAACACAGGCTTGACCTCCATCTGTTCTTCACAGCACCAGATCCTGACAGCAGCATCACATCAACCTCAATACCAACATCAACACTTCCTGCAGTTTAATACTCTGCACAAACCAGCTTTAGTTCAAGGCTATCATATGACTTCGACCATTGCATCAACTCCAGCCACCTCCATCAGTTCATACCCATTTGTAACTCCACCAAACTCTGATCCAAGCCACCACAGTTCAATCATCACAAGTCAGCTCCAGTGCATTAAACCCTAACAACCTCACCTACAATTCCTTCCCAAAATCAATTGCAGCTGCACAGGCATTTTATCGAACAAGTGATGTGCCATCTGCTGGTGTTTAACAATTGTGAACTGTTGTTGATCCTATTACACATCTCCTTCCCTGTTAAGACAATTCCATACAAAGCAAACCCATTCATTCATTAATCCAAAACACTCATTCAATTGCATCCATTCTTATAGATCTCAAATCTCCCGGTGGCAGCAGCATCAGGTGTTCTCCTTGTGTCTCCGCTAATTTCTATCTGAAATAAAACCCAAAACTCAAACGAAACCTCCCTGTTATTCTCAGCTTCTAAAACTCTCATAACCTTCGGCTGTCACCTTAAGGCTTGGAAGGCGGTTAACTTGGCTCATGATTTTGTTCTTCATGGTTTAGTGAAAGAAACTCGGACTTGTGTTTTCCGACCTAGCTTTAGTTATAAAGGATAAGGTGCCCCTTAACGAACTGGCTATCTGCCTTTAACAATCATCATTCCACTGTCAGTCTACCGAGACCGACAGTTCATTTCATGTTCTTACGCCTGCCCTGAGTAATTGTGCTGCCTGTCTTTACAGCTTCTGTCTTTGTCTCACTCTTGCGACAACTTTAACTTGCTTCGAGGCTTCTAACTTCCTCATACGAGATCGGAATAACCTCGTTCTTTCGCCTTTGTCTTCGTCTTTTCGTCCTCTTCAAGGTGATACAAAGAAATTCCGGATTTGAGCGAGTTCCACTCCCTTTTGGTTAAGATAACCTCAAACACCTAAGAAACTCAAAAACAAACATAAGATACATAATTCACACGAAAAATAGCGAAGAAAGCATAAATACTAGATATTAAATTAGGTGTTTTAGACACCTATCACCTTCTTGGTAGGTTGTTTCCCAGTCTGGGATTGGAATTGAGTGGATGCGCGTTACTACTTCGCTGGGCTCGCTTAGGCCATCGAAGAAGGCTGCCTCTGCGTAACACGCTTCATCCTCGGAAAAGGGATTTTCGGTAGCGCGGACCCTCTTCTGTTTCCCTTTAAGAATGAACTTGAAGCACTGGTGGTATGTGGATGACACTACCCCATGCTTATGCAGCCATGGTCTTCCTAGTAGAATATGATATGCCGTGTTTACATCCATTACGTGGAAAGGCTCAATCGCCTTTATTGGGCCAACCTTGACTTATAGATTGATCGTTCCAACTATGTGCTGGTTAATCCGCCGAAGCCCTGGATCCTTGTTTGGAATTTCTTGATTTCGGACTCCTTTCCGCCTATGCTCTTCAATATGTGTAACAGTATCAAGTTGAGTGACGCGCCGGTGTCGATGAACGCCCTTTTGAAAGTGTCCTTCCTCACTTTCACCGTGAGGTACAATGGACGCGTATGGTCACTGTTCACCACCTTGTCTTCTTCGGTAAAGGTAATATACCATTAGTAGGGAAAGGGTATTTTCTGTCCAGGTAAGCGCTCACATCCTCCCTGGCTGCAATCCTAGTCAGGAATATTGAGGCGAGGTGCCTTTGCGCTGCGTCAAAACCCAGGGCATCGAAGAAATTTGCAAATAGCGGATTCTTTGCCACTGTCTCGGCTATCTGCTCTGTCGTATCGCCAGAAGATACTGCGTATATCTCCTCATTTTCAGTTGCATCCATTAAGCATACTTCTTCTTCTCTTGGGTCATGGGTGAGAGCCGCTATACCGTGGTCATAAAATTGGTCATCTTGTATGTTATTATCGCCTTCAACATCAACTTCTCCATTTCTTTACTTGTTATAAATCGCCCATTTGAAAGTCCGACATTCTTTAGTGGGATGATCCACTCTTCTGTGGAAGAGGCGGTATCGCGGGTTACGCTTGTCTGTCTCAGTGGGTACCTTTCTGGGCTATGGGAGATTGATATCACCATTTTTTACCCATTCTTTCAGCAACCCTACAGCTTGTTCGTATGAGCAGTGGAAGTCTGGCGCCTCTTGATCGGCTCTCCTCTTCCCTCGTCTGCTGTCATTGCCCGGTAGTCCCCGCTTCTTTGGCACCCCCAGGCCGTCCTCTTTGGCATAGGCGACTGAATGAGACCAAGACTTTTTCAGCAGCGTCAATCTCGTCATTAGTCACATCAGTTATTGAAAACGCCTCCTCAAGAT
Source organism: Papaver armeniacum (assembly GCA_023531295.1). Taxonomy (NCBI): domain Eukaryota; kingdom Viridiplantae; phylum Streptophyta; class Magnoliopsida; order Ranunculales; family Papaveraceae; genus Papaver; species Papaver armeniacum. The sequence continues at coordinate 861,803 of JAJJWW010018346.1, forward strand.
CCGCAAACATGGTTATCTGTGCATTCTCGAACATTCGACGTGTTTTGGGATCTAATATTGATATGCATAGACAGGAGTGTGCATATACAGCAGCCGGTGGAGTGTTCTTGGCATCCGCCTGAGGACAATGAACTTCAAATTTGTTGCGATGGTGCTGCGAGAGGCAATCCAGGCGTGGCAGGTGCTGAGGTGGTGGCTAGGGATGCGCAATGCTCAGTTCTTGGTGCTATGAGTATTGGTCTGGGAGTTACGACGAACTACTTGGCAGAGTTATATGGCATTCTAGTTGGATTGTAGTGGGCTATGCAATGGGGTTTTGATAGATTTTGTGTTAGATCTGACTCTTATGGCGTGATTGAAGCTTTCAAGAACAATTCGATTCCTTGGTTTGCAAAAACTAGATGGAGGGTGATTAGTAGGCATTATATGTCTATTAGATTCATTCATACTTTTAGGGAGGCGAATTTTTCAGCAGATAAAATGGCTAAGCATGGATGTTTACTAGCTAATGAAGTGGGGATGCATTATAATGGAAGACCACCTTTTCTAAATTCAGTTGAATACCCAAATGTTGCTTATTTTCGTTTTAAATAGTCTACAAGTTTTTGGGGATGCTGTGACCTCTTTTCTTGTAAACTATCTCTTGTAAATTTGTTATCTATTAATACAAATTTTTGACTTATCAAAAAAAGAAACTCTAATATTGATATGCAAATTCCTACTAGCTCTTCCTCTGACACTTCAGTTCGGCATTTAAGAGACTCACTCCTAAAGCGCCTTGCAAAGGGTTTAAGCCGCTCTCCACTTCGGCGGATGATATTTCCCAAGTCCGAGATGGAGATTTTGACCGGTTTGGAGTAAAACTTCTGCATGAATGCTTCGCGCATCTTGTCCCATGACCGAATGCTATTAGATTTTAGAGAGATGTACCAGGTAAACGCATCCCCAGTAAGGGTCTTCCCAAACTCCCTCATGCATACGTTCTCGTCTTGGGCGTATTCGTTAAGGGACATTTTGAAGCGATGCATGTGCTCTGTTGCGTTCCCGCTCCCAACATACAACTTGAACTTTGGAGTTTTGTATTTCAATGGCATTGGCCTGGACAAGATTTCCAAGGGGATGGGTGAGGTTATGGGGTAGGCGCTTGCCTGCGTTTCAAGATCGAGCATCAAAAATGTTAGATTCGATTCAATTTGCAAATAAATTGTACGTGATTCCATTTTCAAACCCTAATTTTGGATTTCATTCTTCTTCAGATCAATAATTGCTCCAGGTAAATGATTATTTTCTTCCTGTATTGACTCATAGAAATTGAAATTAACAGGTTGTTTTTACTTGATTTTAATTATGGCGGTGGTGGTTTAAGGATCTGATGTCGTATGTTGATTTAATTTCAATTGTCCTTGATTTGTTGATTTTATTGGATGTAACTGTTGATATTGGCGTCGGGAAGCAATTTAACGTCGTTGTTGTTGGTGGCGGTGGTGTTTATTAGTTGCATTTAACTGTTGTTGTTGGTGTTTGTATTGATTTTCTAGCATGGTGGGGGTTTTCATGATTGCACAGTGGGGAATGTATTATTTGGGTACATTTACTTCGTCACAAATTTAAGAACTTAGTAGTATGTGCAAGTATTTTGTAGAATCTATTTGGCATGATTAGCTTTTCTGTTGAAACTTAACCTTGTGATGAGAGGCAACAACTCATATCTTAACATCTGACAAGTTTGGTTAGTCTTGGTCGTTTTAGCAATGAGAGATGTGTGAAGTTCAAAATTTGAAGTAGTTTCAGTTATTTCTAACATTGTCAGTAAACCCAAGGAGTGCGAAGAGATCCAGTCTTTCCAGGTGAGTGTGATGTACACTCTAATAGAGAAAATACAAAGGCCTTTGAAAAACTGAAACTCGCCGTTATTCAGTAACTAGTGGAGACTATGTCGGACCAATTTTTTTTTCTTCTTGCTATAGTTGTGTAAGGAATGCCCTGGGTTTGGAAGCCTTTGTTTACTATCAATGATGCATCCATAGTAAGTTTCAGTAATTATTCTCATTTTGTAAGATAAAAATGTATAGATTTTTTTGATTTTTTATTGTGCGGGCATTGCGATCAACTAATGTTTCTTTAAGATTGACCACTGGATATCACTTGTCAGTGCCATTAATCTTTGTGAATTCACCTGCAAGTATCATATTTCAGTTTCTATGCGGCAGGTAACTTTTTCCTCGACTACTGAGATATGGAGTTTTTGCTTCTAAGTTAATCATATAGTTAAACATTTTACCTCCATGTTCTGTACATTTTTTTTGAAGCAATGTACACTTGGATGTGTGGTGTACAGTCACTATTGGATATTAATTCCACTTATTAAAGAATATCTCAGTCTGATGTACAAATTTGTTGTTAGCTAAATCACATCATCATCATCATCATCTTCCTTTTGTCATTTTTAAGCTATGAGAATTTCCACTTAATAGATAATTTTCTCACAATGGTGCTATCAGCTTTGTGTCAAACAAAACATTCACTTTATTTTCAAACTTAAGTACTAGGATGTTCACCTATTCTAGCCCTCAGTGATATTATTTTTTTGCATCCATTTTAGCGAATTTTTGTGAACTTTTATTCTTGTTCTGATTTTGTTGCATATATAAAAATGAAATCAACAACCAATATTTGTGTATCAACAATAGAAATTGATATTAGTGTAAGGAGTCAACAACAAATATTTGTGTATCAACAATAGAAATTGACCTTAGTTTAGGAAGTCAACAACCAACGTTTGTGTATCAACAATGGAAAATGGAATCAACAATCAATATTTGTGTATCAACAATAGAAGTTGATCTTAGTGTAAGGAGTCAACAACAAATATTTGTGTATCAACAATAGAAATTGACCTTAGTTTAAGGAGTCAACAACCAAATGTTTGTGTATCAACAATGGAAAAATGGAATCAACAACAAATATTTGTGTATCAACAATAGAAATTGACCTTAGTTTTAGGGAGTCAACAACCAATGTTTGTGTATCAACAATGGAAAAATGGAATCAACAACCAAATTTGTGTATCAACAATAGAAATTGATCTTAGTGTAAGGAGTCAACAACAAATATTTGTGTATCAACAATAGAAATTGACCTTAGTTTAGGGAGTCAACAACCAATGTTTGTGTATCAACAATGGAAAAATGGAATCAACAACAAATATTTGTGTATCAACAATAGAAATTGACCTTAGTTTTAGGGAGTCAACAACCAATGTTTGTGTATCAACAATGGAAAAATGGAATCAACAACCAAATTTGACAAATATTTTTGAACTTTTGATTTTTTGGATCAACTTCAGTTGTTGACACCTAATATTAATGGCGGTGGCGGTGGCGGCGGCGGCAACAACAGTGGTGGTGGTGTGTGATGGTGGTGGAATATTATTGGTGGTTGTATTTAGTAAGTGGTGGTGGTGGCGGAGTGGTGGTGGCGGAGTGGCGGTGGTGGTAGTGGAGTGGTGGTGGCGGCGGTGCTGTTGGTGGTGGTGAAATGGTGCTGTTGGTGGATGTGAAATAATAGAAAAATTTATTTTTTAATGGATAAGATTTTTAAATGGAAAATAATATTGTAAGTGAGGGTATTAAGGTAATCTGTTTTTTAAGGATAAAGTATTTAAATGATAGTGGTATTTATGTTGCACACCTGACTATAAATGTGGATGCATATAAAAATATGTTGCACACCTGACTCCACAAAACCAAAACTTATGTAGTTCTTATCAAAGTTCTCGTGAATTATGGTTTTTGTAACAGCATATAATTTCCCCCCTGCTATGTTGTTGAACATCAATCTGTTGTTTTTTAAAAGCGAAACCGGTTTTGGTGTGGATCGGTTCTCAGCAAAAAAATGGAAATTAAAATTGTTGAAGTATTGCCTTTGTTTCATCTGTATTGTTTTTTCTAAACTATGAAATGTTGATATTGTCTTCACGGCAAGTTGTCGTTCTATCGTTACTTTTGGTCTTAGCTCAACTGGTAGAGTGCAAGGATTTTAGTCATGAGGTTATGGGTTCGACTCCCATAGACAGTAACGGAATCAATGCTAATGTTGGTATTTCATAGAACGCGCTCAGGATGCATTGAACATGAAGAAGTTGGCGCAACACGGGCACAAATCTAATCCTAAGCCGAGCGACGGTGCAAGGAAAACTCAAGCCCTACCAAATCGAAAATCCTAAGCATGCATTGGGACGGGGCAAGGTGAAGCTGAGCCATACCAAATCAAAAATCCCAAGCAACCAACGGGGCGAGGCGAAGTCGAGCCACATCAAATCAAAAATCCTAAGCGACGGGGCGAGGCGAAACCGACCCACACCAAATCAAAAATGCATCGCGACGGGGGAAGCCCCACGACACCAAATCAAAAATGTATGAAGGGGCGAGGCGAAGCCACATCACACCAAATCAATCGGATTGGGTGAGGCGAAGTCGAGCCAAGCATGCATTGGGATGGGGCGAGGCGAGACGAAGCCGAGCCACACCAAATCAAAATTCCTAAGCATGGGGCGGGGCGAAGCCCCGTGGCACCAAATAAAAATGCACGACGGGGCGAGGCGTAGCCACATCACACCAAAACAAAAATATGGTTAAAAGTAAAAAATAATGATGGTAGATGATTTTGGGGTTGAGCACATTGTATCAATTGGGATCGAGCACACATTAATTCGCCCGGTGCGTAGCACGGGCACAAAATCTAGTAGTTGTTGATATATGCAATAGGATCGATAAATATAACAAAAAAACGTGATGTAAATAAATGTATGGAAAAGATATAATCTACAACTCCAATGAGGGCGGCAGTTAAAAATTTCTATTAGTGGTTTACGTACCGAACCGTGCACTTATAAAGAATGACTATAAACTTCCACAACTCCAATGGGGGAGACAGTTAAGATTCATGCATGCTAATTTTTAAGGGTGCACACGGTACGGTTTGGCTCGGTTCTTGCCGAGGCCGAGTACCTGTACCACCCTAGCCTCGGTTCTTAGTTTTTGAACCGGTACCTGTACCTCTGTCCTCGGTTCCGGTACCATTCGGGACAAGTACGGTACCAGGGACGGTTTCGGTACCAGTCGGTACTTACTTGCGCCAGCAATGTCACCACATTCAGTATACAAATTTATAAGTGTTGGATGAATGTACTTGTTATCATACAACCCAAGTTTAATAACCAGATTATGAACTTGTTTACCTTCTTCAAAAGCTTTAAAATTGGAACAAGCTTTGAGAAGTGACGGAAAAGTTTAATCATCAGGGAAAGACCCAACTCAAGAAATCGAGCAAAAAGTGTTAAAGCTATAGATGGAGTCTTGGTTAAAGCATACCCATGAGCCATTGCGTTAAAAATAACAATATCTGGTTGTGGAATTTGACCAAACAGGTTCTGGCCATGGTCCATCATTCTGGAAGGATGAAGTGTACAGAAATTTATGAATTTCGTGTTAACTGAAATATCATATTGCAGCTTTGTTTTTATTCTGAAGGCTTGAATTTGTTTGAGTTCTCTGAGGGAATTACATTTTCTTAAGAGTGATATAGGAGATTGGTTCATTTCTGTTTGAAAGTTTGGTTTGGATTTAGGATGAGACAGAGGATTCAACTAGTTTTAATATACAAAATTAAAGAGTATGCAACGCGACGAAAGTTTATGCCATCAGATTAAATCCCTAAATCTAATGGTCATTATTAGTCGGTACAAACGGGACGGGACATGAATAGGGCCGTGTACCTGTACCCCCTAGAGGCCGGTTCTCAGTTTTTGGACCGGTACCTGTACCCCCTTCCTTGGTTCGGTACAAAATCAGGTACGGTTCCACCGGTTCCGGCACGGTACGGTTTTTCGGCTCGGTTCCTTTGCACCCTTACTAATTTTGCATTTCCAAGTTATCATCAGCACAAAGAAAAACAAAACATTATATATACATGTGCATCTAATAATTTCGCATCCATTACTGCTAGTGTGTTAATGTGTGCTCAATCCCAATTGATACCAAAGTCTTCTTTTCCTGTTGGATTCAAAGTCAATTCATATTCGCTGTCCATACACCCCTCTACATAGCCATCGAATAAGACATTAATTTATATACCACTAATAATCAGCATGTCTACACCTACATACACATTAATAATCATGTGTACAATTATGTACACCCAAAACATGTATACAATCCAAATCAAAAATAACTTAAAACAAGTAATCATAGAACATAGTAGTGTACAAATATGTACACCTCTTTAAAAACCTGACAAATTCTAGCATACACACCCACAAGACTCATTAGGTATTAACAATCAACATGTATACAATTGTGTACACATTGACAATCAACGGGTGTCTAACTATGTGCATATTAACAATAGGTGTGTACAACTATGTACACATTAACAACTCGATCAGAAAAGGTGATTGATGTAATTCAACTGCTATATAATTTGAGAAAATGAAAAAACAGAGAAAAGGAAAACAATTATACACAACCACATACAAATAAATTTGCAAGGAAAATACAAAGACACAAATTCAACGACTATCCTTTAAATGATATAAATCGCAAAATATAATAACTAACCAATGAAATGATTAAATGTAGTGTAGAGAAATCATTTACCATTATCTATATATGCAATGGTTGTGTACAATACTAACAGTAAGAATAATCATTGAAACTAACAAGAAGAAAGGAACAATATTCATGAAAATCAACAAGTGTACAATTATGAATCGACACGTGTACAACTAAGTGCACATTAACAAATTGAAAAAAATAATTAAGGACAATTATTAAGTAGGTAAGAAGACAAAAAAAAAAGGAAAATTATGAAATCATGGTGTTAATATTATGCTGTCCACTATAATGACACGTAATGATTCACTATGAAGTGTTTCAAAACTCACACACTGACACACATGTTAAAATCCTTCGCATGTCAGGAGGATATAAGTAGCACTCAACAAAATACAAGAGTATAAAAAAAAAGGAATCATTTATACCTAATCTAAGAGGCGGAAAGCCCAAAAAGTCTATTTAAAATCGAACATGAAAAGAGAATCACTTCTTAAATATTGTATTATAGTAAGAATTAAAATATTAAGTATAGAAGCAAGTTCACAAAAACTTAACTGAAACTCTATTGAAAAAAGGAAAAGAATTATTACAAAGGTATGGAAAGATATAAACAATATACATTTTATTTCGATTACATGCTAATACAAAAACAGGTTCTTGAGGTTGCACACATGATGATTATTAACGTGTACATGGTTGTACACATGATGATTAAAAATTCGAAAAGAGCATATCACAACAGTGATAACAAAACGTACGTAACCATGACTAGTGACATATAATTTTGTTGTTCTTCTTCGACCACTTCTTCATGTTTGCGTTATTTTTTTCTGGATTTTTCTCCCCATAAAAATTCTAGAGTTGAGTGCTACTAGGCTTTCAACAAAAGTATCTACATTGAGGACCCTTATTCTACCAAATTCTGGTACCGTACCAGTTATGCATCCAATGCATGATCAATGGGAACATGGCTCAAACTAAGCGTCTACCTAGAAAGCGTTATAGATGCAGCACTCAAAGTCGTCTTCATCATCCCGACCACTGTTTTCCCAACCTATCACGTACTCAGATGCATCACTCAGAGTCGTCTACCTTGGTTACTCCAACTAAACCAGCCAGCAATATAATCTCCCAACATATAAACACTTGATTGAGACCTCAATTATCTTAAGTTTATTAACCAAAGTTTCACCTAGATAACCTATGTATTAAGACTGGGATGGAGTCCACTCTGTCGGATCCCAGTTTCAAGACTCAATTTGTCAAAATGAAATGTTTGCTTCTGATATATATATATATATATATATATTATTTTAAACCTAAAAAACATATCATTCTCAATCAATTATACAAAAATTATTGATTGCTGAGAACATAAAACTATTGATTGTATTATATGAAAAAATAAATGAAAGTAAATACAGTTCACTAACCAAAGAGTAATTTCCGAATCATGGAGCGAGCCTCCTTCCATGAAGGTCGTTCCATTACAAGAAATTTGTTAAAAGAAGGCTGATCATCAAAACCAAAGAGAAATACTATGTTATTCCTCACAGTCATCAACAAATATATACATGATAAGGAAAACAAATAAAGAAACAAAACTCAAATCATTTTGATGGCATTTTAATTCCGCTATAAAACAGGTTACTAATTTCGTACATGATCAAAACTGAAAAATGAATTAAGTTATGGCCATGGAAAAGTTTAATTGAGATGCTGACACATACTTGACATACTTGATGTAAAAGGATCCAACAATGTCATTGTCTCCGTCGCTTTAATTCCATTAAAATCTCGTAGGACAAATGCCCCGGTATTATGGGGTCATTGGTCACCAAAGATAGTACAGTATAACGTATTGTACCAGGATCAACTTGTGTTGTTGTGCACTTTACTTGCCCATAAAACTAGCTGCCGTAACAGTTTTTTTCTCTGGTATTCACGTTTGAATAACTCTCAAGTTTAAATGACTTTATGACTCTCTTACCTCCTGAAGAAAATAAAGTTTCATAATCCTTTTTTTTTTCTTATAATTCATTAGAAACGTGATCCACTACGTCATTCAAATGAATACTTAGCTACCGTTCCGACATTACCTCTTGGCAAGGGAATTGTGCTCTAATTCTTGAATAGAGTCAAATACTTCGCATGCATAATGTGTCTTTAAAGATATTGGACTAACTCCTTGTAGCCTTCTCAAAATCTAGAAGTCTTCTGGTTCATCGGAAGTTCTTAAGCGAAAGTTATATATATAAAATCATGAGATTATATAGAACGACCTAATTTGCTAATACAGAAGCCTAAGTTGTTCTCGAAATTAGATCGCAATGGTGGTAGTTTGTACTTAACATCCATCATTAGTTTACCCAACACTAATTTCTAAAAGTGGTTGGGGGAACCAATACTATTGCCTTTCACCTAACTCAAGAACATGTCCTGCGTTTCATTCATTTATATTAGTGGCTATTAGGAAGTGTAGCAATATGTTTGTCAAGTAATGTTGACTTGACCTGTTCTGTTTTGTATTGTGAGTGTGTGAAAGAAGTGTGTGTTAATCATTACCTATTTAAGGCATATGATTATTCCTGTAAGAATTATCGTTTCTATTAATGTTATTACAAGCTTTCTCATGGTATCATTCAGGTTGATCCATAGATTCTAAAAATTCTTCAAAATCTTCTGCAATAATTTTTATCAATACCCTTTTACGCAATATATTGAATCATTCAAACAAGTTTTATCAATACTTTTTCAGATTCAAATTTTATATCAACATCATTCAAGATCCAAAATTAGGGTTCTTGTTAATGGTCAATAATCTTTTTTAAAATCATTGATGTCCGTTATTACTTACACCAGAAGAAGAAATATGGCTACTAATTCTGCTGCTGCTGATAGTAATTTTACTATCCCCTTCACAAATATTGGAAATTTTGTTTCTTTAAAATTAGATTCCACAAATTTTATTTTGTGGCGTGATGCTTTTGAATCAATTTTATATTCTGCTTCTTTATATGAATATATTAATGGAGAAGAGGTTGAACCACCGAAATAGATCTTTATTAATGGGGTTCTTTCTCTTAATCCAAATAGGGTGTATTGGAAGAAGGCAAATAGTTTTGTGATGAGTTGTTTGAAGGCTACATTTACATCATATGTTTATGGAGATGTGTTGGGTCTGTCGACTGCACATGAAATTTGGTCTTTCATTGAAGTAAGCTTTAAGAATCAGTTCATGGCTAGGAAGAGTATGTTAAGGAATCAGTTACACAGCTGCAAGAAAGGTAACTCTACAATACTTCTTCAAAACTTAAAAACAATTGTTGATTCCCTAGCTGCAATAGGAGAGAAGGTGTGTGAATCAGATTTAGTGATGTATGTTCTGAATGTACTAGGAAGAGAATATGATAGTTTTGTGATTTATGCACAAAATAGAGAAGTTCCTTTTACTTTTGCCGAAATCAAGCCAAGATTGCTCAATTATGAACAATGGCTTGTTGACCAATATCAGGATACCAGTTTAGCATTTGATACTCAGAATCCTTCTAGTTTTTATTCAATAAATGGTAATAATAATGGAAATGGTTATGGGAGAGGCAAGAATAAGAATACAGGAACTGGTGGTAATAACAAGAACACTCAAAATTGGAAAGCAAATGGTTCATATGAAGCTTCTTCTTCTGGTACTACAAATGGAAGGAGAGATTTTTCTCAGGTTGAATGTCACATATGTAGAAAGAAGAGTCACTATGCTAGTAGGTGCCATTTTCGGTATTATCCACCTCCATCTTCTTCAAGTAATAGTTCTGCAAATGTGGATCAGCACCAACAACATCAGTCTATGTCAGAAACTATGTATTTTTCAAATTACTCTGCTCCTTCTACATTTGAGACTCCACAATGGTTAGCTGATTCAGGAGCCACTGCACATATGACTGGTGATGATAGTCTTCTTCAGAATACTTCTGGGTACAAGGAAAATGAGACAGTTCAAGTGGGCAATGGTAAGTCTCTTGTTATTTCTTTTACTGGAAATTCAATTCTTCAAACACCTAAAACTAGTTTTAGGTTACACAATGTATTATTAGTTCCAGATATAAAGCATAACTTACTGTCCATAGCAAGATTTACCAGAGATAACCATTGTTACTTTAAGTTACATCCTTTTGGTTATAAGATTAGACATTTGGATACACATGCTTTGCTTGCTTAGGGGAATGTAGTTAATAATTTGCATCCCATATATCATTCTGTTTTGTTTTCATCTCCAAATTTTCCATTAACTGCTTCTTTGTCTGCTTCTTCTCAAGTATGGCATAATAGGCTAGGTTATCCATCTAGTCTTATTGTTCAAAAATTACATTCTTCCAAACATATTGTTTTAACAACTTCTCCTTCCTCTTCTTTGTGTCATCCATGTCAGCTTGCTAAAAGCAAGAGATTACCTTTTCAATTATCTGTTTCACATGAATATAAGCCTTTATCTCTTGTTCATTGTGATGTATGGGGACCAATTGTTCCTTCTTTAAATGGATATAGATACTATATTGTTTTTATTGATGATTTTAGTAGGTTCAATTGGGTTCATCCAATGGAACTGAAATCTGATGCTCCTATGTGTTTTGCTCATTTTAAAAAGCATACTGAAAATCAGTTTTCCACAAAAATTATTTCTTTTCAAGTAGACGGTGCTGCTGAACTTGTCAAAAGACCATTTAAAATTCTTCTTAAACAAAGTGGTTTTATTCTTAGAATTTCCTGTCCAAAAACCCCATAGCAGAATGGTCTTGCTGAGAGGAAGCATAGACACATTACTGAAATGGGGAATGCATTATTGTTCAATGCATCTTGTCCTAAGGAAATGTGGTATGATGCTTTTTTAACTGCCTCATATCTTATTAATAGGACACCTACAAAAATTTTAAATTTCAAAACTCCTTTTGAACTTTTGTTTGGATTCATTCCAGATTATTCATTTCTGAGAGTTTTTGGTACTGTGTGTTATCCACATTTAGCTTATGCAAGAGTTGATAAACTTTCTCCTAAAACTGTGAAATGTGTTTTTCTAGGGTATAGCCCATTACACAAGGGTTATAAATGTTACAATCCCTTAACTAAAAAGTCTTATATTTCAAGGAATGTTGTTTTTGATGAAACTCAATTTTACTTCACAGATTCTTTTTCTTCTAAACATGATTCTTTAAACTCTGATTCTTCTTTACCTATTGAAGCTCCTCCTATTTCTGATACATCTCATTCTACAAATATGGTTACTAGATCTCAGAAAGGTATTTCAAAACCAAAGCATTTTCCAGATCATGTTTCTCACTTTTCTATTAAACATCCAATTCCTTCTGTTTATACATCTTTGTTAACTAAAGTCTCTGAGCCCAAAACTTTTAAGCAAGCAATGAATGATCCTAAGTGGCAAGTGTCAATGAAGGATGAGTATGTAGCTTTAATGGAGAATGATACTTGGGATTATGTAGCTCCAGAACCTCACATAAACATTTTGGGTTCAAAATGGGTCTACAAAGTCAAACAATAATCAGATGGTACAATTGACATATTGAAATCTAGACTAGTTGCAAAAGGTTATGACCAGCAGGATGGTATAGACTATAATGAAACTTTTAGTCCTGTGGTAAAAGCAACAACTGTGAGGATTGTTCTTTGCATGGCTTTAACATATAATTGGCAGATTAGGCAATCAGATGTGAGTAATGCCTTTTTACATGGCTTTTTAGATGAAGATGTTTATATGACACAACCACAAGGTTTAACAAATCCTGATTATCCTTCTAATTTTGCGTGTGTCATCTGAAGAAAAGCTTACATGGGTTGAAACAAGCTCCTAGAGTTTGGTTTCATAGGTTCAGTTCCTTTTTGATCTCTTATGGTTTCAAGAAAGCAGTGTCTGATAATTCTATGTTTGTATATTGCTCTCAACATGTTATTCTCTTACTTTTTGTGGATGATAACTTGCTTACTGGTAGTTATTTTATGTTTTGATTGATACTTTAATTGTGTCTCTTAAGAAAGAATTTGTTATGAAGGAATTAGGTGAATATGGTTATTTCTTGGGAATTGAAGCAGTGAGAGGAATAAATTCTATTGTGTTAACACATAAAAAGTATACATTGTAATTACTGACTAAAGCAAATATGCTTGAAAGCAAACCTTGTGATACACCAGTTACAAAAGGTGCAAGGGATTCTTTACATGATGGCACTAAATTGGATAATGCAAGACAAAGCATATAGAGATTCAGTATCATACTATTAGGGAGCTGGTGGAGAAAGGATTTCTGAAGCTTCAACATACTGCTAGTGAAGAATAAATTGCAGATATTTTTACAAAAGGCCTTTGCTATCCCACTTTCTCAAGATTATTGCAAGTGGCAGATTGTTTCTACAGATGAAGTTACTCTCTCATGGATACTAAGTTGCATATTGTTTCTACAGATGGAGTTACTTAGTACAAGTTGCAGAATGTTCCTTCTCAAGGTTGCTCAAGTTGCAGGATATTTCTTCTCAAGCTTGCTATTTTTCTACAGTTTCAGTTACTTAGTTTTTTTGTTTTTCTTGTTCAAACTGCTATAGTGCCCTTATCAGTTTGAGGGGGGTGTATTAGGAAGTGTAGCAATATGTTTGTTAAGTCAACATTAGTTGACTTGACATGTTCTGTTTTGTATTGTGAGTGTGTGAAAAAAGTGTGTGTTAATCATTGCCTATTTAAGGCATATGATTATTCCTGTAAGAATTATCGTTTCTATCAATGTTATTACAAGCTTTCTCAAAGGCTAACTAAAACTTGTTCTTCACGAAGAGTTTTTTCAGATGTTGGAAATGAAAAGGTGATAGGTATTTCGGTATTGAAAAAAATCAATTTGGATTAAATTGTTCACTAAAGGATTAACTCGTTCAGGGTTTGGTAGATTTGGACGTTCTAGTATTAGGCTTGAGGGGACATGACTAAAATGTCTAAAGCCCAACTAAAATGGGATTAAACGTTAACGGGCCAAGCTGCCTGGCCTGCCCAACTTGCACCCCTAATTTTGGCCCCCATTTGCGGACACCAATTTTTTTAAAATCAGACGGCCTAATTTTCTCGATATGTTGATCGGACGGCTGAGATACGCCCTGGTCAAAATCGACACCATTTAGATGGAATGGACGCGGGTGATACCATATCCGCATCCACCCATCATCAGCTCACCAGTATTTGGAATCTTTGACTCGGCCCAACTCGCCAGTTCACTTGACTCAGGCGCATTAGTACACTGGATAACATTTACACCCTACTAAAACCCTAAAATTTGCAGAAGAAGGAGAAAAGGCAACGATGGTGAGTGCTAAACCTAGTTTCAAAAAACAAGACCAAAATCAGTATATACCCTCTTTTCAAAACCCTAACAAATTACCACTTGGTCCAAACAGAATCAAAACAAAGAAGAAGAAGAAAGACAATGAAATCGGTGGAACCAAAACAAAGAAAGAATCAAAAGTTATTGCTTCTGCTAATCTTCCTGCTTCTCAGCAACTTAGCTTCTTCCTCAATTGTTTCCAATCCTCTAATGGTATCAAATTTTCTTCTCTCGAGTTGGAATCATTCAAAGGTTCGATTTTTTACCAATTTGTAAACCGTCTAATCATTGTTTTAGTGTATGCTTTTGCTATCGATGATCCACAGGAATTATACCCCAACATTATTCTTACAAACCACGGTTCCATGTTGATAATCTGTTACACTAGCTCCAAAATGGATATTTATCTGTCGCCCAGACCGTCATTGAACTATATCCAGTATGGATCTCTGACTGTTTGTCGCTAATTCGGTGCCCCTTTGATTCTCCTATCTTCGACACCATGTTAACTATCTTTTGCGGTAGAACCCCAATAATTAATTTTTTGAGACTGAGGAGAGGCCCCATGGTAAATGTCACATTATTCAGTGTATATAACTGGGGGCACTCCTTCATCTGATAGATGTTCATGTTTTATTTTATTTTATTTTATTTTATTTTCAATGTGCAGATTCGTGCATTGTGAAGTCACCTGAAGACCTAAAGCAAGATGCTGATTCTCTACACGAACATATGAAGGTGGCTTTTGGAAAGTCATGGAAAGCAGAGCTCTGTGAAGGGCAGATTTCAGAGGGAAAAATTGATGCAGGAAATCCTGCAGTTCTTGTTATTAGTACATCTGCACTAAGAGCATTGGAGCTTCTCAGGTTTGGATGCTTCCTTATGTTCGCATAATAAGACTTGAACATGTTTGAAATCTTAAAAGAACTAATGAATAAATCATAAAGAGATTACTTTTTGCAACTACTGTCATAACATTGTCTCATATAATAAGATTGCAGTCGAGGATAAAACTTCTGTTTGTAAAATTATTTGCTGTGATCATTAGGGGCTTACGGCCATTGACAAAAGGGTGTCGTGCTGCAAAACTGTTCGCAAAACATATGAAGGTTGAGGAGCAGGTACTTATCTATTTCCAGGTTCAGTTATTATATATTAAATTTGAACTGTGACACCCAGGGCATAGGAAGGAAGGATACAACATAAAACTATCAAATAACTGGATCCTATTAGACCTCTTGTGGCACATATAATATTTTAACTGAATAGAGAGCATGTATATGATTCACATTGGATAGTATTGTTTAGCATTAGGCAAACAAACTTCCTCTTTGTTTTCTCTTTGGATCCACTACCTCTTGGATCAGATGGATTTTGTTTTTGAACCTTTTTTTTTTGCTGATGTAGGTGGCGATGCTAAAGACCCGTGTAAATATTGCTAGTGGTACGCCGAGCAGGTTAGATGAATGAGTTTCCTGACGAAATTAAAATAACTTCTTATTCCTTGTTGGATTCACCTGTTGCTGTTCCTTGGTGGATTCACCTGCTGCTGCTAGTTGTTGAAATAACTTCTTATTCCCTGTTGGATTCACCTGTTGCTGTTCCTTGTTGGATTCACCTGCTGCTGCTAGTTGTTGTGCTTCATGAGCATATTTCCTGCAACTTTTTCCCACACTGTATCAAGTCTTAGTATTAGTTTGTTAGCTAATTGACGAGAGTTGCAAATGGAGATTCTCACCACGAGGATAAAATCATTTCATAACCATACTTCTTTCTCAGTCGTGGTAGTTGTTAGTGGTGATCATATGATTTAGGTTCTTCCATATGGTTGCTTTTATATGTTTTTAGCGGTATTTAACAATTCTCGCTTGTAGATTGACTCAATGAATTTCTGGTGCGGAAGTGGAATGCGCTGCATGCATTACATAAAGTTACAGTCTGATTCCTCTTATGCATGCAATAGTTGTCAGAAAACTGTATTTGGTGTTTTACATGTGCGGGTGCATTGTTGGACTTTAAGATCTTCCATACAGCCATAAGTTGTGAGTCTTGCGACTTCTTTCTGAATATAGCCTGCTTGCTCATACAAATTAAAGAAAATTGTATAAGAAATCGTTTTCACTATTTCTTGAGTATTATAACGTTGATAGCATATGCGTTGAAATAAAGTCTACGCATACCAAGTAGTGAACTAGTGTTATCTGGTGTGTTGACCCAGTATTTTTCTCTACATTTATATTGGCTGATCTATGGTTTTTGACTCTACCAGGAGAAAACCAAGAAACTATGTCTGACCTGATGCGGTTGTATATGAATAAGATTATTTATGGAATCATTTATGCTCCAATTTTCCTTACTTGTAAGTGATTCTGTTTCATCAAATGTAAAGTTTCCTGGATGTAGGATTAAGAAGCTGATCGACATGGATGCATTGGGGCTATCACGGTTAGCCGTGATTGTGCTTGACATGCACACGGATACCAAGGGTTATTCGTTGTTAACTCTTCCACAAGTCAGGTATATAACAAGTAGATTCCACTTGTAGCCACCATTTGCAGGCTCTTTCTTTTGCTTTTGCTTTTGCTTTCTTTTATCCATCTATCAACCTCGTAGTAAGTTCTCAATAACCACATCATTACTAATTTTTCTCTTTTTTTTTTTTTAATTTTTTGCTAGCAATGAATTCTGGGACTTGTATAAAACCCACTTTGAACAGCCACTGATACGAGGTGATTTACGTATCTGTCTATATGGCCCTATATCCTGCGGCAGTGAGGTAAAAACTACTGATGAACCTCATGATGATCTACTGTAGTTTTTTGTATGTGAAAGTTTTGACCAACATTAGGGAGTGTTATACAATTGTGTAATGCACGATAATTCAAGTAATTTTTTTTACGGAGAGCATCATATTTATTCAATCTTTTAAATGGTTAAGTTTCCTATACGTTCCCCTCCTAATGGTTAAGTTTTTCTATACGTGCACGTCCTATTGCTCTTATGATCATATGTTTGTTTGCCTGATAAATATTTAAGGAGGCATATGATGACCTTAGTTGCTTTCCATGATCTGGGATAAGAACCCAATTTTAGAAGCCATCTTAGTTCTTGTAAGTAATGTTTGCTGGGAGCATGCATAGGTATATTTGTGCTAATATGTCCCGGCATGGTTGTGTCCTAGGGAGCTCAAACCTAACTAAAGGCAGCCCACACAAGTGTTGATAGCTTTCCTTGCTGTTTGATTTTAATACCATTCGTAACCAATCGGCGCCAGACCTAGTTATCCTGGTTCTGAATTCACCTATTTATTTAAGTGGTGAAATCTATTACATGTAATGTCACTCCCAGCAAAGGAGTGACAAAATTTTGACAGTTAGTTGAAGAGGGAAATCTATTGAGTTAGCTCACTATTCTTGATTGATTCATTTTAGGGATTCATGTTTCTTTTCCTTTCCTGTTTTAAGTTTTGTTTAATGCGCTCATCATAAGTACGAGCATTCTTTTCTAGTCTTTTCCACTGAGGAAATTACTTTTGAATGAAATTTTCAATAATATCATCCTAAAGATTACTCGAGTACATATCCCATTCTACCATCCAAATACCATTATTGATTGGTAGTTGGAAGTTCAAATTCCTAGACATTTAATTCAGATTCTTTGTTCTAGAAATGTGGTAGCCAGAAATCATCATCATTTCAGTTTTAGACTTTAGTAAAAAGAAAGTAGTCAAAAATTTAGACTAATCCGATCTCTTCATGGGTTGTTTGGATTTACCAGCCTGCACTTTATATAGCCAATCTGAAAGTTACTGCTTGGCAGAAGAAATAATTTTCATCATTTGGCGGGGGTGGGTCTACACAGGGATGGCAATGGGGCGGGTATGGGGCGGGGACCTTGAATCCCATCCCCTACCCCGTTCAAAAAACCAAAACCCATCCCCTACCCGTTCCCCATAAGAATGGGGCGGGGACGGGTATGGGGAATCCCCGTAGGGGATGGGTTTCCCATGGGTTACCATAATATTACAATAAATATTTAAAATTTTGTAAATAATAATAATTTAAAAATAATTATCTCATCATAAGCAACTAAGCAACTAAAACTGAAATTAAGTATTATGGTTCATTTTAAGTTTATACTAACTAACTAAAACTGAAAAATAAAGGAAACAACTAAAAATAAGTATTATGGTTCATTTTAAAATTTTAAGTTTATACTAACCAACTAAAACTGAAAAATAAAGGAAACAATTGATCCACAATTAAGTATTATGGTTCATTTTACTTCTTAGTTCCTCATTATTAATCATCTTCCTCCATGTTAATCATCTCATCATGATCTTCTTCGTTATCTTCCAAAAAAGTTCCTCGATCAGATATAATAGGTTATGGTATGGGGCGGGTATGGGGTGGGGTACCTTGAATCCCATCCCCACCCCATCCCCACATCACTACTTTCGGGGATTCCCCGTACCCCGCCCCGTTCCCCTTTTATACGGGTAAAACCCTAACCCATAGGGGCGGATCCCCACGGGGATGGGTTTGGGTGGGGCAAGAACTCCCAAACCCATCCGCGTGACTCTACACAAACTAACCAACCATTGCCGCGTTAGTATTGGTTAGTTGAGGATTGAAAAATTCTGGGTGTTGATTCATTTACAATGGTGTTGTATAGCACGGATTTTGTCTTCTCTAATTATATCATTTTAGTGCAATGAGAGTGATATTTGAACCGAAGTAATCAGATTCTTTTTGGTAAAAGCTAGCTGGTAACTAATACCCATGACTTAGGCCAAGTCCTATGGGCTAGATTGAGCTGCTAGATTGGCCATTAAGTGTTGCAATTCAAAAAAAAAAATGTGGTCTAAAAGTTAACACTAGTTCTCTCTCCTAGCAAGTGCTCGCAGTTCAACTAGCAGCGAGATTGAAACGCTGAATGGTTCAGCGTTCAAAAAGTAACCTCAGCGCTGAACGGTTCAGCGCTCACAAAAATCACAGGGATCACAAAAATCACAAAATTTGATCTGATGGCTGAAATTTAAATCGTTGAACCAAACAACGATGGGCAGTGGTCCCAGATGACGTGGACTGCTAATCTAGCTGCTAGATTAGCCATACCATAAGACTTAGGAGGTTGCCCTAGCTGACGTGGATTGCTAATCTAGCTGCTAGATTAGAATACCATAGGACTTAGCCTTTTGGTTGAATTTACTGATCAAGAATATCATCAATCAGTCACAAGAATGAAGAATGTACGTGTAATAAGTGACATGAGACATCATTTAATTCATATTTGAAAATCTATTACATTATTATTATATTATATTATTGGGCCGATCGAGCGGAGCGAGGGAGGACCTTTATATGGCCACTTTTTTGTAAATCTAAGTGATCAATTACCACAAAAAGATTGAGAATGGTCCATGCTGAAAACAAAAAATATCCCTATCTTTTAGTCCAATTACTATAACTCCTTATATATCCTATTTTTTTAGGGGTATAATTGGAAAGCAAACTTTAATATAACATATCTAAAAATCCGTGCCTTGGAATTTTACAAGTTTTATCTTGTTGGAAAGCTAATAAAAAAATCTATCCAACGAGCACAAACAACATTATCAAATTTAGAGTTTTTACGAAAAATTCGGAGGTATTTATCATTTTAGGCACAATTTTAGAAAATTAAATGTATATTCATTATGCAAACCACCACAAAAGATACATAATACTTTATGTAGCAAAATTTTGGTTTATGCATCAACTAATTTTCCGTTCCAACTAATAAACCGATGTACTCCCTCCGTTTCAAGAAAAATAATACTTTAATTTTAGGCACAATTCTCGAAAATTGAATGCATAGCCATTATGCAAACCACCACAAAGGACGCATAACACATCATGCAACCATATTTTGGTTTATGGATCGACTAATTTTCCGTTTCTTAAAAAATGATACTTTCACAACCCGTTTCAGGAAAAGTGAAACTTTCGCTCAGTTTAGGAAAAGTGATACTTTAGCGTTTGGAAAAGTGATACTTTCTTAGGTTTGAAAAAAGTATCACTTTTTCTGAAACGGGGCGAAAGTATCACTTTTTCCAAAACGGGGCGAAAGTATCACTTTTTCGGAAACGGGGCGAAAGTATCACTTTTTCAGAAACGGGGTGAAAGTAATCGCAGACGAACCCCAATTTCATATTCTTTTTCGGTCGGCCCTCCCACCGTGGCAACGGTCGTACTAGTACTATTATAAAGCCAACTCCCCGTAGGCACTGTTCATAAACAATACTTGAAGCTTCACTTTTTCAAAACCCGATTTGCCCTCCGTTTTATAGCTTTGTCCGAAATGCTAACAAAATTATGTGAGGCTAAAAAAGTAAAAATAGAAAATCAAATCGAGAGTAATAAATAAACACAGAGGGGTCATGTGTGCGATGATCCCATGAGAGGTCAGTAGGAAAGCACGTGAGAAGCTGGAATTTTTATATTCCGATGTTACCCTTAGTGTTATGACTATTAAAAAATACTACTCCCTTTGTCCTAAAATTTCTATCCTCTATTCTATTTTCGTCTGTCCTAAAATACTGGCGAATTTCTGTTTATAGTCATATCTTTTAGTCGAACTCTCACATATATCATTCAAACTTTTACAATTATAAAATTATTTTTAAATATCATCCATTTAAATACTAAATGATATCTTCCTCAATAGGAAACAAATCTACCAAATCAATCCATAAAGATTTTTATTTCTATCTTCTATTTAAATATTTCTATAAATATTATAATTACCAATGTACTTTGTTTTACATACTCCATATACTCCTTTTAGTTTTAGTAATAACATAGCATTTAATAGGGGCAGTTTTGTACACTCCTCTGGTCTCCTTAATATCTTGACTTAGTCAAAGCGGACTAATAATTTAGGACGGAGGGAGTATCTAAATCAAACGAGGCTATAAAAGTAAAAGTGAAAGAAAAACAAATTTCTCATGGACAAGAACAACACAAATTTGGCAGACAGTATCAACAAGAACAACACAAATTCCTCATGGACGGCCGAAAACACCGTTCAAGAAGCCAAGATAATTTTAAAAGATCTTCCTCAAGCACAGGTAAAGTTTACAAATAGAAAATACAATTCAGCAGCGGACCTAATTGCCAAGGAAGCAAGAATAAAGAGCCTTCAACATATGTCTACAAAATTACAACAAAAAATTAAGCAATCTAGCATTATCTCTAATGTATTTGATAGAAACGAAATTGTAAATCTTTTGTACTATATTTGCTAGTTAATATATTTCATCTTCCCATAAAAAAAAAAAAAACAAATTAGCAGACAATAAGAGAAAGAGATAGAGCGGGTTATGTGTAAGAGGGCTCATGAGAGAGCAAAAGAAAAGCACGTGCGAAGCGCGTGCCGTCATTCTATTCTAGTATATATAAAAAAAACCTGGCTAGACTGGGGTATACCCAGATTAATTGGGGTATATCTAATAAGACAAAATAAGATCATTTGAAAGTAAAATCCAAAACCCCTTAGCCATATATTCTTGAAAATGGTTAAAATATCCTTGTTTTTAATTAATACTAATCAACCTTTTTAGTTTAATTGATTTAGTTGGATTAATTGGTTGAACTAAAAGTTATGAAATTTTGTTGGAAGATTTTTGAGATTTTTCCTTTTTTTTTTTTCTTTTTTTTTCTTTTTGACGGAAATGAACCACACTAGCCAAACAAATCTAATAAAGGGATTACACAGCTGTTTAATGGTTTCATTCTCCAAATTACAAAAGAAACCAACACTTTCAGAAATCACAATATGAAAAGTCGGCATGCACGAATGAGAAAAATCACGTCGACTAAGTACTTTCAGAACTTAGTCCATGAACAGTCGGCATGCTCCACCGAAACAAAGCATGCCGAACAAACATTTTTTTTTTCCGGATTTTAGTCGTCATGATCGAAAATGTAGTACATTGACGACTATTTGTCAGTCTTCGTGTTATTTTTACAAAATAATGATGACCAATAACAAAATTGGACACATGAGAACTTTATTAGTCGTTACGGTTAAGCTTTTCAAACCTTAACAACTATTCATACATCACTAGTCGTCAAGGTTTATGGACGAAGACCATGACGACCCTGTGAATGTTACTTTAAGAAACAAAACTCTTTGAAAAGTCCTCACGCTATCATTCTACAACCTTGACGGCTAAAAATAAATATGAAAAGTCGGCATGCTCGACCAAAAAAATACCATGAGGACCGTGTTACTACAATTCAACAATTTCAAAAATTTTGATCTAATTTGTCATTCAAAAAACAAAACAAAGTATTAGAAAGAGTTTGAAAGAATTAATCGACAATAAAAAAGAAAAGAATAGTCGACGAAATTTTTTCATTTGAAAACGATCAAATATTACAAAGGAGAAAGGATTTGATCATTAGATTAATGATGAAGGAGAAGGAAAAGAATAAGGTTTTGATCTAAAACCAAAAAGGGGTAGTTTTAGTTATTATTAGGGGAAGGGTAATTGAGTCTTACCACCCCTTAGCCCACTACCATGATTGGGAACAAAATAAGTATACCCCAATTAATCTGGGCATACGGAAAAAAAAAAACTGACAGGAAGCCTAAAATCATTCAATTTCTATCTTCCGGGTCATTTTATATTCCACTTTAATTTTCTGAACCCACTGTGTTGGCCAGTGCCATGAGTGAGAAATAAAGAAGCCTAAAATCTGTCTGTTGAATGAGGCAATGTATATAATGCAGTATGCTAGCTGTTTTGGCATTAGTGGGGAGAATCCCATGTGCGCATTTCCAAATAAAAATTTTGATGACTGGAGCCACATCCATATTCCATATGGATTCCCAGTTGCCAGGTATGATGTCATTTCTGTAGAGGTAACCAATTTTTACCTTGTATAAGTCCTTGACAGAAAACACTCCAGAGTCATTGAGGTTCCATATTATTCTGTCTTCTTCATTTGGATGTGTCTGCAGAGTAGTAATCATAGCTGCTTCCTCCATGATGAAGTAGGTAGATAGTTGGTCTTCATCCCAAGATCCATCTGGAAGAATCAGAGATTGTAGCTTTTCAATGTTCTGTGGGCAGTTCTGGGGTTTTTGTAGTCTTGTATTGGTATTTGGAATCCATATATCTTCCCATATTTTGATCTTTCTACCATTACCAATCCTCCAGAAGCAGTGTTGTTGTATGTTGCTAATTCCTTCCAGAATTCCTTTCCATATCCAAGAGTCCCCATCCCTGGATTTAGTATCCATGCTAAGAACATTTCTGCCTAGGAGATATTTAGCATCCATGAGCTTGTACCATAGTGAGTCCTTATCCTGCTCTAGTCTCCAGCCAATTTTTGTTATCATAGAGCTGTTGAAGAGTTCCATGTTCATAAATCCTAGGCCTCCCATTTCTTTGGGTTTGCACACAACTGTCCAAGCTTTAGGGTAGTAACCAGAAGGATTTTCTATATCCTTTCCCCAGAAGAAGTCTCTTTGAAGATTGTTGATATTTTTGCAGGTTTTCTTAGGAACCCTAAAGCAGTTCATTTGGTAAATGCATGCTAAGGATGTCACAGATTTGATGATTACCTCTCTGCCAGCAGGATTTAAGGGTGTATGTTTCCAACCAGTAAGTCTCAGCTTCAATTTTTCTACTCCAGGCTTGAAAGAATTAATTTTTCTTCTGTGGGTGAAAAGAGGAGATCCTAGATATTTATCATCTAACTGAAGAACTTGAACTCCCATGGTATTGCTGATTTGAGGAATGAGGTCTGGGTTAGTGTTTTTGCTGAAGAAGACTTCAGATTTATGAAAATTGATTAATTGCCCAGAATTGCTGCCAAATATCTGCAGTAGCTGCATTATGTTTTGAGCTTGAGTGGTGTTTGCTTTGCAGAAAATCATGCAATCATCAGCAAAAAGGAGGTGGCTGATAGGTGGAGCTGCTTTGCAAATCTTTATTCCATTGATGATACCCATTTCCTCAGCATGCAGCAGAGTCCTTGAGAGGGATTCCATGCAGAATAAAAAGAGGTAAGGGGACACTACACCATTTTAAGGAATTTGCAACTCAGATTAGCAACGGCACAAGGTCCGTTGCTAATTTTTCGTTGCTAATTTCGGTTGCAAAATTTTCGCAACGGCAGGGTGACGTTGCTAATTTCGCAACGGTGAGCAGGAGGTTGCGAATAGCAACTGTTCGGTGATCAAGCATGCGAAGTACGCGTGTGGTGGGGAACACTAGGGGTGGTAAATACACCCAAGTCAAATTTTGGTCAAGTTATCTAGTTTTTGTTTCCACCCTTCAGAGTCAAGAAGTGGTCGGGCTTATCTTTCATTTCACTTTTCTTATCTCATTTCTCAACCACAAAAGTTTTCCTTTCTTTCATTCTGGATCTGCAGCTCTGAAGAACTTCTGTTCTCCACCTGTTCTCCGCCTGCGTTAATTATAAAATTGATTATGTTATGTGAGATTGTGATGAACACGAGCTGATGTAACAAATAAGGGATTGGACTGGAGTTCAGTTGTAACTAGAATTGATAAAGAACAACTCTGGTGATGCTGTTATTGGTCGTGGAGAAGAAAACTAGGGTTTGGTAGATGAAATAGAGGAATCAGTGAGAAAAGTTGAGTGGCATGGATAATTGGTGGATGTACTATTCTCGAATTAAAGGAAAAAGAAGATAGGGTGAACAAATTTTAGAAATTAGGGTTTCGTAGGAAGAATTTAGAAAAGCTTTGGAAGATGAAATTGGGGTTTAAGGGAAATATTATAGTTGGGATTGAAGTGAATTAGAGAATAAGGTTGAAGAAAAGAAATCAGAGTTAGGGTGTCAGAGGTTTATTAGAGAATTGACGTGACATTGAAGATGAAATCTGACGATTGATGATGGGCAAGAGCAAGAGAGAGAATTATATCAACCAGAAGAGGTAATTCAGATAATTAAACTTATGGTTTATTAATAACTTTGCTTGATTGGGTATAATTGATGAAATCTTAGATGGGTGTTGTTTGAATAGAAGTTATATTGATTTTAGGGAGTTTAGTTTTAGTTTGATTGTGAAATTTAGGGTCACAGATTTGGGGAAAAAAGAATCTTACTCGAGACAGCAATTCTGAATCTCTCAATTATCCTTATCCAGGTTTGTAACGATTCCTTGTCTGCTTTTCATTGATTATACATAACCCTAACTTTATTTTCTTTGTTGAAAGACTAAAATTGTGTAAGATAGTTTAATTGTAGATCAAAAATGTCGTTGGTAGAAGAAAAAGTTCATGTGGTTATTGTAAATCATCTGCCCGTTCCAGTGTTACTCATGGTTAGTTCCATTCAATTTCCATTACTCTTTTTTTTTTGTCCGTAATTGTTGTTATTTTAGTAATGGATGATTTGAAGAAGGTACTTAAATTTCCGTCTAACTGTTTCAATTACTATTGTTTCATTTCATTAGTTTCAAGAAGGTGTTTTCGATTACCCTGTGGAGAAAAAGAGGCGAAATTAGAGGCAAACCCTAATACCTCCCGACTTTCTACTGGCTTCTTATGTTAATAATGTTTACAGTCATCTTTATTGATTCCATGCTTTATTTTTACATTTTGTTTGTAGGCAAGTGAGCGTCGGTGTGAGGAGCTGGTTACACAATTTCATGAGTCTACGAGGAGCTGGTTACACAATTTCATGAGTCTACGAGGAGCTGGTTACACAATTTCATGAGTCTACGATGAGCTGGTTACACAAGTGAGCGTCGGTGTGAGGAGCTGGTTACACAATTTCATGAGAGACAAAGAGCATATGAAAATCGATAGTAATATCTGGCAGCACAAGAGTCAGTTGCTACCTATGAAGTTCGTGTCTATCAACTTGAAGAAGAAATTAAGGAGCACAATAAGAAACATAGACAAGAACTGATGGATCTAATGTCAGACAAGGAACTATTGCAGCAGGTAGTTTTGAGTATGGTGACGTGGGGTGTGTATTGACAAGCATACCGTATACATTGTTCTTGAACTTATGCTACAACATACTGTCTCCATAACCTTCTTCTTGATGTTTTTTGTGTTCGATACTATCACGAGATTTCTGATATTGGGATCTATTTTTTTCATAGGAATTATAACGGGAGAAAACAGCTAGATCAGATTTGGAAAGGAAGTCCCATCTTTAATCTTCTATACCTGATCAATCTCATACGAACAAAAACATCAATGCGTATCAGGTCTTAAACTTTTTTTTCCTGATTCATTCTGCTGAGTTCCTCATGCATTATATCAGAGTTTGATATCCCTTGGTTTTAAGAAAATTATTTTTTGTTCTAATTTGGTTATTTTCTGTGTGCTTTGAAGATTATAGTTCCAGAATATCATCATCAACGTCATCAATGTCTGCTTTTATAGCACGAACCAGGCGACATAGGCAATGATATGAGAATGATTTTATCCTTGTAGATGGGTAAGTTATCAAGTCATTTTCTGTTTCTAACTTTTCTCTTTCACTTTTGACTTGTTTCATCATTTGTCTGGAAATATCGACTCATTTTTTGCGCGTAATTAGGATTTTTCACTTGTTTGTACTAATTAGTTGCAATAAACAACAAGGGGTAGGATGAAAAGAGGAAAATACTTCCTTTTTTTAAAAATAAATGTAGTTGACTTTCATCTGAATCCTTTTTTTTTTTTTTTTGGAGTTATCTATGTTATATCGACAGACAAGAATCTTTTGATGATGATGTATTCGTGTCTAATTTCCTACCTAGCCATCTTGTGTTAATTACAACTCTGTCTCTAGTTATTACTGCATCTATGTTCAACCGCATTATGGGGAATCCTTGCTGATTCTTTATCATAAAACACGGACATGTGTATTCTATACGGAATCAAGAAAGATGGTGAGGGTGACACTGTTGATTGCGAGAGTAGGTTGGAACTTCTTATGGTGTCATCTCCTGATCAGGAAGACCTTTTTTCCCCAAAGGATTGTACTTGCATTTTTCTTTATGTTATCTTCATTTTGTTAATTATTGAGACCGTGCTAAGGATACATGGAGTGTTATTTGACATTCTTTCATAATTTGGTCTCAGGGTGGATGGGAGGATGACGAGACTATATAACAAATGAGGTTGGGGAAAATTTCACACAATAAGGTCCTCATAATTGAAACTTGTTAGTAGCTTGTCTGCTGAAGATTACAAATTAACTATGATCACCAACTAGGGTCCTGAACTTCTGAACAAGTACGTGATTTTGACTAATTTGTGAACTGGTAAACCAGCTACCAGGTGTTGAAGCTGCTAACCTTGTATTTATGATTTCTGTTGCAGTTTTGTCTATCTGGGTTTACAATGGAGCACTTCAGCATGTGCGTGACCTTTACATGGAGTTAGGGAATAAATATAGGTAAAACTATTACCATATGGCTATTCAATAAATAAACCAATCTCTTATACATGTATGCTCTCTGTAAATATGATTCTCATTCGTGGGTTTTACTGTGTGCTGTAAAATAGGGACCATACATATGCCTGCAAAGTTTGTAAGTCAGTGGACCTGTTTTAAGAAGCATAAACGTCAAGCTCTTAAGGTTTTAAAATAGTTCCGCGCAGAAGGTTTGATTACTAACACTAATAATTAGTAACTATATGAGATTCTTCTTTTCGTAGTTACTTCTCACTGACAAAACAATGCAATTAATGATTAGTGCATGCTTGATCATATTTAAGTTTGCTGCAATGTTAATTCTCTTTCTGATTGTCCAGTGATATGGATTGAATCCAGAAATAGTCGCAAAGTGAGATATGGATGTATAAGTAAACCAAGTTGATGAGGAGTTTCAGCTAGGGAATGATGGATATGTTGGTTCGCTTCAACCTGCAGTTCTTCGTCTTATACATTTCAATCTATTTCTGGTAATGAAGATTGTAACTTCAGTGATTGAAATGCAAACCCTTAGGTTGTTTTAAGGGTTTATCATCAATTTCCTTACAAATATCAGTTGGCTTTTGCAGAAATCTTTCTAGTTGGCATTCATTACTCTGACATGGGTAAGCACTCTGATAAGATCATACTGAAAATTCTTTACTTGACATTTTTCATTTTCCTCACTACTGAGTTTAGCTTCACAATCCTTTGTGGCAGGTTCTTCATCATCTTGGTCGCATTTACGAGACGAGAATTGGGCGCCATCGTGTGATCATCCTCTCAAAGCCACAATTATTTGCAGCATTCTGATTTCTCACTGTAAGAACTTGTAACATTCCATTTCTATATGCAACCCATAGAAGCTAATATAAACATAATTGCACCAAGTACAATGTAAGAAACAACATTGAAATTATGGCTCTATTCTAACTCTTGATTCTTTCAGTTTTGCTCTGTTTCAGTACAATTTTCACCCATCCCTGCTTTTTTATTTTCGGGATCCTTCCTTCGTAGTTTGTAGAATGCCTTGGATATTTAAACCTGTAACATGGAACATATAACTGCATCAGAGTTTCAGAACATGTGTAAATGTTGAATCTTTTTATGTCAGGTGCACAACATTGTATTAAGTTATTAGATCTGTGGAAATGTAGAATATGAGAATTATTAGATTGAATCATAAGAACTGGATGATCAGGTTGCAGGAGGAAAAATGTGTTTTGACCAGGTCAAAGAAGACTTGACCTTCTTTTTTTTATGTTGCAAAATATTAGCAACGTCTTTTATCAGTTGCTAAATTAGAACCAGAACCAGTAAATTAGAACCAGAACCAATAACATTTTAGTTCCGGGTAGGGGTATTCCTGTAATTAGAAACAACTTAGCAATGGCAGACATTGGTTGCGAATAAACAAAGTCGCAACGGCACAGTACGTTGTGAATCTCCGTTGCTGACCAAGAATCGCAACGGAGCTTATGCCGTTGCGAAAAACTGCAACACCGTGTTTTGAAACGTCAACCTGCCGTTGCGACCCCGATCAGCAACGTCCAGGCTCCGTTGCTAATTCCTAAAAATGGTGTAGTGGGATAAAGGGTCACCCTGCCTGAGACCTCTAGAGGGTTTGAAGAATTTGTCAGGAGAACCATTGATGAGGACAGCTGAAGTTGAGGTGGAGATGCATTGGTATATCTTGTTGCACCATTGTTCATCAAATCCAATTTTCCTCATGATGGTCATTAAGAATCCCCAATCCACTCTATCAAAAGCTTTTGCCATATCAATTTTCATGCCCATAGTGCCTGAGTTGCCTTTCTTTCCTCTTTTGGACCTCATGGTGTGTATAATTTCATGAGCAATAGCTATGTTGTCAGATATTTGCCTTCCAGGAATGAAAGCAGATTGGTAAGGTGATATGATTTGGTTTAGGAAGGGCTTCATTCTTTGGGCTAGGAGTTTGGATATGATTTTGTAGGTGGTGTTGCAGAGGCTGATAGGTCTGAAATGTCTAGGGGAAGTTGGGTTATCTACTTTGGGAATGAGGGCTATAAAGGTGGCATTCATTTCCTTTAGCAGATGACCAGAGAGGAAGAAGTATTGAACCATAGAAACAATATCATTACCAAGAATATCCCAATTGAGTTTGAAGAAGTTTGGTGGGAATCCATCTGGCCCTGGGGCTTTGTCATTTGCCATACTAAAAAGGATAGCTTTAATCTCTTCAGGTTCAGGTTTTCTGTTGAGGATGGTGTTGTCTTCAGAGGAAATGGTTAGAAGGATAAGATTGATGATTTCAGAAGTGGGGTTTGTTATTTCAGCTGTTGTCATTTGAGTGAAGTGGTTGGTAAAACAATCTTTAACCTCTTGGTACTCAGTGATCCAATTGCCTTCTTTAGTCTGAATAGATTCTATTTTATTCCTTCTTGCTCTAATTTTTGTAGCTCTGTGGAAGTAACTTGTATTCTGATCTCCTAGCTTAATGAGTTGATCCCTGCTCTTTGTTTTCCAGAATTTCTCTTCTATGTATTTCCAGATTTTGAGTTGCTATCTAGCATCATCTAAAGCCTGTCCTCTGTCAGTTCTGAAGTAGTGGGTATGCATCCAAGTTAAGTGTTGCTTGCATTCTTCTATGTTGGTTTTGATGTTTCCATAAACTTCCTTATTCCAGACTCTGATTTGTAATTTTATATCCTTAAGTTTTCTAGCAATTGAGAAAGCACTTGAGCCAGGAGTGGCTTTGTTCCAACATTCAGCAATGATCTTTCTGCAGTCGGCATGATCTAACCAAGGACCAAAGAACTTGAATAGAATCTTACCATTCTTCCAATGAGGATTGGAGTTTAGTAAGATGGGGTGATGATCAGAGCCAATGGCTAACATGTTAGTGATAATGGAGTTTGGATAGATGTCAAGCCAATTATCATCAGCTAGGCCTCTATCCAATCTGTGTTCAGTAAGAGCATGACCTTTTCTTTTGTTTGACCAAGTGAATGGGCAACCATAGAAACCAAGATCAATAAGATCCAAGTTTTGTATCTTTTCATTGAAAAGATAAGCTTCATTAGCATCTATGGGATGAGTACTAAACTTTTCAGTATCATGAAGAATGAAATTGAAATCCCCAATAACCAGCCAAGGTAATTTATTAGACACTGCAGTTTGCTCAAGAAATTTCCAAGAATTAAGTTTGGATTGAGTGTCATAGGGATTACCATAGTAACATGTAAATAACCAAGGAGGGCTATTGGCAATTCTGATGATAGCATTGTCTGTAATAGTGGGGAAGAAGAAACCTGTTGATGGTGGATTTTAGTTCAGGGCTAAAATTGTGAAACCAAATTTATGCGCTGACATCCTGCAAAGGATAGCCACTGATAAAGTGATGAATACTTCTTCACTTTACTAATTCACCTAGAATGGAGCATGTGGCAACAATCCCATATACCCTGTGAATTTACAACATTATTAATTAATGCATGACCAGCCTTGTATTTCCTGTACTCATTACCGGTGCGGCATGACGACTGAGTGTTGTTCTCAGCAGAGCAACACGAACCTCCAAGAATTAATAATGAAGCGTGTACGAAATACCCGTACAGGCTAAAACTCTCGGTGTGTTATACTAGCCCGATTGAGCATACATCTCTCGGTGTGTTATACTAGCCCGATTGAGCATATTTGAATCTGGACTGTCTATATCAGTCTCAGAAACGATCACGACCATCCAACTTCACCAGCATGATTGGATGGCTTAGATTGAATCCATGACCCCAAGCAGGTATTGGAATATTCACTACCGACCCAACGCAGGCCCCGCATGGTCGGCCTTCCCAAAAGGATGGCATAGCTTGCCAAACCGTCGAAGCCAAAACAGTATGGACGAAAAACCCTAAAGTAGGGTTTGCCGCACATTACATGTGTCGCAAAACAGTCTCAACCATCCATCTTCGCAGGCGTAGATGGAGGGTGTAGATATAGATTCAAAGGGCCCAGAGCATGTCAACACACTCACTGTAAGCCCGCCTACACATATGACCGATTGGTCAGGACCAACCCTGGCTGGTCGTTCCAGATCGTGCGCCCAAAGTGGGCATGCCGCACGGCCGGCAAAACCCTAATTAGGGTTTGCATTGATCGCAAACGTCCGTTTTCTCCTGATCGAATGGAGGGTTTAGGAGTCGACTGAGTAGGTCCAGTGAGTATCAACATGATCAACGTGGACCCATCTATCTCCACACCCGAACGGCCAAGGCATACCATGCCTGGTCGTTCCAATTCACACGCCCAAACTAGCGTGGTCACACTTCCCAATCGCAAACTGATCTCGACCACTCAACTTCGCCGGACGAAATGAGTGGCTTAGATCACGTTCTTATGGGAAAGTAAGGTATAGGCATGTACACCGGCCTGCCACCTACATGCCGAACCAATCGGCCGGGACCGACCAAGCTTGGTTGTCCCGAAACGCGAGCCTGAAGAAGGCATGACGCACGGCATTTGCGGCACCAAACTTCTGTCGTAAATCAATCCTGACCGCTCCTCTTTGCCGGACAAATTGAGCGGTCCAGATCACACTTTCACGGGACAATGAGGTATGGGCATGTATACCGGCATGCCGTCTATACGCATGCCCGATCGGCCATGCCAAAATCGTGTCCCAAGCTTGAATTCGACCAAGCTGAAAAGTGGTGCTTGTGCACCTCTTCTAAAACCCTAATTCCACTAACGGTCGCAGATGAGTGTCTCAAAGATCATCTCGTCCGTCCAACTTCACCGGCTTGGTTATACAGCCTGGTCAGGAGTTAATTGGTCAGTGAGGCGTCATGGTGATCACCACCCGTCACTCTACCACACCATGTGGTCGGCCAAGGGAGGACTTGCTTGCGCAACCTCCAAACCATCACATGAAATAGGCTGGACATGAGGCTATTTTGAGACGCTCAAACAGCGATGCTTCATACATGCCGAATATACTCGATGCGCACACTGCATAGAATACACACGATACTTCACAAGTATCGACTTCCTAAATAACTTAGTTATTTAATCTAGCATTACATGCTACTTTCTCGTGGGTCCCACGATGCACACACTCGAGACATCAATCATGTCACAAACCGGGGGATACATACGGGGTATTGGTCCGGCGGGTTTACGGCATGCGGCGCACAACGCGCCATCACAAGAACGTGTCAGGAAGTCATGGACGGCTAGTGATGATGGGAGAAGTGGGCAAGACTGGTCGTGTGACACCAACACACGACTCCACTACTCCATCACTCCACTTTCTCCACTTCCCACGAGATACGAGGGTTAGGCTTAAAGACTTGTATAAATAGGTTCTCCTCCCTATTTTCCAAAGGAGGAACAAGGCAAGACAAGACAGAAAACCAAGTGTTGATACAATCGTATTCAAACACCAGAACTGATAGCTTACATCCTGCAATCCAGTTCAGCTTTCTGATACAAGTCATAAAATAGCCAACATCTCCACAATCTCAACACCTTCTTCGCTTCCCTCCCTAAGATCAACCCCATCTCCTTCACTTTGTGACCGAAGTAAGTCTGGAACGGCCATTTCTTGGTTTAGGCCAGAGTTGTACAGATTGATTTCTCGAATCACGAGCACTCCCGTGCAGTGCATTTTTTTAGGGTTTAGATTCATTTCTCATCCACACACCCCAAATTATCAAAACCGGCAGAAATAGTTTTTACCCATAAACAATTGGCGACCACAGCGGGAGGTTAATCTCTCGGTTGTAAAGTCAATTTCTTCAATACCATTCAATCAGTTTCGAGATGGTTGGTCTTAGGACCACCTCGATAGTCTCAAATCCTCCTGATGGTTCCTCCAACGGAAATACCCCACCTCCTAACGGCGTATCTGATGGCATGATCAGGAGATTTCCAACATTAAGCGAACTTGCACGGGTACAGGAGATTCACACGAAGAACATGGAACTAATTAAAGAAGCGGTAAACGACGTACTTGATCTCCTCATCAAGATGACATCAGAGATGAGCATTCCGGAGACCTCTACACCGGGGACTAGTTCCCCTCAGATCAACAGCTTTACTACGAACCAGAGACCAGTGGATCAGGAAGCGGTATCTCTAGTGGAAAGCTTGTGTGAACTCTTGCACCTCTCGAAGAATCAACGGCAGAGACGTCATAAAGAATTAATAAAATAGCTCTGGACGTACACACCGACTCCTTCACGTCCAGAAGTCCTAACTGCATTGGAAACATCTGTAAATAATGTTACATTTACAGAAGACGCCATGATAGCAGAGGAAGGTCACAACTGGGCCCTATATGTTACCGCACGCATCAAGGGTTCAGAGTTCAGGAGGGCCCTCGTCGACACATGAGCATCTTCGAATGTGATTACTCTCAAGACTCTCAGGACAGCCAAGGTTAGCCCATGCAAGATTGTACGGCAGCCCACCACAATGACGGACTTCGAAGGAAACCATACCACCACATACGGGTATGTCAATCTGAATTTATCAGTAGGAACCGTTCAGTCAAAAGTAAAATTTGAAGTCATAGAAAAGGAGCCGGACTACCATATGATACTAGGGAGATGGTGGCTTCATGACAATAAGGTCATCCCTTCAACATATCACCAGTGCCTGAAGACCATGCTAAATGAGGAAGTCATCCGTATACCTGCATTATTGTCTCCGTATGCACCAATATGCGGAGTGGAACTGTTCGAGCCAAAAGAAACTCCGCAGGGAAGGTCAGACAAAGTCCTGTGCACCCCACTACCCACGTGGGCTTCAATCCAGGAAGAAGACGACTTGCATCACTGGGGGCTAAGCACCACGACACGCCTTTTCTGACGAGGCGTCCATCTTTATCCGGTGAAGCTTCAACCCATGCTCACACCAAAAGGGAACGCAATTTCGAGGCAAACCGTGATCAGAAGGGGAAGACAATATACCGGCGCCGCTGTTAGCAATTAGCAGGAGAGACTGGCACCCAGTCTCTCCACCCAGTTGAATGCTGCAAGAACGACGAAACACAAGAGGAGGTATTGGACGCTCAGCGGCAGCTACAAGATGGCACCAACTCCACAACTGACGAGCCCGAGACTGTTAACATCGGGAATGAAGAATCTCCCAGGCCAGTCTCTATCAGTTCGACTATGTCTGTGGACAAACGTGTGAGTCTTGTCCAACTACTCAAGGAGTACCAAGATGTGTTTGCCTGGACATACGAGGAAATGCCCGGTCTAGATAAAAAATTGGTCACCCATCACCTACATGTCATACCTGGATCCAAGCCAATCAAGCAATCTCCGAGGCAATTCAGACACAAAGTGGAAGAACGAAATCAGAAGTTGCTAGCTGCTGGCTTCATCAGACCTATTCATTATCCGACCTGGTTAGCTAATGTGGTCCCAGTAATGAAGAAAAACGGACAGATTCGGTGCTGCGTGGATTTCAGAGACTTGAACAAGTGCTGCCCCAAGGACGACTTTCCTCTGCCTAACATCGACATGTTAGTAGACGCTACCAGCGGACACGGTATGTTCTCCTTCATGGATGGTTACAGCAGCTACAATCAGATAAGGATGTATGAGCACGATGCAAGTAAGACAGCCTTCCGAACCCCTCTTGGCAATTTTTACTATACTGTTATGCCATTCGGTTTAAAGAACGTCGGCGCAACGTATCAACGTGCTATGACGGCAATCTTCCACGACATGATGCATAAGCAAGTCGAAGACTACGTGGATGATATAGTAGTCAAATCCAAGACTCAAGCTATCCTCACAATGTCGCTGCCGTGAACTGTGAAGGATCTCCAAAACTTCATGGGCACGGTGAACTTTTGCTTCATTCACCCCCTGCTGAAGAAAGGATCAAGTTTCGTTTGGATCACACTACAACATGAAGCGTTTCAGAGGATTCAACAAATATTGTCATCTTTGAATCATCACAAAGGGTTAGCCTATTATGTCAGCCCAGACAAGAGCGAGCATGGGACATCTTCAGATCCACAGAAGCCGACACCTCAAGGGAGCAGCCTCAAGAAGATAACGATGTCCGCGTGTCATGTCGAGAAAGAATCCGGGCGAATCACTCTATCAGAGGATGGTGCATGTCTACCGTGTTATGTTAGAGAATCTGCACTTTTGGTCATCCTCTGGACTTCGTGAAGATGTTGAACGCTCATCTACGACAGCATCTACCCTGCTGGAAAGAACCAGGCCTTCCAGTAATGAAGAGCCTCATGATGTTCGTGGAAGCATACATCCCACCAATAGGCAATACAACCTTGACCTTCCATAAGCGCGGTTTCTTCAAGCAAAGAAGAGGAAAGCCACCGAGATACAACATCTGCGCGTCCAAAATCGCCAACTCCAACTCAAAGCACCATATGCACGACTGCCGTAATGGTGAAACAACGTCCAAGATATTCTATATCTAGATCGATGGTAACTACATCAATGAGAGACGCTTTCAGAATTTTTCTCCCGTAGAAGATTTAGTTGCGTTACCAAAGGAGTATGACTGGGACTGCTTAGCACTGCCTATCTCAAAGACAGCCTCATGAACCTAGCATGACAACATCTATCAAGTCCAAAGCTCTGGATACTCGTGGGCAGGGGATTGTCTCCCTCTTCTCTATTTCATGAAGAAACGTCAAGAAAGCCATCGGTTCCAGTTTATCCCTCTAACAATGAGACGATCTCTACCACTATATGAAGTCTGCCAAGTTCGTGCCAGTAGCTATCACGCCTCTCCCTGCCAGTCTCTTTTGATCACAGCTGCTGCCAGGAACTGTTGTTGATCGTCGATTAATACCATCCAGAGCTTCACCATATCAACGACCATTACGTACAAAAGACCCATCGGGCATACAAGATAGAGCCACGTATACCACGCTTGGGGACTGAGGTTCAGCATGAAATTCCTTTACCGTTAGTCAAGAACTTCTTCAACACTCTCTCCAGCATAATCCGCTTCAACACTCCACCCACTAGAAGTTGCTTCAACGCTCTCCGGACCTGCTTGCTCCAGAAGATGCTTCAACGCTCTCAACGGGACCCACACCACGTTCGAACATACAAGGTTCAGTTTGGGCAAAGCAAGCACGCCTAGATCCCCGTTCGAGCAAAGGGAAGACCGATGTTGGTTAGCAAGGCCGGTGTTCGTCAAGGCAAGACCGGTGATTGGTCGAAGTAGTAAGGATGACACTCGAGCAAGCACATAAACTGTACGGGCAAAGAAAGCAAGGCCGGTGTTGATCAAGTCACAAGGCCGCAGATCGCTTTCAGTCACGAGGCTGGTATTGGGCCAGCAAACGAGGCCGGTGTTAGTCAAGTCCGCAGCCGGTGTTGGTCGAGATCGCAAGGCTAACATCCCATCACGCAAGCAAGACTGAAACCACGTCAGCGAACAAGGCTGGTATTGGGCCACATTAGCAAACAAGACCGGTATCGGTCGAAGCAGCGATGTCTGTCAGGGTTTGTCAAACCAGCAAGGCCGGTGTTGTTCAAGGGGCAAGTCTGGTGTTGGGGTGAGGCAACATGTTTGGTAATTGGTCAAAGCAGGCACAGCCGGCCCCAAGCAAAGTAGGCACGCGACAGCTCTCACTTGATCAGGCACATCCAGCCCCAAATTGGTCGAAGCAGGCACAGCCGTCCCCAAGAAAAGCAGGCACGCGGCAGCTCCCACTTGATCAGGCACATCCAGCCCCAAATTGGTCGAAGCAGGCACAGCCGGCCCCAAGCAAAGCAGGCACGCGGTGGGTCCCACGTTCGAGCAAGGCAGGCATAACAAGCCCACGTTCGATCAAGCAGGCGCATGATGAGTCCCAAGATCGAGCGAAGCAAGCGCAACAGCCCGTTGAGAAGACAC
This sequence comes from Papaver armeniacum, assembly GCA_023531295.1. NCBI lineage: Eukaryota > Viridiplantae > Streptophyta > Magnoliopsida > Ranunculales > Papaveraceae > Papaver > Papaver armeniacum. Next base: position 899,102 of record JAJJWW010018346.1, read on the forward strand.
ATCAGCCCCACGCTCGAGCGGAACACTCACGAAGAAGGCTCTCGACCGAAGCAGGCATAGCAAGGTCGATCGAAGCAGGCAAGACCGATATCATGCTAGGGGAACGCTCGCCTGAACGCCTCTTGAACGTGACATGCTCCAAGGACAGGACGACTCGTCTCTCCCGGTAACATCTAACTTTGTCTCATAAGTTTTATCTCGTATATGTCACCATCTAATGCCTACCCCACAATAGTGTAACCATTATGTGCTAGGCAGGGGACTTAATGTTGATGGTGGATTTTAGTTCAGGGCTAAAATTGTGAAACCAAATTTATGCGCTGACATCCTGCAAAGGATAGCCACTAATAAAGTGATGAATACTTCTTCACTTTACTAATTCACCTAGAATGGAGCATGTGGAAACAATCCCATATACCCTATGAATTTACAGCATTTTTAATTAATGCATGACCAACCTTGTATTTCCTGTACTCGTTACCGGTGCGGCATGACGACTGAGTGTTGTTCTCAGCAGAGCAACACGAACCTCTAAGAATTAATAATGAAGCATGTACGAAATACCCGTACAGGCTACAACTCTCGGTGTGTTATACTAGCCCGATTGAGCATACATCTCTCGGTGTGTTATACTAGCCCGATTGAGCATATTTGAATTTGGACTGTCCATATCAGTCTCAGAAACGATCACGACCATCCAACTTCACCAGCATGATTGGATGGCTTAGATTGAATCCATGACCCCAAGCAGGTATTGGAATATTCACTACCGACCCAACGCGGCCCCGCATGGTCGGCCTCCCCAAAAGGATGGCATAGCTTGACAAACCGTCCAAGCCAAAGCAGTATGGACGAAAAACCCTAAATTAGGGTTTGCGGCACATTACATGTGTCGCAAAACAGTCTCAACCATCCATCTTCGCAGGCATAGATGGAGGGTGTAGATGTAGATTCAAAGGGCCCAGAGCATGTTAACACGCTCACTGTAAGCCCGCCTACACACATGACCGATTGGTCAGGACCAACCATGGCTGGTCGTTCCAGATCGTGCGCCCAAAGTGGGCATGCCGCACGACCGGCAAAACCCTAATTAGGGTTTGCATGGATCGCAAACGTCCGTTTTCTCCTGATCGAATGGAGGGTTTAGGAGTCGACTGAGCAGGTCCAGTGAGCATCAACATGATCAACGTGGACCCATCTATCTCCACACCCGATCGGCCAAGGCATACCATGCCTGGTCGTTCCAATTCGCACGCCCAAACTAGCGTGGTCACACTTCCCAATCGCAAACTGATCTCGACCACTCAACTTCTCCGGACGAATTGAGTGGCTTAGATCACGTTCTTATGGGAAAGTAAGGTATAGGCATGTACACCAGCCTGCCACCTACACGCCGAACCAATCGACCGGGACCGACCAAGCTTGGTTGTCCCGAAACGCGAGCCTGAAGAAGGCATGACGCGCGGCATTTGCGGCACCAAACTTCTGTCGTAAATCAATCCTGACCGCTCCTCTTTGCCGGACAAATTTAGCGGTCCAGATCACACTTTCACGGGACAATGAGGTATGGGCATGTATACCGGCATGCCGTCTACACGCATGCCCGATCGGCCATGCCAAAATCGTGTCCCAAGCTTGAATTCGACCAAGCTGAAAAGTGGTGCTTGCGCACCTCTTCTAAAACCTTAATTCCACTAACGGAGATGAGTGTCTCAAAGATCATCTCGTCCGTCCAACTTCACCGGCTTGGTTATACAGCCCTGGTCAGAAGTTAATTGGTCAGTGAGGCGTCATGGTGATCACCACCCGTCACTCTACCACACTATGTGGTCGGCCAAGGGAGGACTTTCTTGCGCAACCTCCAAACCATCACATGAAGTAGGTTGGACATGAGGCTATTTTTAGACGCTCAAACAAATGATGCTTCATACATCTTTGAATATACTCGATGCAAGCACTGCATAGAATACACACGATACTTCACAAGTATCGACTTCCTAAATAACTTAGTTATTTAATCTAGCATTACATGCTACTTTCTGTGGGTCCCACGATCCACACACTCGAGACATCAATCATGTCACAAACTGGGGGATACATACTGGGGTATTGGTCTGGCGGTTTACAGCGTGCATCGCACAACGCGTCATCACAAGAACGTGTCAGGAAGTCATGGACGGCTAGTGATGATGGGAGAAGTGGGCAAGACTGGTCGTGTGACACCAACACACGACTCCATCACTCCACTTTCTCCACTTCCCACGAGATACGAGGGTTAGGCTTAAAGATTTGTATAAATAGGTGCTCCTCCCTATTTTCCAAAGGAAGAACAAGGCAAGACAAGACAGAAAACCAAGTGTTGATACAATCGTATTCAAACACCAGAACTGATAACTTACATCCTGCAAGCCAGTTCAGCTTTCTGATACAAGTCATAAAACAGCCAACATCTCCACAATCTCAACACCTTATTCGCTTCCCTCCCTAAGATCAACCCCATCTCCTTCACTTTGTGACCGAAGCAAGTCTGGAACGGCCATTTCTTGGTTTAGGACAGAGTTGTACAGATTGATTTCTCGAATCACAAGCACTCCCGTGCAGCGCATTTGTTTAGGGTTTAGATTCATTTCTCATCCACACACCCCAAATTACCAAAACCGGCAGAAATAGTTTTCACCCATAAACAAAACCATGTCTCACTTATTCATAAACTGTCCTGGTGCAACTCTGGTATGGCAAGAAATTCTTGGCACATCCCATACTCTCTTGGATAACAATACCATCTTTATCGACTGGTTAAATTCCTGGTTTGATGTTGGAAACACTAACACTGCTACCAGCATTTATGCCACCACCTGTTGGTATATTTGGAAAGCTAGATGTGACCTTATATTCAAGCAAATACAGCCTAATATGGGAGTTATTACTCTCAGGATTAAGCAACATTTGTGCAACCATAACATAATTTATGCAATGCTAGATCATATCCTGAATGACTTCCCTCTGCTACCTGAGGAAACTGACACTGATATGCAACAAGTCAACACTTCTTACACTTGGAATGCAGAAACAGGATTTGGAAAGCATATCGGTATATGCACCCTTCTAGATACTGAGAATTCTGTTTATTACACTGCTCTAATTTTGACAGATTTTGCTGGAACCATCATTGGTACTAGAGGATATTCGGGACACTCTGGAGAAGGAGGAATCACAGGAGGGGCAGACCTAGCTTTCCAGTGGGCCAAAGAAATGCAGCATACAAATATTGCAATATCTGCTGAATCAATGGACATCCTAGCTCGATTTAAGTCACTCTACCATGAAGCTGCTCAAGGAAGGTTTCACCTTAGCTACTATGAAAGATACAAAAGTCAAGAAGACTATCGTAGAAATAGTAGATATATGGATATAAACCCCATATCTTTTGTTTTATTAAATCTTATTCACCGTATCCAGAACATGAATGCTTTTAACTTAGCACTCTCTTGTAAGAACAATGTTGGCAGGCTGAGAGGTACTCCCACAGCCTATGCCAATACTCTTGTGTACTACCCTTAGTGCCTTCCCAGGCCAAAGTTTTTTCTATAAAAAAAAAAGGGTCCTGTTAACCTATGCACCCACGCATAGGATTAAAATTAATTAATAATCATTAGTTTACATTGGACGAGGAGAAAACAAATTTACTCTGATCTCGTTTACCGATGGGAATATCAATTTCCATTATTACCCTTAATTCTCTCTGTGTATCTCTTTAATTCTCATCGTCATCTTCATGTGTCTTAAAAACTACATCTGATAATGGATATCCTGATTGTTAAAAGAAAAGGAAATTCCTCACCGCATTCAATCTTAAAACTCCCAACAACAACAAAAATAATCAATCAAAATCAGTAAATTTCATTTTTTTTTCCGGATTGAAAGCAACCTTTTTTTGATCGCCAAAAGAAATCATGAAAAAATCGCAAGAAGTATAGAGGGGAAAAAATTTTGCACTCGCAGTGCGAGTTCAAAGTTGAATTCGCGGCTCCATAGTCGTAGGATGTCATATCTACCACATCCAGAGATATTTCAAATTTTCCAGAGATATTTCAAAACTTAACTGTTAAGTTTGCTGATGTCATATCTACCACATCCTACGACTATGGAGCCGCGAATTCAACTTTTGAACTCGCACTGCGAGTGCAAAATTGTTCTCGTATAGAGGTACCCAACTAGTTTTGAAATCAAGATTAAGATCGATTTATGTAAAAAGAAACTCTTAAAAAAACATAAACTATACTATATAATGCTATTCAAAATTCCAATCATATGTAGGAAGTATAATCTTGAGGGACGATGTGAGAAGGAAAGGATTAAACTTCCCACTTAATATAACAGATCAATTTCTTTCCTGGACCTCCAGTAGTTTATGTTTTAGTAATAGGAAGAGACGTGATGGAGAGAAAGTGCTTAAACGGCAGAAGTTACTCTTTCATCAGTTTGGCAAATGAGTTAGAAGATAAAAGGGCAATTACGGAAAATACAACCATATTTATTAGAGAAGCGTATTTAAAACTTTTACTCTGGGATTTCGGGAGAAAATTTTCATTTCCAAAGTACAACTAGCTAATTAATGAACAGTTAGCCTATGCACCCATGCATAGATTAACATTCGCCAAAAAAAAAAATATGAGGCAATGTATTGTATTGTAAGTTGTAGCACTAACAATCTTTCTTAGTATTTATTGTTTTGTTTTGTTGGAACCTTAAACTATTTATTTAATGCACATGGCTTAGTGAATCTGGAGACATGTCTTGAAGACTGGTTCGTGATTAGTTTGAATATTTAACTTAACGTTTTGCAGATGTCACCGTAATTGGTACGAGTAAGAGTTTAGTATTACATCAAACAAACTGCTTGTATGGTACTCAAGTTTCGGAAAACAGGACAAAGTAACTGTCCAAAAGAGGTTACAAAGCCATAAGTCTTACTACTACCTGCGTTTTTTCCAAAAAGATATGCTAGTTTCATGTATAAAGTAATGAAAAGCAAAATGAGTATACAAGGAAAGATCCAGCTCCAAAGTGGAGAAAAAGAAAAAAGATAGGGAAAGAGAAAAGGTAGAGGGGACCTATGAATACGATATCCATGAGATGAGAGCAACATTTCATCAAAAGTGCCAAGTAGAAAATGACTTTAAACGAATTGGTTAGCAAGTCACTATGTTGCTAGGGGTTGGTAAACACTAGACACCATGATACCAAAAACAAAAACCCTAGTCAGTGTATGTACATATGGTGCTTGGTATTATTGGTGGGCACTATGCAACACAATCATACTCAAAATCCATTAAAACCTCCTTAACCCCTTCATAATGGGTTATGACTCAATCAGTTAAAACCACCACCACAACCTTGGACAAGTAACTTTAATCTGTAGCCTGGAATGAGCCTTCACCAGATTAGATAATAATCAACTTACTTTTTCAAGTGTAAACACAAAGCTTCAGTCTGCAATATCATTATTATATTTCGTTGAAGATTAGTGTGATTCCTTGAAAGAGAAACCAAAAAAAAAAAAAAAAAAATCGCATTAACAAAGCTACCCGGTAAAGGAGTCTTAAAAAAACAAGTCTTCCTGTAACCGATTAATAAAACATCAGTAATACATCTTTTGAATTTGTGAATAATTTAACAGTAGATACAATTCTCATCTCTCTATAAATCACACAGCAACTGATAAATAAAACCCATCTCTAAATAGATAAAACTCAAATGAAGCTCAACTGATTGAGACTGTACACAGTTTGAAGTAAATAAAAGGAGGAACCCTTGAAGTCTTCGATGAAAACAATTCTTCTGCCTTAACGACTATATCGATCGCCATGTTTTGTTGTTGTTATCTACGACACATTTGCTCCATTGTAACCACCTTTGGAGGTTTTGTCAGATTTTCTCTTGAGAACAACAACCCATGTAAGCACTTCTAGCACTAGAACAATGCCAGCCAACACACACAGGAAAATGATATAAGATTTTTTCCACTTCTTAAGAGGTTGCAAGATGTCTAAACCTTTAAACACGTTGATGATGCCTAGTACAAGAACACTGTAACCTAATCCATGGTGGTAAATGTTCCAATAGAAGCGGAGCTTGTGATCCTTCTTCGGTCTTACGAACAATGCAAAAATCTAGACAACACAAAGAATGGCCTACTTAGATAAATGTCTGATGAGTTTCATCTGGTAAAATATAAGACATTGTCACCACTGCATATAACTAGTTCAGGTGTACTCAATTGAGCTTCTTAAATAACCATTGCTAATTCAAAAAACATTCTAAACGGAAACAAAATTGGTAGTTCTACTATTTACCTATAGGCTATATAGTAAGAGCTACAACGGAGACTCTAAGAAACGGAGGATAGTTAACGATATACGATCAGTGTTAAAAAGTTGTTTCTGCTGGTCCTTGAAGGAGAAAAATATGGTAAGAGGAGGAATTATCACCTGCAATGTTGCAAAAGTGAAGAGGGTGATTCCAATATTTCGGTGAAGAGTGTTCCCGAAGCCCTGTGCTTGTTTACCAAGCTGAAGTCCTGTAGCCCACCCTGCAACTCCAATTGCATAACCAGAGAGCTGGCAGAAGACATGGAGGTAAAACCATGCGGGGTCCGCTGCCTCGAACACTCGAAGGTACCTTGCGATGGCAGCTCCAATTGGAAACAACATTCCCCAACTTACAGCATTCAAAACTCCATGGATCTGCTCAGGGATAAAAAGGAAGTACCTGTCAGTTTTTCGTAGTGATTGATTCCTAATTGATGAGCAATTTCACTGTTCTTTATTTAGCTAATTAACAAAGATCCCATATTGTATTCCACAGCCGAAGATATAACTCACAGCTTATAACAGAGAAAAATACAACTGTAATGGTATTTCATATATGCTTAATATAAGTATAAAAACAACTTTAGAATTTCAACCTCTTGGAACATTTAAATTAAAAAAAGTTAAAAGGTTTCTTAGGCCTCAATATCTTGTCTAAACGAAGTGAGGCCTTTGCTTATTTCGTTTAAGAGAAACCAACTGCAAGAAATATATAATTCCAGCTTCATGTTATTAACTCCAAATTAGCTTCACAACAGTATTACAATTTCTTCTGAATAGAAAACATCATATTTAATGCTGAAATTCTGAAACCAGTACAACTAATTTTCACACATCCAAAAAGTGTGGTTTAACAGTGAAAATTATTCTTCAACAAAACATATACGTACCACTTATTTAGCTCCCCAAAAATTATACTGCAAATTTAGAGATCTTGTAGTTGCGAAAAAGTAAAAGACATCAAGACAAAGAAAAGATAACCCAGAAAAAAACTCACATTTTTCTTTTTCAGCTTTGAGCTAATACCACCACTTGTTGCACTTCCACTAGTAGTAGTGCCGCCACCAGTGGATCCACTCATCAAATCAAGTTTCCCCACAGAATTAATATTATCAGCACCAAAGCCATGAACATTAAGATCGCCATTCTCGTTCTTCAAACTAGGTCCAACTTGCCAAACATGATTCACTACTTTGCCATAAGTTTGAGGCAAAACAATACTTGCATACATCTTAATAACACCATCAACATATTCAGCTTCCATCTTTGAGACTTGAAAGCCAATTTCACCAAGTAGAACATCTTTGTATGAAGTAATGTTGTAAGTTTTAACAGTCATAGATCCATCAGACTGTTTATAAGCAACCAGAGTTTGGGAACCAACCATACCTGTTGAAGTTGGATTGATAGCCCACGCAATCCATCCATCTGGTTTAGCTGGTGGTGCTATAAAAGCTATATCTAATGATGATTTTGATGAATCATATGTCCAGTGAAGATATGAATCTAGTTTTGGTAAATCACTACATTGCTTATATAATTTGTTTTTTGATAACTTTTGTGATGAACATGTAAGTGAATTCGAGATCTGAGTCTGTAATAATAATAATACCAAGAATGTGTATAGAAAGATTATACTAGTATTAGAATTTGAAACTGCCATTGATTGAATTTGAATTGATAACAATAATAATAATGGCTTCTCTGGTTTTCAAAGGTGTGATAGTACTTTATTTGTGTGATAGTACTTTTTATTTATGATTCTGCCATGCCCAACATTTATAGTAAGAGATTCTTTCTTGTTTAGTACTACACTACACTACAGTGTTATTTTCTTTATTTACTTATTTAAATTCTTTTGAAAAAGGCAAAGTAGAAATTAAGGAATTGATTTATAATTCTATAATCAGAAGAATAACTGAGCAATAATACAAGCTGAATAAAATTTATTAACTTTTACATGGGTGGAAAGAGGCAGAGAGGGTGTTGTAATAAAATATAGTGTGTAGGTTTAAAATAGTTTATTAAGAAAGTCAATATACATATCCCCTTGCATGATCTTGTTGATTTCCATTTTCCAGTGAATCTGCCGACTACTGCGCCTAAAGTTGCACGATTGCTAAAGGCTGACACCACTTATACTAGGGGCGGGTACCAATCCAGGATCCAACGGCTGAAATTACCTTGTCCTATATGGATTGGTATCCTCCCCTAGCAAATGCGGTAACAACCTTTAGCAATCATGCTAAAGTTGGGTTTGAATCCAATCCCGAAAATGATTTGTGGCGCCCGGTTATTTTGCACCCACTGCACCCAATGTTGCGTGGCATTAACCTTAGGAAAAGAATTGGGTCCCACGTACCTATAAAGCGGAAGAGTTATTTTAATTTTAAGTTATTAACTTGGATCGCTAGCATACCTTGCGCTCCATTGTTGGGTGATCTGGGAGGTAAAAACTTGTTCTGAATCTTATGATGGATTTTGTTTTGGGATTCTATTAGTACTAAAACCAAAGCCAATAGAACAAGGTAGGTGGGTTTATTAATTAAAAAGTAATTTTTGATTAGGTTTGGAGTTGGATGTTGATTTGTGAAGTTCGATTCACGGAAAAAATAATTTGTGGTTCAAGTTGAACCTGCTGCACTAGTCCGTGGAGAAATTGGCTTACTATACCTTGAATTCATTTTAAGATGCATGGAGCTATGGGTATTAAAAGACTACTCAATAGATGAATCCAGATGGCGCTGGATATAGAGTAGATCAGAGACTCACTAACCGTGGAGTTATTAGAGATGGTAAATTACTATTTATATACCAAACATACCATTGTAATGAAGATCAAGAATGAGACCCACTAACCGTGGAGTTCTTTTCTTCTAGTGTATGTAATGTTCGTAGAATCGTATATATACTACAATAATTTGTGTCCTTGTAATGTGATCGAGGTTCATCAATGGTCGATATATATATAAAGTTCTTGATTCGAGTTGAGGGTAAGATAGAATGATTTGTAAGAGCTGAATAAGTCGACGTGGGATTTGCCACCTAACATTGGGTGCATTGGGTGCACCAAAACGGGTGCCACAAATCATGGTTGTTTGAATCCATGAAACTTTTAATGGTGCCTTAATCTAAAAACCAATTTTTACTTGCCCAATATCTTCCTTAAGTTAACACTATCACACTTTCAATTCCTACTCTGCAAAATTATAACTTGACAGTCCAGAACTTATTTTTTGTTTGGATGATTCACATAATCACAATACATATGAATTGTACAATACCGAGTTACCAACAGACAGTGTCATGGCTGCTAATGGGGTTGTCAGTTTACTGGGAAGAGTACCAAATTTTATATTGAACAAACTAAAATATGAAATTCGGTATCCTTCCTAGTAAACTGGTATATCCCATTAGCAATATTAGGCATAGGATGGGATGAAATTATTTGAAGCGTTGATTGTCATAGCCAGGTGATTGATTAAAAAGAGCATTGACTTGAAGTGTTCTTTCCGTCTTTAAATTGCACTGATATCGTCTCATGGTCATAGCTAGGTGATTGATATCTTCTCATGTTCTTTCCATCTTTGAATTTCATATCATTGACTCTGCAGCCATTTTAAGTCATTTACTCTTAGGAATCCATAATTCAGATATAATTTTTGTGTATTTATATGGACAAATACGTGGTGTGAATCATCAAAGTTTATAATCCGCGCCAGGCCAAAACCATAATAAGCTATCAATAACTCCCATAATAAATAAATAAAAACAATTCTGCAACCAAAATTTCAATCTATTTTTGCATGGATGTATGACTTACGCCAATCTTATATCATCATCACTCAAGGTAAGGTAAGGGCTAGTTTTATGGATTGGTCTTATCAATATATGGTAATGACATCTATGAAAATGAGTGGAAAATCAATTCATATGACCTTGAACCATTGTTTCCAGATTTGGGTTTTAGAGATGTATAATTGTCCCTAAGTTGAAACAAGGAAGAAAAATATTGAACAAGACGAAAAATTTCGCTTTTATTAAGTATTAAATATACATAATTGGTTCAATAACCCTCAAAGTCTTTTTTGTGGGTGTAAAAGATGAGTAAATTTGATATTATTCTAATATCCTAAACTGGGTATTTGACTCAAGTTTTTGTTTTCTTATATATATAATTTTTCGTAGGTGACTAAAATGTCATCCATTTATCCAACTTGTTATAAATAAAACTATATTCTCTATCCCCTATCTTCTTTCGTTACTATCATCGTCGTCTTCTTCATTACTACCACCATACCTATCACCAATACCACAACTACTTGAATAATCACTTGTTACAGTCATTGAAATAACAACTTCACCAAATAATTGTTCGAAAAAATCCTGAAGTTAAGAGAATGAACAAGTGTTATAGAGTTTAAGATGTTTTCAGACTCGAGAACTTGCACGAATAATCAATGGAAATGTGTTGTTGCTTTCGTTGATGTTGGTAGTTAATTGAGAAGGTTCAAGTGCAGTATGAGTTCTGTTTGGAGAGGGGAAGAATGGGTTTTGGTGGGATACGAATCTGTAAGTGATTTCGTGTAGTTCTTGGTTGGAAAAATTAGTGAGAACTGATGATTACAGTGAGGCTATGCGTTGGATATGTGGCTAAAATGTGGTAATCATATGGGTTGTATTGGAAGAGTTGAGACTAGAATCCAAAAAGAAACATTTTTTTTTATGGGGGTTTAGTTTGCTTTTAGGTTAGACTTAAACCTGTTGTTGATGGTGGTTTTTAGCTTAGGGTTAAAATTGTAAAACCTCGCATCTGACGTGACGTCACTCTGTGAGGAAACAGAGCCGTGAGTGTTAACCTCTCCACTGGCATATTTATTGAGCCATTCAATATATTTACATGAAATTTATCCAGACTAGCGCATGTAGCAACCATCCCAGATGTTCTGTAAATTTCGGCGCCTTGCCTATATTCACTTAATATAAGTTTCTTTGAATGCCTTCTATGCTATGTTCCCCGGCTGAACCCTTAATGTTGGCATGTCATGACAATTTGTGTTCACTCGCAGCAGAGTAGCACGAATTTCCAAATATCAAGGATAAGGTCTTTGCATAAGGTATTCAATCAGAAAGCATGCTGCTCTCTGGAAATGAACTTAAAGGAACTCTGTGTCAACACATAGAATTCAATCGATTACCCTGACTAACTTGCAAAAGTTAGGGTTTTGTGCCTTGCGCAATATATCATACCTTGCTTGTCGAAATTTAAGCCTAGGAAAACTAGGTAATTAATCCTCCATGGATTAGTAGGCGCAAAATCTTGCTCAGAATCAGAAAACAAGAAGCCGCAGGATAGGAGCAGCAGAAAGGGAGGCGTGGCCATGCCTTAGGCCAGCCGGCGCCATTTTCCATTGGACACGCCCCATCCTAAACCGGCCATATTTCCCTCAACCAATCAGGTCGCCTTAAACTCACCATGTGCACACAAGTTGTGGTTGGGCCCATACTTGCCGGCCCCTTTTTCCATCGACCAATCAGGTCGCTTTAAAGCCGCCACACTCACGCTGGAAGTGTAGCCACGCCCATGCTTGGTCGGCCCCTCTCTTTCCTACCGACCAATCAGGGCACTTTAAAATGCGCCACGAGCATTAGAGGTGTGGCCGCGCTTTATGTTTGGCCGCCCCATTTTCTTGACCAATCAAGTCGCTCTAAACTCGCCACCATACATTAAAGGCTAAACGCACCCTGCCGCGCCACCATACTAACTGGCAAGCCAAACGTGCCCTGCCACAACAACATATTAATCGGCATGCCAACATGCCACTCTGCCGCAGTAACGTGCCAACATGCCACTTTGCCGCAGTAACGTGCCAACATGCCACTCTGCCGCAGTAACATGCCACGAGCAACTTTAGCCTTGGCCATGCCGCCAAGCCCTAACTTTGGCCACGACGCCAAACCCTAGCCTTGGCCACGCCGCCAAGCCCTAACTTTGACCACGGCGCCAAACCCTAGCCTTGGCCACGCCGTCAAGCCCTAACTTTGGCCACAACGCCAAATCCTAGCCTTGGCCATGCCGCCAAGCCCTAACTTTGGCCACGATGCCAAATCCTAGCCTTGGCCATGCCACCAAGCCCTAACTTTGGCCACGGCGCCAAATCCTAGCCTTGGCCATGCCGCCAAGCCCTAACTTTGGCCACGACGCCAAATCCTAGCTTTGGCCATGCCACAACGCCACAGGCGTGGCCATATAACAGACACGGCAATGCCACCATGCCGTATGTGCATGCCACTGCGCCGCAGCCATGTAACACGCACTAATTAGGGTTTCGACATGCCAAACCCTAATTTGGGCAAAATTGCTACGCCAACCAAGCCAAATAACGTTTCCTAGAGCGTTGGGATTGATGTGGAAACAGGACCAATGTTTCCTGAGCCATATTTGGGTCTAACACCAATATGCCAAAACAGCTGCCACGGCTACGCCACTAACATGCCACTATGCCACGGCTACGCCACTGGCATGCCGCTATGCCACGGCTATGCCAGGCGCCACTATGCTAATGGCGCCACTTTGCTATACAACAAGATATGTCCATAATCAACGGCTACCATTCTTCATGAGATGCAATCTCAGCCTTTCAAGTTCACCACCAAACTGACGGACTTGTGGCAAGTGTTAGAGCATTGATCGGTCGAACTCGCATGCGTTGCTATCTCAAGCATGTTTGTCAATGTTAGTGATCAAAACTATAAGTCTTGATTTCTAACCTATGTAGCTAAAGGTCTCGGACTAGGATAGAAAGTGTAGTTGAGCTCAAGAACTCCATGGCAATCATCATACAAGACGAAGGACTACTCGAGAAACCGGTGGAACTTCATCGACTAAAAGGTATGTCAAGACTTGAACTTATCTGTCACTCAAAAGTCTATTTACTCTTTCTCCTACTCTTGAGACATAAGTCGTTTAGACGTATATACTTTTATTATACACATTTGCTATTTCGAGCCGAGTTTAACTCGCCTATCTATTTCTCGAAATATGTGTTGGTAAGCTTTCGCTTTGGCCAAGTTCATCTTTACCTAGTGACGAAAGTCATGATATGTTTCAATCACTTTGGAAATTGCTCTGACGAAAAATGGTTTGTGAATAACGGCTATATAACGTTCTCTGAGAATGTTTCAATGATTGAAATGAGAGTTTAGATTACATAACCATTGGTAGGATATAAGCATTGTTGTGGAAACACATATATGTATAAGTCCTTATTCCTTGAAAAGAAAGTTTGCGAACTTTGTTGATCAAGAGAAATGGAAGTGGCGCAAGCCAAGTCCGCGAACTAGCGGAAGTTCTCACCCGAGAATTTATGCTGGAGTTTGTGTACTCCTTCCATGAGCTTAAGTCCGCGAACCCAGTCCGCGAACTTGAGTAGGTTATATCTAAAACCGGTTGTTCTTGAACTAATGTTTATATAAACTAAGGAATGCTTTTGCAAACCATGGCTATAAAGTTCATGAACCGATTCGAGTGAATCAAACCGTTTTTGCTTCGATTGTGTCTTGTGTAGTTACATAAGATCTAAGCAATTGAACAACTCTCTAACTTGTTCATTTGAGTCATTTGAACTAGTTATGGTGAAGAAGAATATGGTTGATATGAGAGTGATCATATGGCTAACCATTTGGTTGACTATTGTTGAACCAACAAATGTTAATGTTTGGTACGGTTCATAAACCCAAAATTGAACATTTTGTTTGTGTATAACAAGGTAAGTTTTCGATCCAACGATTGAGAAATATTAGCTTGAATCTAATCAGGTTTTCATCTAACGGTGAATATTGAATGCTTTGTTACTAAGCTAACATTGATTGCAAACCCTGATTTGAAAGACTATATAAGGGAGAACTCTAGCAACTGGGAAACCTAATCCCCACACTTTACGTGTGATACTAGTTTGCTAAGCTAGAGTCGATTCTCCTTTAACCTTTGGTTTTCTTCTTTTAAAACCAGGTTAGCGACTTAAAGACTTCATTGGGATTGTGAAGCCAGACCGATACTACTTTTCTTGTAGTGGTGTGATCTGATCTTGTTGTTTCTATCATACGAGTACAATTGAAATAATTGGCTTGATAGGCAAGATAGAAAAGAAATCACAAACACTTCGTCTCATCGTTTGTGATTCCGCAATATCTTTTTTCGCTGCGTCGATTAAGATTATTGTGAGGTGAATAATACTAGTCTGTTCTTCGGGAATATAAGTCCGGGTTATTGATTGGTTCCTGTTCACCTTGATTTATCAAAAGAAGGAACAAAACTCATAGGTTTATTCGTGGGAGACGGATTTATCTATTACTATAGACTTTTCTGTGTGATACAGATTTGTTTATTAAAGTCTTCGACTTTGGGTCGTAGCAACTCTTAGTTGTGGGTGAGATCAGCTAAGGGAATCAAGTATGTAGCATCCTGCTGGGATCAGAGGCGTAGGAGCATAAATGTACTTTGGATCAGTGTGAGATTGATTGGGGTTCAACTACAGTCCAGACCGAAGTTAATTTGGAGTAGGCTAGAGTCTCGTAGCGGCTTAATATAGTGTGTGTTCAATCTGGACTAGGTCCCGGGTTTTTCTGCATTTGCGGTTTCCTCGTTAACAAAATTCTGGTGTCTGTGTTATTTCTATTCCGAATTATATTTGTTTATATAATTGAAATATCACAGGTTGTGCGTTATTCAATCAATTAGAATATCCGACCTTTTGGTTGTTGATTTAAATTGATTGACACTTGGATATTGGTCTTTGGTACCATCCAAGTTATCTCTCTTTGATAAAGACTCGCAGATTTCTATTTACTTGAGTAAAGATCAAATCGAGAGATTGAGATATAAATTTTTTGATATACTTTTTATCTAGATTGAGTCTGACTATCTCATTAATTCTCTAAAAAGTATATTGGAGTTTGTCCATACAGATTGCTAAGCGAAATATTGGGTGTGGTTGTTAGACCCTCGCTTTTTCAATTGGTATCAGAGCAGGCAAACACGTTCAAGACCTTATAAGTCATTGTTTGTAGCAATCTGATCCTATGGACAGAAACGTCTCTAGAAACGCTTCACCAGGATTAAAAACCAATCGTAGAAGAAGTTCTAATAAAATGGTTATTCTCCAGAAAAAGTTGGATGAACAAATCCGGATCAACTCTGATCTCATAGCAGAAATTGCAATGCTTAAGGATTTGAAATCTTTCAAAATCCCCTTAATGGATTTGAATAACTCTTGTTGTTCCGCTCATAAGAACAGTCGTAAGTCAGGTGATAAACAACGTTCGCATGTTGTCAAAACTGATATGACCCAGAAATTCTCTGACGATGTTAAATGTGTTGGCCCATGTTTGTTTTGTGATTCCTCTAATCACTTTCAACATACTTGTATGTCCTTCCAAAAGAGCCTGAAAGTTGCAAGTATTCTTCACATGAAAACTAAACAACTTAGTGCTTCTCTAAAAAGGCGTACAAAACTGTCAGGAAACCCTAAACAGGAAAGTACTAATAGTATGTGAGATTTTGCTTTAAAATCAACATCACGCTTTCAATGGTTTCTTGACAGTGGATGTAGCAGGCATATGACAGGTGATCTCACATGGTTTGTTTCTTCTGACGACTATGAAGGAGGTCCAGTTACTTTCGGAGATGGGAGTTGCTGCTACATTAGCAAGAAAGGGACGATCAAACTGCCCGGCGTTCCTGAAATCCATGATGTAGTATACGTAAAAGGTATGACTGCAAATCTTCTTTCCGTGAGTCAAATTTGTGACAAAGGCCATCGAGTTATCTTCAATGCAAATGGATGTGACATTGTAGAAAAAACTGGGAAAGTAATTTTTCAAGGAACTCGTGGTAAAAACAACTGTTATCTTCTTGATACTCAGTTTAGCAATTGTTACAATTTGACTAAGGTGGAATCTACACATCTTTGGCATGAGCGTTTTGGTCACATCAATTATCGTCTTCTAACTAAGATCATTAACAAAGAACTTGTTAGAGGCATTCCCAAAATCAATGCAAAGATTGAAGGTGTATGTGGTGCCTATCAAAATGGTAAACAAACGAGAGTTCACCATAAATCATCTCGAGATATTCTCACTAAAGCTCCACTTGATTTAATTCATATGTATCTCTTCGGACCAATTCAACAACCCACGGTTGTTGGAAAGAAGTATGCTTTAGTTATGGTAAATGATTACACCAGATTCACTTGGGTTGCATTTCTGTCTCATAAAAATGAAACCCTTGCTGAATTCAAGATTATTGTTAAACGAATCCAGAACGAACAAGGTCGCAAACTAAAGAAAATTAGGAGCGACCGTGGAACTGAATTCAAGGACACTAAGGTGTTTGAATTTTGTGATGAACTGGGGATTATTCAACAATATTCACCACCTATTACTCCTCAAGCTAATGGAGTTGCAGAAAGAAAGAATAGGAACATTCAGGAAATGGCCAGGGTAATGCACCATAACAAAAACTTACCTCTAAGGTTTTGGGGGGAAGTTTTTTTTACGACATGTTATTTGATCAACCATGTTTACTTACGGTCTAAAACCCTAAACACTCCTTATGAGTTGTGGTATGGAAGAAAACCCAACCTGTACTACCTTAGAGTGTTCGGAAGTAAATGCTACATTCTAAAATATCGAGAACAGGGAGGGAAATTCGATACCAAAAGCGATGAAGGTATTTTTCTTGGCTATGCTTCTGATAGCCGTGGTTTTCAAGTATTTAATTTCAGAACCCAGGTTATGATGGAATCTGCTAATGTTATCATCGATGATATTAGTGATTTTTATCATGATAATCCTCCTGTTGAATTGCCTCCAACCGAGACAATTGAAAAAGTCAAAGAAATACCGGAATCAGTTGAAGTTATCCCAACTGTTGTTGATCCTGATATTTCTAGTGACGAGGAGAAAAGTATTGATCAAGCTACTCCTGACGAACAAGAACATGTCCCTCCACGACATATCTGGGTTCAAAGGAATCATGATCTCAACAGTATTATTGGGGGAAGAGATTCTACATCTAAGACTAGAGGACAACTGCAAAATATGTACAATTTTGGTTGCTATCTGTCACAAGTAGAACCTAGAAATATTGATGAAGCTCTGAACGATCCCTTTTGGGTGAATGCAATGCATGAAGAGTTAAATCAATTCCTAATACAAGACGTATGGGAACTCGTACCGTGCCCCCCCAAAGTTAATATTGTTGGAACAAAATGGATATTCAAGAACAAGTCTGATGAATATGGCACAATTATCAGAAATAAATCCAGACTTGTCGCTCAAGGATATTCACAAATTGAAGGTATCGACTTTGACGAAACCTTTGCTCCTGTGGCACGCCTTAAGTCCATTAGACTTTTATTAGCTCATGCTTGTTTTCTCAAGGTTAAGCTCTTTCAAATGGATATAAAATCCGCGTTCCTAAACGGAATTCTAAAGGAAGAAGTCTATGTTGCTCAACCTAAAGGATTTGAAAACCTTTATTTCCCAGATCATGTTCTTAAGCTCAATAAGGCATTATATGGGTTAAAACAAGCACCTAGAGCCTGGTTTGAAAAACTTACCACTTCTCTTATTAGAAAAGGTTTTTCAAGAGGTGGAGCTGATAAAACTTTATTTACCAGATGGAGTGGGAAAGATGTTGTCATTGCTCAAGTCTATGTAGATGATATCATCTATGGTTCAACTTGAGAGAAGCTTGCAAAGGATTTTCAAGTTTCACTTGCTAAAGAGTTTGAAATGAGCAATGTTGGTGAATTAAAGTTCTTTTTAGGATTACAGATTCAACAACATAAGGATGGAATATACTTATCTCAAGAAAAATATGTAAGGGATCTTGTTACAAGATTCGGTCTAGATAAGTCAAGTCCAAAACTGACACCTATGCCCACTACTGGTAAACTACACAGAGATGAGAAATGAGTAAAAGTAGATCAAAAATTGTATCGATCTATTATTGGTATCCTTTTATATCTTACAACCACTAGACCTGATATTTCTTTTAGTGTTGGTTGTTGTGCTAGATTTCAGGCTAATCCAAAGGAATCTCATCTTGTAGCTGCAAAGAGGATCATACGATATGTCAATCATACTGTCGGGTATGGTTTATCTTACACTTTTGATACTAACACTGATCTTTGCTTATTCAGATGCTGATTGGGCAGGATGTGTAGAGGACATAAAAAGTACATCAGGGGGTTTCTACTATGTAGGACTGAATCTTGTGGCTTGGCATAGCAAGAAACAGAATTCACAATCCCTGTCTACATGTGAAGCAGAATATATTGCTGCTGGCTCATGTTGCACACAACTCCTATGGATGAAACAAATGCTAGCTGATTATGGAATTGATACTAGAATAATGAAGATCTTTTGTGATAACTCTAGTGCGATTCGCATTACTTAGAATCCCGTTGAGCACTCAAGAACAAAGCACATTGATATAAGGTACCATTTTATTCGAGATCTTTATAAAATGGCATCATAAGTATGGATTTTGTGCCTTCCGAGCAAAAACTGGCTGATATTCTCACCAAACCATTAGACACTGCTACTTTTCAACACTTACGGTAGTCTATTGGTGTTGTCTTGGTTCATTAATTGTTTCTATAACTCTTTCCCCTGTGCTTATCTCGATTTGTTGGGCAATTGAGTTTGAAACTCCAGTAAGTGTTACTTCAATTCTGTATTTGGTTTCGTAGGATTGTTTTTTCTGTCAGAGTTCTTTGTGTGTTGTGTCAAAATAAATACTTATTTTCTTTCGAAATTAAGGTCGCTCTTGTTGTTCTTTCGGGAATAACATATTATGGGGGAGAGTTCTTTTTGAACTTGCGCTTAATTGCCATATCTTTGTGGGGAGTGCGGCTGTGGAATATTATAGGGGTTATCTTGTATCTTTAAACTACTTGATGAATACATTTAGTTTCGGCTTTATGATTGCATCTAAATAAGATGATGTGTGTTTCTTTCTTTTGGTCATGAAACGTCTCTTTCGGAAATTTCATTAGGATCCCGTTCTTGTACCTTCGCCAATTTTATTGACAAAAAGGGGGAGAATTAATATGTAGTTCACTCTACAAATACATATGGTTTTCGGATCATTATGTAAGGGGGAGTGGTTTCCATGTGAGATGGAGTATTGACTAAGGGGGAGTGATACATATCACCATAGTATTGTTGTTGAAGTTGTGATACAATTGAACTTTGACCTTGTGTAATGATACTATGACACTATATAACAATGATTGAGAACTCTTGTTTTCTTATTGTTATAGCTACGGATTTTCAACAACGCTTATGCTAAACTTACAACCTTTGGGATCATTGGAGTACTTGGAAGTGACGAAGATTTCGAGTAATGTTGAAGATTAGACATGTGGAATAGGATCTACAAAAGTTAATTTATGTATTTTTTGTATTCCATATGTATTAATAGTTTTGTCACTAAAATTGACAAAGTGGGAGATTGTTAGAGCATTGTTCGGTCGAACTCGCATGCGTTGCTATCTCAAGCATGTTTATCAATGTTAGTGATCAAAACTATAAGTCTTGATTTCCAGCCTATGTAGCTAAAGGTCTCGGACTAGGATAGAAAGTGTAGTTGAGCTCAAGAACTCCATGGAAATCATCATACAAGACGAAGGACTACTCGAGGAACCGGTGGAACTTCATCGACTAAAAGGTATGTGGAGACTTGAACTTATCTGTCACTCAAAAGTATATTTACTCTATCTCCTACTCTTGAGACAAAAGTCGTTTAGACGTATATACTTTCATTATACACATTTTGCTATTTCGAGCCGAGTTTAATTCGCCTATCTATTTCTCGAAATATGTGTTAGTAAGCTTTCTCTTTAACCGAATTCATCTTTACCTAGTGACGAAAGTCATGATATGTTTCAATCACTTTGGAAATTGCTCTGACGAAAAATGGTCTGTGAATAACGGCTATATAACGTTCTCTGAGAATGTTTCAATGATTGAAATGAGAGTTTAGATTACATAACCATTGGTAGGATATAAGCATTGTTGTGGAAACACATATATGTATATTATTCCTTAAACCAAAGTTTGCAAACTTTGTTGATCAAGAGAAATGGAAGTGGCGCAAGCCAAGTCCGCGAACTGGCGGAAGTCCTCACCCGAGAATTTATGCTGGAGTTTGTGTACTCCTTCCATGATCTTAAGTCCACGAACCCAGTCCGCGAACTTGAGTAGGCTATATCTAAAACCGGTTTTTCTTGAACTAATGTTTATATAAACTAAGGAATGCTTTTGCAAACCGTGGCTATAAAGTTCAAGAACCGATTCGAGTGAATCAAAACGTTTTTGCTTCGATTGTGTCTTGTGTAGTTATATAAGACCTAAGCAATTGAACAACTCTCTAACTAGATCATTTGAGTCATTTGAACTAGTTATGGTGAAGAAGAATATGGTTGATATGAGAGTGATCATATGGCTAACCATTTGGTTGACTATTGTTGAACCAACAAATGTTAATGTTTGGGTACGGTTCATAAACCCAAAATTGAACATTTTGTTTGTGTATAACAAGCTAAGTTTTCGATCCAACGGTTGAGAAATATTAGCTTGAATCTAATCAGGTTTTCATCTAACGGTGAATATTGAATGCTTTGTTACTAAGCTAACATTGATTGCAAACCCTGATTTGAAAGACTATATAAGGGAGAACTCTAGCAACTGGGAAACCTAATCCCCACACTTTACGTGTGATACTAGTTTGCTAAGCTAGAGTCGAATCTTCTTTAACCTTTGGTTTTCTTCTTTTAAAACCAGGTTAGCGACTTAAAGACTTCATTGGGATTGTGAAGCCAGACCGATACTACTTTTCTTGTAGTTGTGTGATCGATCTTGTTGTTTCTATAAATGCAGTATAATTGAAATAATTGGCTTGAGATTTATATCTCCGATAGGCAAGATAGAAAAGAAATCACAAACACTTCGTCTCATCGTTTGTGATTCCGCAATATATTTTTTCGCTGCGTCGATTAAGATTATTGTGAGGTGATCAATAATACTGGCTGTTCTTCGGGAATATAAGTCTGGGTTATTGATTGGTTCTGTTCACCTTGATTTATCAAAAGACGGAACAAAACTCATAGGTTTATTCGTGGGAGACGGATTTATCTATTACTATAGACTTTTTGTTTGATACTGATTTGTTTATTTAAGTCTTCGACTTTGGGTCGTAGCAACTCTTAGTTGTGGGTGAGATCAGCTAAGGGAATCAAGTACGTAGCATCCTGCTTTGGGATCGAGGCGTAGGAGCATAAGCGTACTTTGGATCAAGTGTGAGATTGATTGGGGTTCAACTACGGTCCAGCCGAAGTTAATTTGGAGTAGGCTAGAGTCCGTAGCGGCTTAATACAGTGTGTGTTCAATCTGGACTAGGTCCCGGGGTTTTTCTGCATTTGCGGTTTCCTCGTTAACAAAATTCTGGTATCTGTGTTATTTCTATTCCGAATTATATTTGTTTATATAATTGAAATATCATAGGTTATGCGTTGTTCAATCAATTAGAATATCCGACCTTTTGGTTGTTGATTTAAATTGATTGACACTTGGATATTGGTATTTGGTACCATCCAAGTAATCTCTCTTTGATAAAGACTCGCAGATTTCTATTTGCTTGAGTAAAGATCAAATCGAGAGATTGAGATATAAACTCGTTGATATACTTTTTATCTAGATTGAGTCTGGCTGTCTAGTTGATTCTCTAGAAAGTATATTGGAGTTTGTCCATACAGATTGCTAAGCGAAATATTGGGTGTGGTTGTTGGACCCCCGCTTTTTCACCAAGTTTTAGGCGGCCGGCCAAGGCAAGCCTAATAGCATCACATGCTATTTTCCTATTGATAGGTGTCTAAAACACTTAATTTTATATCTAGTATTTATGCTTTATTTGCTATTATCCTTGTGAATTATGTATCTTATGTGTGAGTTTGAGTTTATTAGGTGCAATGGAGTCCTTCGGAGCAAAAGAAAGAGAAAATGTCCATTTGGAGCGTAAAGGCAAAAACTTCAATTCACAGGCGAGCTATACTTGGAGTCGGCTAGATTGTGCAAGGAAGAGGTGATGAAAGAACTGTCAGTTTCCCAAAACTGGCAGTTGAACAAAAAGCGAATAGGCTGTCAGTTATCTGAAACCGACAAGCCAAATAATTTCAGGTGGCCCTTATCGTAATACTGGGTGTCAATAACAACCTTGCCTCGCTACTTAGGTCGAAAAGAAGAAATTTGGGCTCATTTCCTTTCTTCTTTCTTTTCCACTGCCGCACCAAGACCACTGCCCTAGCCAAACCACGCCGGTGCCATGGGTTCTCGTGGGTCTTCACCGAAGTTATTTGTCAAATCTTCAGGATATGAACCAGACAAGAGAGGAATCGATGTTTGGCAGTTGATTCATGGCTGAACTCAAGATTGAAGAGATAAATTTATGATGTTCTCGGTTCTCAGGTTAGGGTTTGGTGAAATTGAAGTCACGGAGAAGATATGGTGGTAATTGAGATGAAATTCGAGATGGAGGTGTTGTTCTTGTGAATGGTTTATGATCTAAAGACAGAGATGATTGAGATCATGGTGGTTCTGATGGGTTTAACAGTTCAGATAGCAATGGAGTTTGAGTTCTGAAGTGAATTAAAGAGATGGGTTTACAGTGGATATGTAATTGGTTCATTTTAGGGTTCACTGGTTGAATGTGATGGATCTGTTGTGATGATTTTCAAGGGTTTCGAAAGATTTTTGTATTGAGCAGAAGAAATGGGTTTTTCTGGTGGTGTGTTCATATGCTGTTAATTTTAGTGAAATCTAAAAGATGGGTTGGATGATTGTTGGGAATTGAAGACTTTTGTTGTTGTTGATTTACAGGGAGAGACTGGAAGAAATATGTTGTTGATTGAGTTCTGAGAAGGTAGGGAGCAGAGATGAAAATGCAGTTGGAAATTGAAGCTGTATTGAGAAGCTCATGGCAAGTGAACTGCAGAAAGATGGATAGCTGAGAGGATAAGAAGACCTGAGTTGATGGTGGAATTACGAGGCAAGAGCGAGGTATTTGAGCATGTTTGAGGCTGCAGTATGGCGATGAACTGAAGCATTGCAGACAATAGAGAAGAACGGAGGTTTTGAAGCAATACAGATCGATGTTCAACCAAGGAAATGAAGAAGAAGATGGGTTCAACTTGGATTCGAGTTTGGAATGAATTTGTGGTTGCCAGTGGTCTGCTTACAAAGGATGAATTCAGGGTTTGCTTCGAATCTGTAATTGAAATGGAAGAAGATAGTGATGTTGTTCCGGTGGTGACTTGAACTGGAGATGGAGTGATGCAGATGTTGAGTTTGTTGGCCTCTGCAACAGCCTGAGGTTGCATCTGAGATGGAGTTAGTCGTGTAGGTGAAATTGCAGGTGATGGTTCTAATGGTACACAGTATGTGTGAGTTCTGGATGGGATTTGTACTGAAATTACAGGATTAGATGAATGGCTAGGTTGTCTCTGATAGGGTGCAGTTGCAAATGAAGCTGTGTTGCTCTTGCTATTGATACAGGAAATGAGCTGATGGGTTGGAGACTGAACTGTGAGAAATGGAGCTGAATTGCTGGATATGTAGTATGAGGTTAAGAAGATGCAAATGGCAACAGTGTTGCTGGATTGCAGTGACTAATATGGCAGCAGTGTAGCAGGGCATTGCAGGTTGTTGTGATGGTAAACTTCAGAGATGAAAGTGGTGTTGGTGATGAAGGATAGCAGATGGAGTCTGAGATGGTGGTAATAAGTCTGTGTTTAGACGTATGCTAGGATTGAAGTTATTGAACTATGGCAGTGGAGTTACAAGCACTTGGCCTGGCACAGAAGGTAGTGAACTGCAGGTGGTCTTGTAACTGTTTACAGGGAAGCGGGAATGGAGTTGTGGACTATGGACTGAAACTTGGGAGTAACAGGATAAGTTAGTGACAGAGATAGAGATGGCAACACTACACCAAATTACCGGAATCGTAACAGGCATTCGTAACGGCTTATGGGCCGTTACAAATTTCGTTACAAAAAATTCGTAACAGGCTTAAGCCGTTACTAAATTTTTAAAAATTCGTAACAGAGCCAAGCCGTTACGAATTTTTTTATAGGCGTGCCACTCACATGCTTGGTCACACTTGTGTCGTCACACCTTGAATATGTGCGTGTGCTACTTACACGCCTAGCATTATATTTCCACCCACGATTAGTTATACGAGAGGATATTTCCTCCCACGAGTGTGCCATTCACATGCGTGAATTCTATGGTTAAGCTAGCAGAAATCGTGTTTGACTTTCATTTTTCTCTTCTGCACTGCATCTATTCCTCCTCTCAGGCGAAGAAACTAGGGTTTCATCACAGAGATTGTTTTAGCCAAGAAACATCATAGAAAACTCTTTAATCTTTTCAATACCTTTCAATCATCGATCTATGTAAGTGTTAATCGTTTTTCGCAACATCGATTTTTAGGGTTTCATCTTTTTTTTAATCGATCTGTTTTTTAGGGCTTGATTCATCTTTATCTTCCAGTTTTTCATCGATCTATGTAAGTGTTAATCGTTAGAGTTATGTTTTGTTAATCTTCTTCATATAAATCCAATTCGATTTTTTTTTCTAATTTACTGTTAGGGTTTGAAGAATTTTGAAGACTTGAAGATTGAAGAATTTTGAAGACTTAGAAGGTATAAGTTTCGAAACATTGAACTGATTTTAGGGTTTTATGTAATTTCGAAATTTTCTATTTTTTTTACTTTGTAACCTAATTTCTAGTTTGTAATCTAATTTCAATAAGTTCTAATTTATAATCTGTTGGTGCTGATTGACATCATTAGCTTCACTTGTCTGTTCTAGTTTTTGATCCACTAGTCCCGTGTAAAGATGCATTCTGCTGTTAGACATGGTGTAGTTTTTTGCCTTAGAAGCATACTAAGTTGAGTAGGCAGAGTGCTACCTGATAAAGTCTTATATAATCTTGGAAGGTTTGATGAGAGCTAGACAGACTTGGACCTAGCTAGCTGTGTAACAACAGAGCGTGCGTGGGTATGGAAGAGCGTAATTGATTAGTATGTGTTGTTGTGACATATGCTTCAAAGTCGATACATTTTAAAAGTTTGGCTAATGTTGTTCTATATCTTGGTCTTTGCAGAGCCATGAGAGGATCCTTTTGGCAAGAGACAAACAGAAAAGAAGCACCGGCTACGGAATCTGTTAAGGTAGTAACCTAAATTCCAGTTTGTATGTTCTATAAATATGCTCATCATGATTTGAACTTTAGTTTCATTTTAAGGTAGTTTTTTAAGTTTAAATGAACTAAATTTATGAAGTTTTGTTTTGATATTGACTGATTCTAAGTGAGCATGATGATAACTGTCCTAGTGGTGATTTACAAAAGCTACTTGTAGCTCATTCTCTCTTCTTTGAGGGGATGTTTATGTCGCTAACTTGCAGGGCTTCGGCAACCATGTACCACTAGGACTAAGTTATTTTATTTTGTATGTTAAGTTGTGTATAAACGAGTCTGGTTTTATGTACTCTGTGAGCATGATGATAACAGTCCTAGTGGTTATTCGCAAAAGCTACTTGTAGCTCATTCTCTCTTCTTTGAGGGGATGTTTCTGTCGCTAACTTGCAGGGCTTCGGCAACCTTGTACCACTAGGACTAAGTTATTTTATTTTGTATGTTAAGTTGTGTATAAACGAGTCTGGTTTTATGTACTCTGTGAGCATGATGATAACAGTCCTAGTGGTTATTCGCAAAAGCTACTTGTATCTCATTCTCTCTTCTTTGAGGGGATGTTTATGTCGCTAACTTGCAGGGCTTCGGCAACCCTGTACCACTAGGACTAAGTTATTTTATTTTGTATGTTAAGTTGTGTATAAACCAGTCTGGTTTTATGTACTCTGTGAGCATAATGATAACAGTCCTAGTGGTGATTTACAAAAGCTACTTATATCTCATTCTCTCCTCTTTGAGAGGATGTTACTGTCGCTAACCTCATGGGCTTCGGCAACCCTACCACTAGGACTAAGTGATTTTATTTGATTCTTTTAAATATCAATTTTGAAGGGTAATATGTCATCTGAAGTGATCAAGAAATGGTTGAAGTGTCCTCGTAAGTCTTTAGAATACAGACAAGGTGTGAAGTCATTCATAGAGTTTTCCAAGAATAATGGTGGTGGGAGTCATTTACTTTCATGCCCTTGTCGTCGTTGTATGAATGGTAAAGGCTTAGTTGCACTGAGTGAGATCTCATTGCATTTGCTCAAACATGGTATGCATGAGGTGTACACATTCTGGCGCTATCATGGGGAAAGTTCAGTACAAGCAACACAATTAACACATAAGAATAATACTACAACTGAATGTGTAGCAGATAATGATGATGTTACAATAGGTTTGAATGAGAATATTACCACAGATGTGGATGAGAATGTTAGGGAAGGGATGGATGAGAATGTAGAAGCAGGTGTTGATGAGAATGTTACAGCAGGTGTTGATGAGAATGTTACAGCAGGGTTGGATGAGAATGTTGGAACCAGCAGGTGTGGTCAGAAAAAGAGATCAGCGGCTGAGAAGGCAAGAGAACCATTATATCCTTCATGTCCTAATGGAAAGTCAGTAATGTACGCTGCGATAATGATGAACAACATAAAAACTCGAGTATGGAATTTCGAGACAATGGTGTTTCTTAAGTAATATTAGAATTGATGAAAGAGTTGCTTCCCGAAGGTAACACCTGCCATGTAAGTATCCAGATATCAAGAAGATTATTAAAGAGCTGGGGATGGATTATGTGACTTATGATGCTTGTGTAAATGACTGTATACTTTATTGGAAGGATAATAGTTCATTGGTGAAGTGTCTTGTATGTCAAGAACCTCGGTACGTAAGAGTTTTTAATGATGAGAGAAAACTTACACAAGTTGCGCAAAAGACTTTAAGGCATTTTCCGATAATTGCAAGGCTGAAAAGACTTTATAGTATACCATGGATAGTAGAGGCAATGCTTTGGCATTCTAGAGCACAGAGAGATGTTAATGTCATGCGTCATCCAATGGATTCTATAGCTTGGAGGTGTGCGGATAATTTCTGTCCTGAATTTTCTAAGGAAGCACGGAATGTTACTCTTGGGATAGCAACTGATGGCTTTAATCCAAATGGATGCTTTGGTCTGAATTACAGCTGTTGGTTGGTGATATTGTGTCCGTACAACCTTCCTCCTTCGATGTGTATGAAGCGCGAATTCTCCATGTTATATTTGTTGATATCAGGTCCGAGAGCACCAGGTAAAGATATTGATGTTTACTTACAGCCATTGATAGAGGAGTTGAAAGAGTTATGGAATGATGGTGTTATGACATTCGACAGCTTCACGAACTTTGATTTTCTTTTGAAGGCAAGGTTGTTATGGGACATTCATGATTTTCCGGCATTGGGTACTCTAGCTGGATGTGTGAATCATGGGTATTATGCGCGTCCCACCTGTGGTGAAGAAACAGTTTCAGAGTGGCTGACGTATAGTAAGAAGATATGTTATATGGGACACCGAAGATGGCTGCCATCCCAACACAAGTACAGATTTGACAAAACAAATTTCAGTGGAGGGGTAGAAGATGGTAAAGCTCCATGGCCACTAACGAGATTGCAAGTTCAAGAGATTGTGAAAGATATGAAAAGTAAACGGTGGTAAGGGTAAACCACCGGCAAAGAAACGTAAAAGAGGAGCGAGGGGAAGCGGATAGTTTGCAACAGGGTGCCGATGAAGATGTTTCTGACAACTCTCTATTTTCTCGAAGGTCCATACTTCATGATTTGCCGAATTGGGGATCGAACGCAGTCCGTCATTGTACAGATGTTATGCATACGAGAAAGAACATAACTGAGCATATTGTTAACACTCTCATGGGTAATAGTAAGTCAAAAGATGGTGTAAATGCACGTAAAGATATGGAAGCTATGGGTATTAAAAAACGGTTATGGGTGAAAGAGGATAGTGCAACTGGTAAAACAACAATGGAAGATGGATCGTTTGCCTTAACTAAAGATGAAAAAAGTATCTTTTTGTACAGTGTTGAAGAACTTAAGGGTGCCTTCTAGCTTCTGTTCTAATCTTCGCAACTGCGTGAGCATTAGTCCACCGGAGCTGAAGAATTTCAAGTCACACAATTACCATGTAATGATGCAATCTCTGTTTCGATTGCTAGTTCATACTGCGACTTCATTACCTAAAGATCTGCGAGTTTCTCTTCTCCGTATTAGTATATTTTTCAACATTTTGTGCGCAAAGGTTATCAATGAGAGATGAACTTCTACAAGCGAAAGCTAGTCCGGTGGAAGCAATGTGCGTAATGGAAAAGTATTTTCCTCCATCTTTTTTATTAGTATCCACTGATGATTCATCTGGCCGATGAAGCTTTAATCTGCGGTCCGGTCAGATTTAGGTGGATGTACCCCTTTGAGAGGTAAATACAACCCCTTACTTTGTTGTTTAATTTTTAAGTTCAGAATTACTATTATTGAACTATTAATCATCCTTGTGGATCTGTTAACTTTTCTTGTAGGTTAATGAAAGGTTTTAAAGGATCGGTGCGCAATAAAAGGTACATTGAGGGGTGCATTGCAAGAGGGTATGCGCTACGAGAAGCTAGCTTATACCTTATGGAGGACGTGTCAGATGATGGTGGTGGTACTCATAAACATACTCGGCAGGCTTTTTTGGATGATGACTATGATGGTGCCGATGAGATGCCTCTTAGTTCTGGAATGAGTATTACTCTGACTCGAGCACAATTTGAACAGTTTCGCAACTGGATCCTATCTAAGTATGTTGGAATAGATAACTGGCAAAGGTAACTTTTACTTAACTTTTTTATGTTTATTCAAGTCTGAATTTTGTTTAGTCCTCCTCAGCAGAAATGAAAATATTCATGTTAGAGGGATGTAGCATGATGGTGACTTAGTGCATTTTAGTAGAATGTTTTTGTTAGTTAACATTGAGTTGCTGTCTAATTATTATGTTTGCATCATCTGATAGTCTTTGAATTGGTATTGGCTATAGGAAGTATGATTCTTATGTTAACGGTGACACGTCTAATGGTCAGACCTCAAAGAGTTTTCATCTATGGTTGCGCGATGAGTCTTGTGTTACCCTAAAGCTTTTAGTAGTGGTTTGAATACAACTTGTTATGGTTTTGGTTGTGATACTGACTCTGCCATCTTTGTATACTTGATTATTAAAAGCCAAAGAAACGATTCAACACTATGGAGACTCGTGCAAGGACCACTCTTCAAGGCACAATCATATAAGAAATACCAAGTAAATGGGTTTACTTTTAGTAAACAAGAATGCTGGGGTGAAGAATGTATCACGAGAATAGCGGTGTGTCAATGAAAGTTGTTACAAGGCGCAAGCGAAGTCGGCCGAGGAAGCGAAATAACTTATTACGGCGTCATTAAAGATATAATCAACTTGAACTATTTGGAATTTGAAGAAAGCTGTTTTTTCTTGTGATTGGGTTAGTGTTGGAGATAAGAATGCTTGCAAAGTTGATGCAGTTTCAAAGGTTGTAAAGGTCAACTTGTCGAAAATGAAAAGAATAAATAGAGTGGTGGATGAGCCGTTTATCCTTGCATCTGAAGCTACTCAAGTGTTCTACTCAAAGGATCTTACTGAAGAGGGATGGTCTATGGTGTTGCACTCACGACAGGGGTTAACGTCTTCAGTAGAGAAATTTAAAGTTCCTACATCTTTTCAGTCAGTTCTTACTGACAATGAGAATTTGAAAAAGCTGTTCATTACTGATTCATTTTGAACTGAAATAGTTTCGATGTGTTTTACCTTACCCAATAATATATACAATGACGACGCTTTTAGCTCTCTTTTCGTGAATTGTTTGGTTTTATTTGTTTGATCATTTATTTTTTGAGGTGTTGGGTAGCTTTCTTTTGTTAACGTGGATGCTCTCTTTTAGCTTTGTTTGGTTTTCCCTATTTTGATGTTTGAATTTCATAGGGTATGGCAGAAGTAGAGGTCAATGAATATGGACAACCAGTTTCCAGGAACGCAACAACATTAGGTCACCGAAGAGGCGCCTTGGCTCGTACACATGTGCCCATTTCATATAAAAGCTGGGATGTTGTTGATACAAAGTATAAGGATGATATTTGGAAAACCCTGAAGGTACAATACTTACCCGAGACATGATTTTTCTTCACTCGTCATTTAACTTCTTTTATCATTATTGCAAATAAGTAAGGCATTAATTTGTTCTATCTTTCCAGGATGAATATGATGTACCTGAGACATCAAAGGAAAATATTCTGAAGGCCGGTTCTGGTCCATGGAGGAGATTGAAGAGTGAGTTACGCCATGCCTACTATGACCCTGTCCCTACTCATGAAGAAAGGATTCTAAATGTTCCACCAAATGTCAAAGAAGAGGATTGGATAAAATTTTGCGAAAATGAAAGAGAAGAAAAGGCAAAGCAAAGTAGAATTGAGCATAAGAGGAAAAGACAACAATATGGCTACACACATTGTAGTGGTCGCAAATCTCATGCTATGGTGAGAGATGAACTGGTACGTATATTCGCAACTTACCTCAAACTTTGTTATATTCACAACTTAGCTGTAACTCAATTATATTCACAACTTAACTCAACATCCTTATAGAAAACTATATGATTTTACATTGTATTTGTAAATTTAGGAGGCCGCAAATCCTGATGCAGTGATCACTCCTGAGGATGTGTGGGTTAAAGCTCATACACAAGAAGGTGGTTCTATTTTACCTAGCGCGGTGCCATTCGCTGTGAGTCGGTTTACTTTTCAGTTATTTCAACTCTTTTAAAAATATGTACTAGATATTTAAGATATTAGAATTTACTTGGTTGTTATGCTCGACACTACAGGAGAAGCTCAAGAAGGCCCAAGATGAGATCAAAGAAAAACAGGATGCAGGTCTTCCAGTAGAAGAACCTAGTACAATGACTAAAGATTTTGGGGCAGATTCTAGGGGACGGGTTCGTTCTGTTGGTCCTATATCTCGTACGCAAATCAATCTTTCTGCTCCAGCGCGTCACAAGGTAAATGAACTTAAAGCGAAGGAGGGTGGTCTTGGTGTGATGGTGGAAGAAATAGGTGGCAAGGTGTGTGTTCTGATTGATGGCTTTGTGAAGTTGTGTGGTGTAGTGGAAGAAATCAAATCTGCAATTCCAGTATCGGTTGGCTTAAACGTTCCCTAAGACCTCAAGAGTTGTAGCCTCGCATACTCCATGCAATGTTTCGCTTCACCTCAAACAGGTTCACATGCTGCAACAAGTTCACCTGTTGGGAATCTTTGTATCACCAGTGCGACAAGTTCACTGCTGGGAATTCCCGCATCACCGACTTCATCAAGAGCACGTGGTGGACCGCTTTATTCGTTATTGAACTTCAAGAATGAAGTAGTTGCAAGCGGTGAGCTCAGTCTTGGTACTTTAGCGAGATCGGTTTCACGGAGATCTTATACCTATATATATTGCCAAGGTATGTATCGATGATATTCTCATGCCGAGATGCAATCACTGCGAAAGCTAACAAGTATGCAAAGAACCTTCGAGAGATGTCGGAATCGGAGGATATGTGCTTCATCCAAAGATGTACCTCTCAAGCAAAGACACACAATCCCTTTCTTTTTGAGATAATCGATCTCATCCTTTTTGAGCATCGCCTAATATCTACCTTGACTTATACAGATCTTTTTGTTATACTTGCGCAGTTCAAACTTTTGTACGTATCTTTGATGATGCGCATACTCCTAGGATCTTTTTTTTTTTTTTGGCAGTTCACACTTTTGTACGTACGCATACTCTTATCTTATTTGTGCATAAAAAGAGCTTTACCTGAAGCAACTTTTTTCTATATATGTGAACACAAACCGGCTTATGAATGGATATTTTCTTTCAGTTCATCATTTTTTTTTGATATATATATAGGTGGTTTTTGTTATTTTATATGTAAATGCACAGGGACTTCACACAAGGTCAGTTGAAGCAATAGTAGCCAGTCGGGGAAATATCAATCCCTAGTAAGTACTTCACTTGGTTATTATACTTAAACTATTAAGTTTAAATTTGTGGCTTTGACACTCGGTTTATACTTGCGAGGTATTGCGCTGGTGGGAAGTGGATTGCAGTTTGTACCTACATATCAACTTGTGTACCTTCTATATTATCGGGTAAGTACTTCACTGGGAATATCGTGTTGCAATTGTCTATCTTTGACTTGCTTTAGGACTTGTCATAATAATCCTGCCTGTTGTATTTTGCAGGATTGCCTACATGAGTTTTCTGATGCCCAAGCTTTCAACAAAGCAAGCCTGCAAAGGATATAACGAACTAGTTGTTGTTATTTGAATGATATAGAACAAAGGAGCTTCACGCTTTGTAAGTTCCATGTATTCAAGTTTTGTAGGCAGTAAGTTTGTATTTGTATGTATTCCTTTAGAAAGTTTCTTTGAGAAATTTGGTACTTAGAGAAATTTGGTACTTAGAGGAATTTGATACTTAGAGAAATTTCAGTTTCTTTGTTATATGTTCAGTTTCTTTGTTATATGAGCCTGAGATGAATTGAATGAATGTTCTTTTGCATAGATTGAAGAAATTGTTGTTGAGTGTGGTCATGAATGTATTGAATTTAGAATTCCGGCTTATTTCCGGCAGTAATTTTTGTTGTTACAAAAAAGTTCGTAACGACTCGAGTACATTACAACATCCATGTTGCAAAAAAATTCGTAACGGCCCCGAGCTATTACCACGTGGCAAATTCAGTAACGGCTCAAGCCATTACGAGGGGTTACAAAAAAAAAATTCGTAACGGCCACAAAGCCGTTACAAAAAAAATGTAACACCCACTTTTGCAACAGGCGAGGGACGTTACAACCCGTTTTTGTAACGGCCTGGTTCTGTTTCTAATCCCAGAATTTGGTGTAGTGCAAGGATATGGGCAGTGAAGCTGTATTGCGGTGCAAGAGGTACGAGAAGAAGGTGAACTGAAGATGGGTCTCTGGCAGTTGCATACCAGATTGCAGTTGGAGGTTATGTGGATGTTATTGAATGGACAGAACTGAAGGCATGCAGTTAGAGCAGCTTCAAAGATGTAGCTGTGTAGAATGCACAGCCATTATGGCTGGCAGTGAAACAGTGAAGCACAATGATGGTGCAGTACAAATTCTAGCATGTGAAATGGCTCAAGACTTTGCAACTATGGCCTAGGCCAAGTTAGTAAGCTGAATGTGACTAATCACTCGGACTCAGTTGACTACCCGAGCTGACTCGTTGATCGGTGACCGGGTGGACTTTGCTGGTCACCTGAGCTACTTTCCGACTACTCTTCCGGCCAACTTCCGGTGGTTGAACCAGTTTTCCGGCGACAGATTTTGGGGCATATTTTCTACATGGTTTTTCTCACATATGGGCTTGGTGGATGGTTATCTAATAGATTTTGAAGACTATACCTAATTTTGGAGAGCTATAAGAGAAAAGACTTCTACAACTTTTATATCACGTTTTATTCTTGGAGCTTTGGAGATAGCCGTTTTTATTGACGATGCTAGGGTTTGCTTTGTTCATCTTCTCCTATTCAATTAAAATATTTGTGATGAACTCCATAGCTATGAGTAGCTAAATCTTATATTATTGGTTAAGGATGTAGTCCTATTTCTAAAACTTGTGCTTGATTAATGCATTAGTTTTCTGTAGATACCGTCGAAATCCGTGAAGATCTCTAAAATATCCAAAATGGGAATCACATGGAAATATTATTAATAAGAAGTCGCCACCCAACTTAGGGAGTTGGGACCCAAAAGAAACACTGGTCCAAAACAGAGAGATAGGTCCGGGAATCAAGATACGGGCAAGGAAGGTGTGAGGCACCTAGCCCGTCCAATCTAAAAGATCGGCCTCTACTTTATAATTGGGATATTAGGGTTTAGATATCAAAAAATATAAAAAAAAAATAAATAAATTTATAATTATCACCTGTTTTCACCAATTGATCATAAATGTTACTTAGATTATTTGGATCCAACTGTATACTTCGCAAAATCGTATCTGAGACTCCACTGATCTTCCAACACCCTAAAATTATTATTTCAGAATTTCTCCCCTAGATTTCTACCGAAATTTTTCCTCCCCTGAACACCAAAACTAGCTCATTATTTATAGCCTTTCTCTATTAATATTAACCTTTGGATTCCTTGATTTCGATCGTACGGCACATATTAAAAACCTAAATATCATTTCCAATTTAATAAATATTATTTCATATTTTAAAAATTATTTTATTTCTTTTTCTTTAATTAAAAAAATATCTTATTTAATCCTAGAATTTTTGCTAATATGGAAAGACTTGAGAGCAAAGCTAACAATTGTGTCGACATTTTACACACATTGCTACAGGGTACAGACGGCTAACTCGTTTTAGTGTATAAGAAATGGACGGGATTTGATATTCTAGTGGGCTCAATAGGCAATGGTGTAGTATACATTTAACTTGGGCCTTAATGGACTTAAGGTGGTTGCCACCACATCTTGGGCTTGGCTGATTTTTAAGTGGACAAGTTTAACTCTACTGGTATAGGCATAATGGACTTACATCTAGACCATTTCGGATACGATCTCGCAGCATAATTTGACCGTGCAAAATTGGGGTGTCTACATTTTCTCTCTTGATTATCGTTCAAATCTCTACTGTTTTATGATCACATGAATGATGTATTGTGATAGGATTAGATGCTTGCTTAGTTAAGTGGCCAATTAATTGAACTTGCACCCTTGTCCATAATTATTTTAGGGTTTTTCATCGAGCGATAGCCCTGAATACAAGTAGCATGATATGTTTACGGTTTGTAGTGATACACTCTCGTAATCATATGTAGAGTTTGACCATTGTATGAATTGTTATACGCAATGTATGACAATTGCATTGATTAGCCTATTTCTGAAACTTAATGCTCCTAGGAATTGAACTTAATTAGCGCAAGGCGTTAGGTTATTCTTTAGGTAGAATTCACATACGCAGCTCTAATGTGTGTGTTGATGAACTTAGGAAATTAATAGATTATCTTGCTCTCTTGATACTCTAGGCTTTTGATGATAAAGAGATTAAATTGTAATTCTAATCATCATATATGCAAGCACATGTTTAAGATTGAAGATGAACTCCTTGACCAATATATTTCTCTCATTGATTATTTCTCCAATTTACTTTGCTTTTGATTTACTTCTATTGTTTACATAAAATCAGAAATCCCCCCCAATTGGTTACTTTTAGGAAATTGAATACGTAATAACTACAATTGCCTCTATGTGGAAACGAACTCTTTCTTATCATATACTTTAGGAAAGTGAAATTATTTTTGACGCATACGACAGCGATCAAATTTTGGCGCCGCTGCCGGGGAGGCATACGGCTAGTTATTAAGTTTTTAGTTTCTTTTTCTTTTTTCTTTTTTCTTTTTTCTTTTTTTGCTTATATCTTTGCTTTTTGTTTCTTGTGTCTTGTTCTCACTTGTTTTCGAGAATTGTTTTTCAGGTACTAATCCCTGGTTCCCAAAAATTGGAACTATCCAAGGTGCGGGATAACTACTCGTGAAGGAACAATACTTCAAGCAAGAATTGACGAGACGGAAGAACAAGAGTTGGAAGTAGAAGAAGAGACTTTCCAGCAAGAAGAAGAAGCAATGGGTGATGCAAATCGTACCCTCAAGGACTTGGCTTCTCACAAGCTGGATACACAACAGTGGTGTATTCAAACAAACTCTACTTTCGAGATCAAGCCGGGGTTGCTTAGAGAATTACCAAAGTTCCATGGCATGGTGAATGAAGACCCAAACAAGCATCTTATGGACTTACACACCATTGTCATGGCCATGCTTCCAGCGGATACTAATGCGAATGGTGCAATGTTGAAAGTTTTCCGATTCTCTTTGGCAGATAGTGCTAAGGATTGGTTGTATTACTTGCCTTCCGGAAGTGTCACAACATGGAATGGGTTGAAGAAACTCTTTTTAGAGAGATATTTTCCAGCATCAAAGGATACTCAAATTTGCAAGGAGATTTGTGGGATGAAGAAAAATGTGGGAGAATCTTTATATGAATGTTGGGAACGATACAAGAGATTGGTGGCAAGCTGTCCTCACCACCAATTCAGTGATGCTATGATAATCCAATACTTCTATGAAGGACTCCAAACAAGTGATAGGAATCTTCTTGATGCTGCGGGTGGTGGTGCACTGGTGAAAAATACGGTGGCACAAGCTAGAGAGTTGATTGAAAACATGGCAGAAAACTTCCAACAATTCTTGAGTCGTGGTTCGGATGTGTTGCTTAGGAGAGTACATGAAGTGAGCGAGGTCGAGGAACTTCGTCAACAAATGGGTAACATGACAGCAATGATGTAACAATTTGCAGCCGCAGTGATACCAAGTTATCCTCAAGGTTATGAAGATGCCAATGAACAAGCTAACGTGATCTTTCCAAATCAGCAAAGACGGTATGATCCATATTCAAACACTTACAATCCGGGATGGAGAGATCACCCCAATTTTAGCTATGCGAACAAGCAAGGAGCGGTTCAACAACCTAATTTCAACCATCCGAGTGGATTTCAACCTCAACAACAACAATTCCAGCCGCGACACAATTTCATCATCAACAACAACAACCTCAAAATCAGGGGTCAAGTATGGAAGAGTTGCTGAAATCTTTTATGCAAAGAACGGAGAGTATGGTTAAGAAGTTGCAAACCCAAGTTGGTTCTATGGCTATTGAGTTGAACCAGTTAAAGGCACAAAATGGTGGGAAACTCCCTTGTCAACCTATCAACCCAAAAGAGGGTGTCAATGCAATTACGTTGATAAGTGGTACACAACTTGTGCAACCCGAAGTTACTGATTCGGGCAAAGAGGAAGCTCCAAAGGAACCTATTTTGGAGGAGAAGAATGAGGATTCTCCAAACTTCTGAGGTACCTATTTCTAACTCTAAAACTCGGGTTTATACTTATGTTCCTCCTTTACCTTTCCCTCGCAGATTTGCAAATTCCAAGAAGGCGGAACTAGAAAAGGAATTTTAGACATTCTCAAGAAGATCCATGTGAACATACCACTCATAGATGCTATCAAGCAAGTTCCAAAGTATGCAAAGGTGTTGAAGGACTTGTGTACCAATAAAAAAAGGCTCAAAGGTAATAAAGTGCTAAGTGTGGGGGAGAATGCTTCGGCAATCTTACAACACAAACTCCCATTGAAATGCAAGGATCCAGGTAGCTTTGACATTCCGTCAAAATTGGTAACATTACATTTAACAAAGCTATGTTGGACTTAGGTGCATCCGTAAATGTTATGCCCGCATCCATGTATAATGCACTTGACTTGGGTCCTCTTAAAAATTCTGTAATTGTGTTGCAATTAGCCGATCGCACTAATGTCTACCCAATGGGTATTGTTGAGTATGTTCTTGTGCAGGTTAATCAACTAGTATTTCCAGCAGACTTTTGCGTGTTGGAGATGAATGAAGGTTCACCGGACTCGTCTCTTCCATTGCTACTTGGGAGTCCCTTCATGAAAACGGCGAAAACCATTATTGATGTTGACAAGGGAACATTGATTATGGAATTCGATGGAGAAATAATACGTTTCAACATTTTCGAGACGATGAGATATCCTAGTGATGTCCACTCTTGTTTCTCCATTGATGTGATGGACACATTGGCGAAATAAATGTTTGAGTTTAATGGTGTTGATACTTTGGAAACCGTGCTCACTATACCCATTGATGATGGTTTGGAGTTTAGTGATGAGATCAAAGAAACCATTGGTTCTCTTGACTCATTACCGGAAAAATTAGCAATTAAAAATATTTCTTATGCTTCTTTACCTTGCAATGATGAAAAGCTTATGCCTTCAATTGTTAAATCTCCAAAGTTGGAATTGAAACCTCTTCCAACTCACTTAAAGTACTTGTACTTGGGTGACAAGGAAGACTTACCCGTGATTGTTTCTAATGAGCTTAGTGAATTACAGGAGCAAAAACTTCTAAGGGTGCTGAGGACGTACAAGACGGCCATAGGATGGACAATTGCCGATATCAAGGGTATAAGCCCTGCCGTTTGTATGCACAAGATCTATTTAGAAGATGATGCAAATCCTACAAGGGAAGCGCAACGTCGTTTGAACCCCTATGATGGAAGTTGTGAAAAAGGAGATACTCAAGCTTTTGGACGTGGGTGTTATCTACCCCATATCCGATAGCAAGTGGGTAAGCCCAATACAAGTGGTACCAAAGAAATCAGGTGTGACGGTGGTGGAAAATGATAAGAACGAACTTGTCCCAACGCGTGTGCAAACCGGTTGGAGGGTTTGTATTGATTACTGGAAATTGAATGCCACCACCAGAAAAGATCACTTTCCTTTACCATTTATTGATCAAATGCTTGATCGTTTAGCTGGACACTCTTACTATTGCTTCCTTGATGCCTATTCAGGTTACAATCAGATTGTGATAGTGCCGGAGGATCAAGAGAAAACCACTTTCACTTGTACGTTCGGTACTTTTGCTTATAGAAGGATGCCTTTTGGCTTGTGCAATGCTCCAGCTACCTTTCAAAGGTGTATGGTAAGTATATTTTAAGAATATGTTGAAAACATAATCGAAGTGTTCATGGACGACTTTGGTGTCTTTGGTGATGACCTTTGCTTGAACAATTTATCACTAATCCTTGAACGATGTGTTGAAACAAATCTTGTGCTAAATTGGGAGAAGTGTCATTTTATGGTAACTCATGGCATAGTTTTAGGCCATATAATATCTTCTAAAGGCTTGGAAGTCGATAAATCTAAGATTAGACCTTATTCGTGCTTTAACCCCTCCCACTACGGTGAGGGAGATACGTTCTTTTCTTGGTCATGCAGGTTTTTATCGTAGATTCATCAAGGACTTTTCCAAGATAGCATCACCACTTTGTAACTTATTGCAAAAAGATGTGGTTTTTAACTTTGATGAAAAATGTGTGGCGGCATTCAATCGTTTGAAAGAACTTTTGATATCAGCCCCTATCATTAAACCACCATATTGGAGCAAGCCTTTTGAGCTTATGTGTGATGCTAGTGATTATGCGGTTGGTGCGGTGCTTGGGCAGCGTGTGGGGAAGATACCTCATGCCATTTATTATGCTTCTAGGACACTCAATGAAGCCCAACAAAACTACACAACCACTGAAAAAGAGTTATTAGCCATTGTTTTTGCTTTGGAAAAGTTTCGCTCTTATCTAATTGGTACAAAAGTTGTTGTCTTTTCTGATCATGCAGCACTTAGGTACTTGTTTACAGAGAAAGAGGCGAAACCGAGGCTCATACGATGGATTTTACTCTTGCAAGAATTTGACATAGAGATCAAAGACAAGAAAGGAATTGAGAACATCGTTGCGGATCACTTGTGTCGTCTTGCTGTGGACAAGGAAACTATCCCATTGCGTGAAAGCTTCCCGGATGAGCAACTATTATCAATTGCCTTTGGAGAACCATGGTACGCTGATATTGTTAATTACTTAGTTTCTAAACAAATCCAAAAGAACTTGTCTCGTGCTGAGAGGGACAAACTTAAGAAGTTAGGAAACCAATACATATGGGATGATCCATACCTATGGAAACATTGTAGTGACCAAGTAATACGAAGGTGTGTTCCCGAATCAGAATTTAATCCTATCTTGTCTTTTTGCCACTCATATGCTTGTGGAGGACACTTTGGGAGCAAGAGAACCGCTCTCAAGGTACTAGAATGTGGTTTCTTTTGGCCAACTTTGTTTAAGGATGCACATGCATTTTGTATTACATGTGATAGGTGCCAAAGAACAGGCAATCTAGGTGCTCGAAATCAAATGCCACAAACTATTATTCAATTTGTTGAGGTTTTTGATGTATGGGGAATTGATTTTATGGGTCCTTTTGTCAATTCTAGTGGGAATTATTATATCTTGCTTGTTGTGGATTATGTCTCGAAATGGGTGGAAGCTAAGGCCACCCCAACTAATGATTCTAAAGTTGTTTCAGATTTTGTGCAAGCTAATATATTTGCAAGGTTTGGCATTCCAAGGGCTATAATTAGCGATGGAGGTTCACACTTCAAAAACAGATTCTTGCAAAGCTTGTTAAGGAAGTACAATGTGTCGCATAGGATTGCAACACCTTACCATCCACAAACAAATGGACAAGCCGAGGTTTCCAACCGAGAGGTGAAATCCATTCTAGAGAAGACGGTGAATCCAACAAGGAAAGATTGGAGTTCGCGACTCAATGATGCTTTGTGGGCTTATAGAACCGCATATAAAACACCTATTGGGTGTCTCCCTTTAGGCTTGTTTATGATAAACCTTGTCACTTACCCGTGGAAATTGAGAATAAAGCGTTTTGGGCTATTAAGCAATGCAATATGGAGTTGGATGGTGCTGGAAGGCAAAGGAAGTTGCAACTTCAAGAGGTAGAAGAGATTCGCAATGATGCATTTGAAAGCTCGCGAATTTACAAGGAAAAGACGAAATCATTTCATGATAGTATGATCACAAAGAAACAATTTTGCATTGGGCAGAAAGTGCTTTTGTTTAATTCTCGATTGCAATTATTTCCGGGTAAATTAAGGTCACGTTGGATTGGACCTTTTATTGTGACTAATGTGTTTTCTCATGGTGCAGTGGAAATTCGTAGTTTAGCTACAGGAAATGAACTTAAAGTAAATGGGCACCGGTTGAAACCATATTATGAGAACTTCTCTTCGGATGTCGTGGAAGTAGTTAACCTTGTAGAAGTGCTCCCTCTGGAGGAGTCGTAGAAAGCAAGGAGATAGTCGGGCTGACGACTTTAAACCAAGCGCTAAATGGGAGGCAACCCATAGGATGAGTATTTCTTGTCTTGATTTTATTTTTTTTCTTGTCTTGTTTTTACTTTTTCTGATTTCTTGTCGCATATCATTAGAAGATTTCCCACCTTGACTTTCTTTGGACGATTCAATTTACATTGAGGACAATGTAAAGTTTAAGTGTGTGGGAGTGGTTAAGCATTTGCATTGTAAATTTTTCATGAAATTTTCAACTTTTGTGTGAATTAGTGCATGAAAAACTCCAACTTGTAGTTAGTTTAGAGTCACATAGTATGCATATCGCTAAGATTACATCGAGATTCTCATAAGAGTTACTGAACTTAGAGACGATAGAGAACATGATCGGGTTTCTTACTTGTATGAGAGTTAAAGTTGGATTTAACCATGCCATTGGCAAATAAGGTGCAGAATGAATTCGGTATTAGAGTAGTGGTCCCCTATAGTGGAGACTACCTATGTTACATCATGCGAGGCACCGACCTTCAATTCTTTGTACCTGTCTAAATATGTGCTTTTAGAGTGTGTGTCATCGTACGTAAATTCCGGGTAGAATGGTGAGCTACCCAACCTTCCACCAATAGAAGCACTACTTTGATATCTAGAGTGTTATTTTATCAATTATGATGGTGACATCGAATTGCTAACTTACATATCACTTGTATTCTTGTTCGCAGTTATCACCATCCACTTTATCTCTCTCTACACCAACAGGTCCATAGAAACACCATCATCATCAAAAAGAGGAGCATCACGAATTCGAAGGAAAGTTGAAGACGTTCAAGGTTTACAAGCAACGGTACAGAAATGGGCAGATTTCAGATTCAAGTAAAGCAACAAGATAATGAGCAGAATTTTTACAAGTTGGAGACTTTATGTACAAGAGCGAAGATTATCAAGATGGGAGTTCGAGAAGTTTATGATATCAAGACATACAAGTTGTGAAGAATCAAGCGGTAAAGTACTCACACCATGGCCTTTGTACTTACATTTTTATTTTATCTTATTTGTATTTTATTTTCTCTTGTCTCAAAAAGAAAAAGAAAAAGAAATGAAAGAAAAAAAAATTGAAGAAAAAAAAAAGACAAGAGAAATTTCTTTAGGTTCATTACTAGTTTTATTGTTTTGTTTCGTTTTGTTTTCATTTTGCATTTGTTTTATTTTTCTTGTCTCATAAAAAAAAGAGAGAGAGAGAAAAAAAATAGAAAAGAAAAGAAAAGAAAAAGAAAAAGAAAAAGAAAAAAGAGACAAGAAAAAAAAGAGACAAGAAAAATTCATTGTATCATATTTTGTGTTTGTATAGTTCGTTTTTAGTTTTGTATTATTTCAATAAAGCCAATGGAAGAAGGAATATCTACAATGAAGTTTCAAGCAATAAGGGTTTAGAGGAAAAGAGTTACATTGTCAAGATTCTACGAAGTTCAAGAGTTATCATCAAGAGTTGAAGACCAAAGATGAAGATGAAGAAAAATATTGAAGACCGAAGACGTTTCTATGGATGCTGTGAGAGTGGTGCTAGTTGCACGTCGAATGGATAATGAGGTAAGTAAGCAAATTCCCACCTTCGTTAAGTGGTTGATTTCCTTTCTTAGAG
The DNA here is from genome assembly GCA_023531295.1 of Papaver armeniacum. Taxonomy (NCBI): domain Eukaryota; kingdom Viridiplantae; phylum Streptophyta; class Magnoliopsida; order Ranunculales; family Papaveraceae; genus Papaver; species Papaver armeniacum. The sequence continues at coordinate 942,060 of JAJJWW010018346.1, forward strand.
ATCGTCAGAAAAATGGGTTTTCAAAAATGATAAAAGATGTGGGTTTTCAAAACGATTCAGAGGGTTTTGCCTTCCTACTATTCAACGTGTCGCAGGATTCTCTCTTCATTCCTACCTGGACACATGTGTGACCCATAAAAAAGCTGTTTATTATTGAGAGCAACTTCATAAAACCCTTTCTTGTGAGGTAGAGTCGAGACTTTTGATCACTCCGAACCCGAATTTCTTTCGAGAAGGGATGGTTATTTCTCTCTCAACTTTTAAGGATGAGATTGTGTTCATATATATGTCTAACTTCTTATGACTAGTGTGCAAAATTTCTATGTCTTCTTAGCGCGTTGGATGCTATCATTTCGGAGAATTAGTAAGTTGGAAAAGTAGGTTTTGTGGGTATATCTCTAGTAAGCCCTCACGAGACTATAACTCGTCCACTAGGGACACCTAGGGGTTTAAAGGCTTGTTATACGTGCTAAGTGTGACCGTAGCCTCGACGACATGGAGTTGTATGTATGTTTAAGAATTTATTTTGTTTGATTTGCTCGAGGAATAGCTAAGTCTAAGTGTGGGGGAATTTGATATGTGTCTAAAACACCTAATTTTATATATAGTATTTATGCTTTCTTTGCTATTATCCTTGTGAATTATGTATCTTATGTGTGAGTTTGAGTTTATTAGGTGCAATGGAGTCCTTTGGAGCAAAAGAAAGAGAAAATTTCCATTTGGAGCGTAAAGGAAAAAACTTCAATTCACATGCGAGCTATACTTCGAGTCGTCTAGATTGTGCAAGGAAGAGGTGATGAAAGAACTGTCAGTTTCCCAAAACTGGCAGTTGAACAAAAAGCGAATAGGTTGTCAGTTATCTGAAACTGACAAGCCAAATAATTTCAGGTGGCCCTTATCGTAATACTGGGTGTCAATAACATACCTGCCTCGCTACTTAGGTCGAAAATAAGAAATTTGGGTTCATTTCATTTCTTCTTTCTTCTCCACTGCCGCACCAAGACCACTGCCCTAGCCAAACCACGTCGGTGCCATGGGTTCTGGTGGGTCTTCACCGAAGTTATTTGTCAAATCTTTAGGATATGAACCAGACAAGAGAGGAATCGATGTTTGGCAGTTGATTCATGGCTGAACTCAAGATTGAAGAGATAAATTTATGATGTTCTCGGTTCTCAGGTTAGGGTTCGGTGAAATTGAAGTCACAGAGAAGATATGGTGGTAATTGAGATGAAATTCGAGATGGAGGTGTTGTTCTTGTGAATGGTTTATGATCTGAAGACAGAGATGATTGAGCTCATGGTGGTTCTGATGGGTTTAACAGTTCAGATAGCAATGGAGATTTGAGTTCTGAAGTGAATTAAAGAGATGGGTTTACAATGGATGTGTAATTGGTTCAGTATAGGGTTCACTGGTTGAATGTGATGGATCTGTTGTGATGATTTTCAAGGGTTTCGATAGATTTTTGTATTGAGCAGAAGAAATGGGTATTTCTGGTGGTGTGTTCATATGTTGTTAATCTGTGAGATCTAAAAGATGGGTTGGATGACTGTTGGGAATTGAAGACTTTTTTTGCTGTTGATTTACAGGGAGAGACTGGAAGAAATATGTTGTTGATTGAGTTCTGAGATGGTAGAGAGCTGAGATGAAAATGTAGTTGGAAATTGAAGCTATATTGAGAAGCTCGGGGCAAGTGAACTGCAGAAAGATGGATAACTGATAGGATAAGAAGACCTGACTTGATGGTGGAATTAGGAGGCAAGAGCGAGGTATTTGAGCGTGTTTGAGGCTGCAGTATGGCGATGAACTGAAGCATTGCAGACAATAGAGAAGAACGGAGGTTTTGAAGCAACACAGATCGATGTTCAACCAAGGAAATGAAGAAGAAGATGGGTTCAACTTGGATTCGAGTTTGGAATGAATTTGTGGTTGCCAGTGGTCTACTTACAAAGGATGAGTTCAGGGTTTGCTTCGACTCTGTAATTGAAATGGAAGAAGATAGTGATGTTGCTCTGGTGGTGACTTGAACTGGAGATGGAGTAATGCAGATGTTGAGTTTGATGGCCTTTGTAACAGCCTGAGGTTGCAGTTGAGATGGAGTTAGTCGTGTAGGTGAAATTGCAGGTGATGGTTCTAATGGTACACAGTATGTGTGAGTTCTGGATGGGATTTGAAATGAAATTATAGGATTAGATGAATGGCTAGGCTGTCTCTTGTAGGGTGCAGTTGCAAATGAAGCTGTGTTGCTCTTGATATTGATACAAGAAATGAGCTGATGGGTCGGAGACTGAACTGTGAGAAATGGAGCTGAATTGCTGGATATATAGTATGAGGTTAAGAAGATGCAAATGGCAACATTGCTGCTGGATTGCAGTGACTAATATGGCAGCAGTGTAGCGGGGCATTGCAGGTTGCTGTGATGGTAAACTTCAGAAATGAAAGTGGTGTTGGTGATGAATGATAGTAGATGGAGTCTGAGATAAAGGTAATAATTCTGTGTTTAGACGTATGCTAGGATTGAAGTTATTGAACTATGGAAGTGGAGTTGTTGCTAGCACTTGGCCTGACACAGAAGGTAGTGAACTGCAGGTGGTCTTGTAACTGTTTACAGGGAAGTTGTAAAGGAGTTGTGGACTATGGACTGAAACTTGGGAGTAACATGATGAGTTAGTGACAGAGATAGAGATGGCAAGGATATGGGCAGTGAAGCTGTATGGCAGTGCAAGAGGTATGAGAAGAAGGTGAACTGAAGATGGGTCTCTGGCAGTTGCATACCAGATTGCAGTTGGAGGTTATGTGGATGCTATTGAATGGACAGAACTGAAGGCAAGCAGTTAGAGCATCTTCAAAGCTGTAGCTGTGTAGAATGCACATCCATCATGGCTGGCAGTGAAACAGTGAAGCACAATGATGGTGCAATAAAAATTCTAGCATGTGAAATGGCTCAATCCTTTGCAACTATGGCATAGGCCAAGTCAGTAAGCTGAATCTGACTAGTCACTCTGACTCAGTTGACTACCCGAGCCGACTCGTTGACCGGTGACCGGGTGGACTTTGCCGGTCACCTGAGGTACGTTCCGACTACTCTTCCGGCCAACTTCCGGGGGTTGAACCAGTTTTCCGACTACAATTTTTGGGGCATATTTTCTACATGGGTTTTTCTCACATATGGGCTTGGTGGATTGTTATCTAATAGACTTTGAAGACTAGACCTAATTTTGGAGAGCTATAAGAGAAAAGACTTCTACAACTAGGGTTTTGGAGAAGTCGTTTTTATTCTTGGAGCTTTGGAGATAGCCGTTTTTATTGACGCTACTAGGGTTTGCTTTGTTCATCTTCTTCTATTCAATTAAAATATTTGTGATGAACTCCATAGCTATGAGTAGCTAAATCTTATATTATTGGTTAAGGATGTAGTCCTATTTCTAAAACTTGTGCTTGATTAATGCATTAGTTTTCTCTCTTGATTATCGTTCAAATCTCTACTATTTTTATGATCACATGATTGATGTATTGTGATAGGATTAGATGCTTGCTTAGTTAAGTGGCCAATTAATTGAACTTGCACCCTTGTCCATAGTTATTTTAGGATTTTTCATCGAGCGATAGCCCTGAATACAAGTAGCATGATATGTTTACGGTTTGTAGTGATACACTCTCATAATCATATGTAGAGTTTGACCATTGTCCGAATTGTTATGCGCAATGTATGACAATTGCATTGATTAGCATATTTCTGAAACTTAATGCTCCTAGGAATTGAACTTAATTAGCGCAAGGCGTTAGGTTATTCTTTATGTAGAATTCACATACGCAGCTCTAATGTGTGTGTTGATGAACTTAGGAAATTAATAGATTATCTTGCTCTCTTGATACTCTAGGCTTTTGATGATAAAGAGATTAAATTGTACTTCTAATCATATATGCAAGCACATGTTTAAGATTAAAGATGAACTCCTTGACCAATATCTTTCTCTCATTGATTGTTTCTCCAATTTACTTTGCTTTTGATTTACTTCTTTTGTTTACATAAAATCAGAAATCCCCCCCCCCCCAATTGGTTACTTTTAGGAAATTGAATATGTAATAACTACAATTGCCTCTATGTGGAAACGAACTCTTTCTTATCATATACTTTAGGAAAGTGAAATTATTTTTGACACATACGACAGCGATCACCTATGGCAAGTTTCTTGACTTTGACTTTCCACACATAGCAACCTGCTACACGTTTTCCACGAAAACACTCGAGACATCAAACATGTCACAAACTGGGGATACTCATCAGGGTATTGATCTGGCGGTTTACAGCGTGCGGCGTACAATACGCCCGTTATAAGAAAGTGTCATGAAGTGGGACAATTAGTAATGATGAAAGTAACAGTGTAAACTAATTCACTTCCTTCATCATGGAAGCATAATGCCTGACGGTTACACGTTACTTTATTCTTCTACCACTCAATCGTTTCCATTTCCTACGAGACCATGATACCTTTCAATATGACTTGTATAAATAGGTTTCACCTATTTACCATAAAAACAACAAGTTTTGGTCGGCAACAACACAGTATCTCGAAATCACCTGGTAGCTTTCCATTCTGCTAGCCAGTTATACTTTCAGATACAAGTCATAAACTACCACACCATCAGAATCAACGATTCTGGTCTCAACACTCTCTTCGCTTCCCTCCCTAAGACCAACCCTTCTCCTTCACTTTGTGACCGAAGCAAACCTGGAATGACCATTTCTTGGTTTAGGCCAGGATTATACAGATTGATCTCTCGAATAAAAAGTACTCCCGTGCGGTGCATTATTTAGGGTTTAGATTCGTTTTTCATCCACACACCTGAAATTACCAAAATCAGCTGAAACGGTTTTCACTCATAAAAAATTGGCGACCACAGTGGGAGGTTAATCTCTCAGTTACAATATCAATTTCCAATTTCATTTTTCAATCCCGATCTCAAGATGGTAGAACTCAAGTCCGGATCAGCAACAAACCCTGAAAACATTAGCGTTGAAAATACACTCGGTATTAACGTTCCTTCCAGTGGCATTAATACACCACCTATCAACGCCAGCGGCGCGGAAAACGTTCCTTCAGGCGCTACACCTCCGGTCACCAGAGCTAGGGCCGCTGCCGCCACCCCCAACGTTTCTTCAAGTGTGACACCTCCAACCGTCACCAGAGCCGCTGCTACTCCACCGTCAGGACGAGAAACTGGGGTAGCCAGAGGAAGCCGATCTCATATTACCATTGTTGATTTGATGAAAAGACAGGAGGTTCTCGCTAGAGCTCAGACGGACATGGTTTCGACTCAGAAAGAAGTGCTTATTTTCCTCAAGACACTGACGGAGCGGCTACCACAGGCATCACGCCAACCAGAGCCAACGAGGAACACCTTCAATACTCCTGGGGCCGAAAACTCAGCAGGGCGCACCTTTGTAGATGAAGAGACTCGTTCAGGAGCTCCAGCGGAGAGGAATCAACCATCCAATTTTGTCACACGAGAAGATTTGGAACGACTTCTTCCAAATCGAGACAAAAGCGATTCTGCAGACATGCATCATCATCAACCCCCATATCCTTCTGAAGTACAAAGAATTCCTCTTCCGAGAGGATACTCTTCTACTCAATTCTCCCTGTATGACGGCACCGGTAATGCGCGTGAACATGTTTCTCGATTTTTGGAATCCTTGGGCGAGCACGACTACAATCATGTTCTCCGTTTGAAAGAGTTTTCGAAGTCACTTACCGGAAGAGCATACACGTGGTTCAACAACATTGCACCAAATAGCATATCCAACTGGGGTGACATGGTCATGGCTTTCTACAAAAAGTACTTCTTTGTGTCTGAGCAAATTACCTTCTCAGATTTAGGAAGGGTGTTTCAGCGAAACAATGAACATCCAAATGATTATGTCAAAAGATTCAGAATTCAAGCACTGGATTGTCACGACCCAAATGTGACCGAACAACATTTAGTGGATTCTTGCATCAATGGCATGGTTCCCATCTACCGTGCCTTACTGGAGAATCTGCGATTCCAGACATTCTTTGAACTTCATGAGGCTGCTAAACGGTCGGCCACAACAGCACCAGCATTGTTAGAAAGAACCAGGCCAGCCAAGGTTGAAGACGCATGCGAAACTCGAGGAAATAGGCGTCTCATCAACAAGCAATATAACACTAGCCCCTCTGTGAGCGTGGTAAGTGAAAGAGGAAAAAGGAAGGCTCCAGCGGCAGAACAACAATCCAAGCGTGCAATGCCAGTACATCAGGCGGCTCCACCACGAAAGACCGCGGCTAAGGCTCCTGCACAGCATCAAGGAGCCTAGGAAAATGCCTTAGATTTCCCGTTCCCAATCGAAGAAGTAATTGAACTCTTGGAAGCATGGATCCAAGATGACGCCATCAAGCTGCCTCCTATCAGACGCCCACCAACTGAAGAGGAAATGGCAAACCCTAAGTATTGCCGCTACCACAAGTTTGTCCATCACCCGACCAGTGGCTGCAAAAAATTAAAGCATATCTTCAAATAAAAGGTGGAGGCAGGGGAACTTCAACTGGGCAATGAGGGAGTTCACAGAAATCCTCTTCCAATCAGGAGTTGCATGCTCTCTGGGGACTCTGTTCACAAAACCGTGCAATCCATGATGCAGCATGTATGCGAGATTCTCTATTTCTCCAAGGCACAATGTCAAGATATATTTACAGCCCTAAATCGCGTTGTGTCGGGCAAGCGACTTTTTCCTATTGAAGGGACCACACCAAAATCCCAAGCTCTCTCAGGAAGCGATGTTGGAAAATACAACTGGGGACAGCTAACCACGGTTTATCTAAGGTATGCCAAGCTTGATAACACATTGATTGACGCAGCTTATGACTACAACATTGTTACCATCAAGACTCTGAGAGTTGCGGGAATTTCGAAGCAGGAGGCTACCCTTTCCCCAATTGTGGTAAAAAACTTGGAAGGAGAATCAACGGACGCGTATGGCTACATCAACCTTGAAATTAATGTGGGAGATGTTCTAACACATGGCAAATTCCACATTGTCAAAGAACTCCAAAACTACGACATGATTCTAGGGCGCTCATGGGTACATGGCAACAAAGCGAAATTAGGAGTATCCTCTCTGCCGGTGTCGATACCCGAAAGAATTTCCAACAAGCCCTCCAACCCTGAAGATCACATGTTGACGTATCAACAACTTACCAATGTAACTCAATTACCTGGAGAAAGCCCGTCGACGTTCATCCGTAGATTCCAAACACAAGTAAATCTTATTGAACAATCCTTTCTTCACCCAGTCACTTCTCCTCTCGGTCAAGCATGGGGACTCGGTCCAGTTATCAACCCGGGCGTCATTAAGAGATGCGAATGGGATGCTGGGCCTTTCAAGTGCTTTGTCAAAAATTTGGAAGCTGCCTCAGTCAAAGATGACGAGCTCAAAAATCAAGTGGTTGCGCAACGCCCAAACCCGTTTCAAATTGGAGATATGGTAGTCAAGGCGACCGCGTTTAAAGTTGGAAATGTAACAGTGAAGATGGCCGCTCAACCCGATTCGCCCAAAGAAAGGGAAGACGAGCCATATCTGGTGGCAGATGTTATCTTGGGTGGTTACTGCAAACTCATCAATGCCGACAAATTGGAAGGTGTGACAATTCACTCGCGATGGCTCAAGCCCTTCAATACCTAAAACGTTGTGCTACCTTCTCCTCCAGCGTTTTCCTTTTAATATTTCCTTCAGCAACTTCCCCTTTCATGCGATGTTTGTAAATTCTCTAAAAATGATTGCACTGCTTGCATTCATAATTAGGGTTTCAATTTTAATTAAGAGTATCTTTCCTTAAAAAATAAATTTTCCTGAACCATCTTCAAGGAAAAATACCAAGAGAATCCAAACCCTCACAGAGCCATTACCAGTTGATTGGAAACCAGAAAAAATCAAACCCCACAAAAATATCATATTCAAAAAATACGGAAGAAAGAAATATGCAAGAAAGAAGATCACCGAGCGGCGGCACAGACGGTTTCCTTCAAGAATCTCTCGCCTCAGCTTTCACCTAACGGGTTTTTCTATTTCTCCCATGACGTGTTATCCAGCTTGTGGCGGCTCACACTTCTACACACTCAGGCGTCATGCCACAGACACCACGGATAATTTGCAAGGGAAAATCCAATAAAAGGTTGGTCAAATCCTTAATTGTTGCTACTGTTTTCCCATGTTTTGAGTTACTGTTGCCAACGACATGCGAGGCGTTGCTATGAAAGTAGTTGAACGGGAAGAAGATAACATGCCTATTAGCATTATTGTATTTTGGCTCCCCTTTCGCTGGATTGTTATGGGATGAAGGAACTGGTTCTTCGCAAAAAGGGGTTTTAGGTTTTTCCGGGAGATTTTATTCATTCAATCAAAGATATGAAATTATCAAAGCAGCATACACGAAGGAATGTTACTCGGTGAGACATGGCTTCAGACGCACAAAACAAAATAAAAACTGAAGTATCAAAAAACATCTACAAGCTACCAAAAGATTGTTTTTCTCTACAGAAGGAAATCACAAAATGGAAAACCAGTCGTCAATGACAAACACCTTGGTAAATGACGCCTCCATCAAAACTTTTTCAAGCACTTGCCCCAGCACCTTCTCCGACAGCAAACATTCCATCCAGAAGCTATCTCAGCAGCAACTTCAACATCCCATCCAGAAGCCATTTCAGCAGCAGCTTCAACATCCCATCCAGAAGCCGTTTCAGCAGCAGCTTCAACATCCCAGTCGGAGTCCGTTTCGACAGCAGTTCCAGCATATGTCCCCACAACTTCTCCAACGACTCCAACATATGCTTCCACCGCCTCCCCATCTGCCTTGACAATATCCCCAGCGATCGCTCCGACTTCCCCAACAGCAGTTTCGGCATCCACTTCAGAAGCTGCTTCAGTCTCGCAAACCACAGCCTCTTGAGAATGCTCCGGTTCGTCCACCTCATAATCGAGGATTACAATACCGTTATGAATAGGATAATCAAACTGGATCTTGTCTAGAATTTTCTTGGACTCAGTCTTTCGCCGTTTCAATCGAGAGGCGAATCGTTCAGCCCTGACACTGGGTTGTGGAAAAACTCCATCACTTTGGGATTTCCCGACGCGTTGGGATGCTTCATCATGTCTTCATTTTTTCTCCATGTCCATCGAAGACATTAAAGCCTGGACACGCACCCGCACGATGCGTAAATGGGTAAGGGACATGCCTTGTATATTCCCGCCAGCCTCACGGAACAAAGAATCGATTTTGTCTAACACCTCCTCATGTGAAGAAAACTTGGGTTTGTCGACTTCAAAGCTTTTCTCCAAAGAATCAGAGGTACGATCATCATCGGAAGATCCCATTATATGCTGAAATTTTTTTTTCTTCCTTTACACTATGTCTACATCGACAATCTACATAACGAAGAAGACAAAATGGAGGACTAGGAGAAGAGACACGAGACGGTACCTGTGAAGAGGATGGACGCAATTCTATAGTGATCTATACGAATGGAAGGTTCAAGATCGCCTCTTATATTGGGCAGATTGATGAAGCCTGAGAAAGAAAACCCTTTTACCAGGCGTGTATTAAGGCTCTGAATGCGGAATACCAACTGGATTAGATACTTGTATATACGGGATAATTAGGGTTTGGCGTCCACGCCAGCAGCCATCCCTACTACTCCATGACCAAAGTAGCGACATCTTTGCACGTTCCGTGATTTAGCCAGCTCCGCGAACCAAGTTTCAATGCCACCGATGCCGATCAGAAGCCAAGATTGAAACGCCATATCTGCCAAGGTTGCAACGCCTTCCGCTGTTCCGCGAACCAAAGCCACTGGCGCCTTCTTTTACATTATGTGTTTGGGCCAACCAATAATGTTATCATTTCCATCCCATGACTAAGGTAGCAACGTCATCATCAGAGGTTCATGAAAGAGGTTGCAGTGCCAAGACTGGCACTACAGGGCTAAGCCAGAAGTATGTCAAGCCGCCAATACGAGGATCACGGATTCCTCATCCTTTCCGCCAAAGGTTAGTCGAATTTCCCTGGCAATCTCTTCACGTCTTGCCCTTTCGATTTTACTCTCGTCTGTCACCATCTCATGCTTACCCCGCAACAACGCCACTGTTACGTGCTAAGAAGGGGACTTAATGTTGATGGTGGTTTTTAGCTTAGGGTTAAAATTGTAAAACCTCGCATCTGATGTGACGTCACTCTGTGAGGAAACGGAGCCGTGAGTGTTAACCTTTCCACTGGTATATTTATTGATCCATTCAATATATTTACATGAAATTTATCCATACTGGCGCATGTAGCAACCATCCCATACGTTCTGTAAATTTCGGCGCCTTGCCTATATTCACTTAATATAAGTTTCTTTGAATGGCTTCTATGCTATGTTCCCCGTTTGAACCCTTAATGTTGGTATGGCATGACAATTTGTGTTCACTCGCAGCAGAGTAGCACGAATTTCCAAATATCAAGGATAAGGTCTTTGCATAAGGTATTCAATCAGAAAGCATGCTGCTCTCTAGCAATGAACTTAAAGGAACTCTGTGTCAACACATAGAATTCAATCGATTACCCTGACTAACTTGCAAAAGTTAGGGTTTTGTGCCTTGCGCAATATATCATACCTTGCTTGTCGAAATTTAAGACTAGGCAAACTAGGAAATTAATCCGCCAGGGATTAGTAGGCGCAAAATCTTGCCCAGAATCAGAAAACAAGGAGCCGCAGGATAGGAGCAGCAGAAAGGGAGGCGTGGCCATGCCTTAGGCCAGACGGCGCCATTTACTATTGGCCACGCCCCATCCTAAACCGGCCCTATTTCCCTCGACCAATCAGGTCGCCTTAAACTCGCCACGCGCACACAAGTTGTGGCTGGCCCCATACTTGCCGGCCCCTTTTTCCATCGACCAATCAGGTCGTTCTAAAGCCGCCACGCCCATGCTTGGCCAGCCCCTCTCTTTCCTACCGACCAATCAGGGCACTTTAAAATGCGCCACGAGCACTAGAGGTGTGGCCGCGCTTTATGTTTGGCCGCCCCCTTTTCTTGACCAATCAAGTCGCTCTAAAATCCCCACCATACATTAAAGGCCAAACGCACCCTGCCGCGCCACCATACTAACTGGAAAACCAAACGTGCCCTACCATAACAACACATTAATCGGCATGCCAATATGCTACTCTGCCGCAGTAACGTGCCAACATGCCACTCTGCCGCAGTAACATGCCACGAGCCATTTTAGCCTTGGCTATGCCGCCAAGCCCTAACTTTGGCCACGACGCCAAACCCTAGCCTTGGCCACGTCGCCAATCCCTAATTTTGGCCACGGCGCCAAATCCTAGCCTTGGCCATGCCGCCAAGCCCTAAATTTGGCCACGGCGCCAAATACTAGCCTTGGCCATGCCGCCAAGCCCTAACTTTGGCCACGGCGCCGCATCCATGTCACACGCACTAATTAGGGTTTCGAAATGCCAAACCCTAATTTGGGAAAAATTGCTACGCCAACCAAGCCAAATAACGTTTCTTAGAGCGATGGGATTGATGTGGCAACATGACCAATGTTGCCCGATCCATATTTGGGTCTAACACCAATATGCCAAAACAGCTGCCACGGCTACGCCACTAACATGCTACTATGCCACGGCTACGCCAGGCGCCACTATGCTAATGGCGCCACTTTGCTATACAACAAGATATGGCCATAATCAACGGCTACCCTTCCTCATGAGATGCAATCTCAGCCATCCAAGTTCACCACCGAACTGACGAACTTGCGGCAAGTTCCAGGCAACCAGCTAGTGGCCATGGCTACGCCAGGCGCCATTACACCACCGTGCCACTGGCATGCACGAGATATGCCAGTCTGCAATGTCAATAGCATACACCAGGAACGCCACTATGACATTACCAGGCGCCAACAGAAGGTAGCCATAATCAACAACTACCCTTCTTCATGAGATGCAATCTCAGCCATTCAAGTTCGCCACCAAACTGACGGACTTGTGGCAAGTTTTAAGCGGCCGGCCAATGCAAGCCTAATAGCATCACATGCTATTTTCCTATGGCAAGTCTCTTGACTTTGACTTGCCACACATAGTAACCTGCTACACGTTTTCCACGAAAACACTCGAGACATCAAACATGTCACAAACTGGGGGATAATCATTAGGGTTTTGGTCTGGCGATTTACAGCGTGCGGCGTACAATACGCCCGTTATAAGAAAGTGTCATGAAGTGGGACAATTAGTGGTGATGAAAGTAACGGTGTAAACTAATTCACTTCCTTCATCATTGAAGCATAATGCCTGACGGTTACACGTTACTCTATTCTTCTACCACTCAATCGTTTCCATTTCCTACGAGACCATGGTACGTTTCAATATGACTTGTATAAATAGGTTTCACCTATTTACCACAAAAAAAACAAGTTTTGGTCGGCAACAACACAGTATCTCGAAATCACCTGGTAGCTGTCCATTCTGCTAGCCAGTTCTACTTCAGATACAAGTCATAAACTACTACACCATCAGAATCAACGATTCTGATCTCAACACTCTCTTCGCTTCCCTCTCTAAGACCAACCCTTCTCCTTCACTTTGTGACCGAAGCAAGCCTGGAACGACCATTTCTTGGTTTAGGCCAGGATTGTATAGATTGATCTCTCGAATCAAAAGTACTCTCGTGCAGTGCATTGTTTAGGGTTTAGATTCGTTTCTCATCCACACACCTTAAATTACCAAAATCAGCAAAAACGGTTTTCACCCATAAACACCTGTGAAAACCAACTGAAAAATACTACATGTTTTCTTTGAAATTTCGAATGTTTCAGTGCGTATGAGTGTATAAAAGAGTTATCTACCAATTCGAATTGCAGGGAATGAGATCTATACAGGGGCCAAAAACGCCACAACATACTCACATCTTCATTAATATCAAAACGCATTTAACCTGTTAGATGGAGTCTCCGAAAGAAGAGCGAATGGGTGTTAGATTATTAGAGCATTAGTAAACTAAGCAAAAAGTAGAAATAAAGAGGAGTAAATAGGTGCTTAATGAGATTAGAGGTTCCCGAGAGAGTATTCTAAATACACAAGATGTTTGTGGTGGTTGTGTTCACGAACGATGCATGACGTTGGTACGAAAGTTTTTTTTTTTTTTTTTTTTTTTTTTTGTAAATATGCATTTCAGGTAAAATTGATAACACTGGTTGACTTATGGTATTGCTCTTTGGTTTCGCGTTTATGGTATTGCTTTAATCCAGCAACTAAAGTGATTACTTACATCGCAGATTAAATTTGGATGAAACCAGTTTTATCCTACATATTTGTTTATGGGTGAAAACTACTCCTGTTGAATTTGGTAATTTGGGGTGTGTGGATGAGGAATGAATCTAAACCCTAAACAAATGCACTGCATGGTGAGTGCTTGTAGATTCGGAAGTCAATCTGTGCAAGTCCGGCCTAAACCAAGAAATGGCCGTTCCAGACTTGTTTCGGTCACAAAGTGAAGGAGATGGGGTTGATCTTAGGGAGGGAAGCGAAGAAGGTGTTGAGATTGTGAAGGTGTTAGCTATGAATGACTTGTAACAGAAAGATAAGCGAAGCTTACGATTGATGCAAGCAGGCTCTGGGTGTTAGAATACGTTTTTGTATTAACACTTGCCTCTCGTTGTTTTTTTTTTTTTTTTTTTTTTATGAAATAGGGCGGAGAACCTATTTATACAAGTCATTGAGCCTTATTCACGTCTCTCGTGGGAAGTGGAGGAAGTGGAGTGATGGAGTAGTGGAGTTGTGCGTCGGTGCCACACGACTAGTCTTGCCCACTTTTCCTGTTCATCTCTAACCGTCCATGACTTCCTAACACGTTCTTGTGATGGCGCGTTGCACGCTGCACGCTGTAAACCGCCAGACCAATACCCCAGTATGTATCCCCCCAGTTTGTGACATGATTGATGTCTAGAACGTGTGGATCGTGGATCCACGATAGGTAGCATGTAATGCTAATTTGAATAACTGCGTTACTCAGGAAGTTGATACTTGTGAAGTATCGTGTGTATTTTATGCAAGTACTGCATCATGGTGTGGTAAAGTGATGGGTAATGACGCCTCACTGACCAACTAACTCCTGACCAGGGTTGTATAACCAAGCTGGGGAAGTTGGACGGATGAGATGATCTTTGAGACACTCATCTGCGACCGTTAATGAAATTAGGGTTTTGAAGAGGTGCGCAGGCATCACTCTTCAGCTTGGTCGAAACCAAGCATGGGATACAACTTTGGCTAGGCCGACCATACATGCGTGTAGACGGCATGATGGTGTAGGCGCCTATACCCATTACCTCTCGAAAGTATGATCTGGGTCACTCAATTCATCCGGTGAAGTTGAGTGGTCGAGATCGATTTGTGACAGAAAACCAGTGCCGCAAGAGCCGCACGTCACGCCCACTTCAGGCACACGTTCCAAGACAACCAATCTTGGTCGGTCTTGGCCGATTGGCCTGGTGTGAAGGTGGTAGGCTGGTGTTAACGCCTATACCTGAATATCCCATAAAAACGTGATCTGAGCCATACAAATCGTCTGGCGAAGTTGAGCGGTCGAGATCAGTTTGTGGTTTGGGAGGTGTGACCACGCTAGTTTGGGCGTGTGTTTTGGATTAACCAGGCATGATATGCCTTGGCCGATCGGGTGATGGAATAGATGGGTCCACGGTGGTCATCTTTGGTATGACCGGACTCGCTAATCTAATCTTGGACCCTCCATTCGTGCCGGAGAAGATGGACGCTCGTGTTGCTCAAAACCCTAATTCTGGATTTCAAAGCCGTGCGTCACCCCTTGTTTGGGCGCACGAATTTCTTACGACCAAGCATGGTTGGTCTTGACCGGTTGGTCAAGTGTGTAGGCGGGCCCTCGGTGATTGTGTTGACATGCTCTGGGCCCTTTGAGTTTACATCTACACCCTCCATCTATACCTGCGAAGATGGATGGTTGAGACTGTTTTGCGACACATGTAATATGCCGCAAACCCTAATTTAGGGTTTTTTGTCCATACTGCTTGGTATGAACGTTTTTTGGCAAGCTAGGCCAATGGCCGACCATGCGGGGTCGGCAGTGGGTATTCCATACCTGCTTGGGGTGATGAAATTTATATGGGTCATCCAATCATGCTTGTGGAGTTGGATGACTGCGATCATATCCGTACTGATACGGTCAGTCTGGATGCTCAATCGGGCTAGTATAACACACCGAGAGGGGCTCAATCGGGCTAGTATAACACACCGAGAGTCAGCCTGTACGGGTATTTCGTACATGGTTTCATTATAATGCTTGGAGGTTCGTGTTGCTCTGTAAGAGTAACACTCAGTCGTCATGCCGCACTGATAATGAGTACAGGAAATACAAGGCTGATTGCGCATTAATTAATAATGCTAGAAATTCACAGGGTATATGGGATTGTTGCTACATGCTCCAACCTAGATGAATTTCGTGTATTCATAGAATGGGATTGTTGCCACATGCTCCATTCTAGATGAATTAAGTGAGGGAGTATCCAACACTTATCGATGGCCTTATCTTTTACAAGATGTCAGCGCATAATTTTTAGGCTTTTATAATTTTAACCTTAAATGAAAATCCACCATCAACATTAAGTCCCCTGCCTAGCACACAATGGTTACACTATTGTGGGGTAGGCATAAGATGGTGACAGTTAAAGATAAAACTTATGAGACAAAGTTAGATGTTACCAGGAGAGACGGGTCATCTTTGTCCTTGGAGTATGTCACGTTCAAAAGGCATCTAGGAGAGCATTCCCCTAGTATGATGTCGGTCTTGCCTGCTTCGGTCGACCTTGCTATGTCTGCTTCGGTCGAGGGCCCACTCCGTGCTTTCTCTGTTTGAATGGCGGTCTTTCCAGATCGACCTTGTTATGCCTGATTAGGTCGAGGGGCTATTGCGCCTGCTTCGCTCGATCGTGGGGTTGTGCCTAATCGACGGACTGCTGCGCCTGCTTCGTTCGTGGGGCTCTGCGCTGTTTGATCGAACGTGGGCTTGAATTTCGTGAACATGATTCCCATGACATAAGAGAACCGTGTTGTGCAAATAAATATGGTCCCGCCATATATGCTTGATTGAACGTGGGTCCCATATCGTGTATGCCTCGATCGAATGTCACCTTTATACCAGCCTCGTGCCCTTGACCAACACCGGTCTTGAAACTTAAGCAATACTAGGACTTGAAGCTTGAGCAATACTAGGACTCGTCACTTGATCAATACTAGGACTTGAAGCTTGAGCAATATCTTGGGACTTGTGACTCGATCAACATCGGACTTGAAACTTGAGTGATACCTGTGACTTGATCAATACCGGTCTTGAGACTTGATCAACACTGAACTTGTGACTTGATCAATACCGGTCTTGGACCCAATACCAGCCTTGTGTACTCCAAAGTGAATGTGTGTTCTGTCGTGTGTGACTACACATCTCACGCGTTTTTATACAAGTACTGTGTAGTAGCAGGATTTCCCACACTACACCCCTTACTCGAATTTGTAATTAATCCATTGGGAGATGTAAGATCAAGAACATTTATTGATTGAATTCATGAAGTGTTTACACAGGAAAAATAGAATTACACTTAGAAGTTAAAACGCTCTTAAACTTTCTCTCTCTTAATGACTTGCCTAACAATTCCAAAAAGATCTCCCTCCTCTTACGAGACTCATTTAGCCCTTTATATAGGGTAATACATAGTGGATGAATGACTAAGTTCCCCTTTATTTTCGGGAGTGTCTCGCGAAGTGTCGCAGATGCACAAACATTGACTCTCGCGACACTTCTTAATCCTCGCCAGGTCTCACGTCTTCTTTATATTTTGCCTGTCGTTATTCATTGCGTCGTTTATTTTAGCTCCCTGCGACTCCCTCGCGACGCCGTCGTTCATTAATCTCGCGAGCCTTGTACGTTGCGATATTATGATCCTACATCTTGCCTCTTTTTCCTTGAATATTGCTTGAAGAGCGATTTAAAGGAAAAATTCATTGTTGTCATATTCCTTGGTTTCAATTGGTGAAGGAACGAGCAAAAGAATACTTTCTTTGAAAAGTACGTACTTGCCTCTATTCTTTTGCAAAGTTCCGAAGCTTCTTTGAGATCTATGGGAAGTATCGTCTCCTATCTCTCCTCATATTTCTCCTGCGAGGGGAAGAGTATCATGAGATTTTTACAATATTGTTTCATGATTGCTTATCTTTATCTCTGTTTTAGTTTTTGTACTTTTATACGGATTTTGATTATTAATGTCTTTTCTTGACACGTTTCTTTCAACCGCTTATTCTTGACCACTCATGTCTCTTCGCATTAAATGACCTCGTTTTTCTCGAGGATCTTTTTCCCTATATATAGTTTTCTTTTCCCCTCCTTTTCATTCTTTAGTTTCTCTCTGCAACTTTTCTTTGACTCTCTCCTTCCGCAATTTGCGCTCCTGCCACTGCAAATCTTTTCTTCATCCTTTCTAGCGCTGATCTTAATCTCCAATCTCCCATCCATTCCCATACTGATAAATGGCTGTCATCAGTCGTGCATACAAAGCTTCTTTTGAAGAAGTTCAACAAAAGTTGCTTGAGAAGGGTTTTACTCTATCAACCATTCCTGATCAAGAACCTTCATCTATTCTTTCGCAAAGTTGTTTTCCCGATCATCAATGTGATGATCAAAAGATTATAGTCTCGCTAGGTCATATTCTCGCGGGACTTCCCATTCCCTTGTACAATCCTGAGATGCCTCTATTTTATGAAATCTTGGCCCATGAAAAATTCTCTCGGGCTGTTTATCAATTAAGTGGCGATTGTATTCGCCTGATGCTTGAGTTCGCGAACGCGGTGCGAGGCAAAGGATCTTTATACCCTAACTCGCGAAATCCCAAATTCGCAGACTTGGAAATAGCTGTGGAGAAATACACTGTGGAAAATTTTCTCGAAAATTACTCAGTGATAACTATGGTGAATGCGAAATCTCGCCGGGGCGTTCACTTTGAAGAAAAAGGATAATGTCTGCGAAGATAAATTACCGATGCAAGACATTGATTGGCACCTGTGCAATAATACCTCTCCTCGTCATTCCAAAGATGAGAAATGGTGGGTCGTACCCTTGATCTTAAATGGTCATTACATCGCGGGCTCGCATATTCTTCCTGCAAATCTCGCAGGATATCATCCTTGGGAATTCAAATGGCCCGAGAAGAAGAAAGAGGTATGTTTCCGACTTCAAATTTTGCTTTCGCAACTTTCTTTCTATAATTGCTGAGTTTGTGAAATCTTTCAGATAGCCAGGTTGAGAAGAAGCTACAAAAAGGATCCGTCGGAGGATACTCGACATTGCTTCGAGTAAACTACAGTGAAGTAAGAAATGCTTCCTTTCTTCTTATTTAAAACAATATTGTTGCCTCTGTTTCTTATCTTTACGCGTATGCGAAGGTTGGAGTCGAAGAAACTATTGCTGCGAAGATTAAAAATATGGGTAAAGCTCGTTCGCAAGGGTAAATCTTCCGCTCCATTAACTAAGAAGCGAAAGGTCCAATCTTCTTCTCGCCTTAGCTCAAGCTCTGAATCTCCCGACGAGGATAACTATGATTCGAATCCTTCTCTCGCCAAGAAGATTCCATCGACCGGTTCTTCTATGGATCAGTTGTCTAGCATCTTCTCCGATTTGTTTCCAAGGAATGGGAGATGCTCCCTAGCTTCTCTTTGCGGGACTCTCGCAAACGTGTGTAATGCTACTTTATTAGAGGGCAATAATTCTTTCAATGGAACCTCTAGAACTGTGTCTCCCGACTTCTTGAATGCACTTGGATCTTTGGTATGTATGCAAATCGTATTTCCCGTTAATTTTAAATTTTTAAATATATATATTAATGATTTTTCTATCTTCTTTTATAGGTTGGAAGAACTTCTTTTGTAGTTGCCTCGGATCTCGAAAGAAGACGCAACAATCTTGAAAAGAAGAATTTGCAATTGAGCAAGAAGATTCAAGAATTAGAGATCGAAGCTGCGTCATCTCGCGATAAAGACGAGAGAATTCAAAAGTTAAACACCGAACTTGACTCCCAAAAGGATAAGGTGTCCACTCTTCAAAACGCCAATCGTGACTTTATGGTATAAAATTTTACGTCCTTTTACTATTTTTATTTTATCGGTCGCATATTGCTACCTAACTTATTACTTTCGCAGATGTATATAATCTCTCCGATGAGGCTATTCTTCTCCATACATTTCCGATCCTATGGATAATAATCTTCTTCTCGCTCACCTCAACAACTCTTTAAGTAGTTCATCGAACAAAATTAACTCTCTTTCATTAAATGAACTTGGACCAAATATCGTCTTTTAGAAATTGAGCATAGATCTGGTTTAAGTGCGCAACCAATTTAAACGAATGTTTCTCGAGTCCCATAAAGAAACCAAAATTTTGAGGAAGAAAATTAGTGACCACATAGATGATAAAGATCGCATTGCTAATAATGGTGCACGGGCATTAGCAACATTTCAAAAATCTCTCCTTGAATTACAAATTGAGCGAGATGAATTGCTTCGCTGAGAATTCCTTGCTTAGTGAGCGAGAAGATCAAATTCGTTCTCTCCTTGTTATAAACGGTGATTTACGAATTCGCACGGGCTGCGAAAGTTTTAGATAATGCCGAGAAATAACCTAGGTGTTGATGTTAGTCTTCACGTGAGCATACTTCCTTGGTTAAAGATATGATATACGACAGAGAAGGTTGCTTATTATACCTTATTGCTTCTTATTTCGTAGTATTGCTTGTAAATTGTTAACTTGTTATTTCTTATTTGCGAGAATCGAGAAGAGGCTTCGGGTTAGAATTAGAGAGCTTGAATCGAAAAAAGAACAACTCACGGAATTTTCCAATGAGAATTGAAGAACTCGAAACCGAAAAAGAACATTTCATGCAAAGAATCTCTCCCTTCGCGAGAATAGATATTCCAGTTGAAGAAACAATTTCTAACGACAGTGGAGAACTTTAGTAATGATCTTTGTTCGTTTTGCAATGGAGGCATGGAGTATGTTTGTAAGGACCACAATATCCCTCTGCATTCATATCCCTGTCTCCTTGAAAAGGTTCCCGAGAATCTGCCTGTCTCGCACGTTTCGATAGCGAGGGTGGCGAAGAAGAAGAAAATTCTCGGCGATGAGAATAATCGATGAAGAATCAGATGAAGAAGAAGAATCGCCAAAGAGATAACTCTTTTTGTTTTTTTTTTTTGCTTGTAATATCTGTACATTTCTGTATCCTTATTATAGTGTATTTCTTGGATTTTTCCCCTCTAAATTCAATCTTCACTTCCCCTTTTTTGGTAGTTCTTCCTTGTAATATAATTGGCTAACATTATTGATGTATAACTCTTTCATCAGAAGATGAATAACAATATTTCATCTTTTCCATTCCCATACTTGCCTCTGTTATTTATCTTCAGATGGAAGATTTTAGTTGTCATCATGTATGTTGTTGAATATTTATTTTATTGTTATTGAAATATATCGTTGCGACAAGGTCGCAAGCCGCCTTTACACTTTCATGCAATGGCCCATTGACCTTGCCTTATCATTCTTGTGTGGTCTTCCAAGTCGACCTCCCTAATTAGAGGTCTTTCCTCGCCACCTTTCATTGCGACAAAATCGCGGGATGTCTTTACACTTGCATGTAAAGACCCATTGATCTTGCCTTATCATTTTCCAAGTATTTTTGCCTCTGCGAGGATATTTTAGTTGCGACAATATGACAGGCCTATATATCCTTGCGAACACATAGCCCCATGACATTGCCGTCGTGCGACGAAATCGCAGGGACGTCCGTACACTTTCATGTAAAGACCCATTGATCTCGCCTTACCCTCGCGTTAGTATTATTGCCTCTGCAGGATCATTGCACAAATATGACGAGCCTAAATTCTCTTGCGAGAACAGAGCCTCATGACATTTGCGTCTGCTTTTGACACCCCCTAATGGAGAGCGTCGCCCTTATCATCTCCCCGGTTGCCCCTTCAAGGAGGCGAAACATCGGCCATACAAGACTAGCTCCTCCCATCCGGTCTTAACAACAACCAGTTGTTTTCGCAGCCTCTTATCCCTTATACCTATAGGGTTTATGGTTACAAGGCTGCACCCTAAGTGGAGTTTTCTTGGGCGAGTGCAACATATGCCAAGACTTGCCAAGAATGGCCAGGGGTAGGTTCATCCATCCGGGCACTCTGGCTCAACCGTGTACCCCGCGCCTTGAGCATACACTCGACTCTAAGAAGAGACCCTCGGTCGCCCAACAGGGTATAACCTACATATATAGTTGGGAATCCAAGGTACCTCCTCCGGATAGGCTTTCATGGGCCCCAAATTTCCATGACTCAGGCCAGAGAGCGGTGTAACCTTTCCCCGAGCCATGTCGAGAGATACCCCCTTATATGACGCACTTTAGGTCTTACATTTGCCTCTTACGAAATGTTATTCGCGAACTAGGGTGTACGCCATAAAGGTTCGTCCCATTCATTTACTCATTCATCTTTGTTAAATCATTCAATCATTCAATTATTCATGTTTCATTATTTGTTAATATTTGTTTGCGAAGTATTCGCCAAATTCCATTTCATTTGTTGTGTCTTTATCTCTTTCTTAATCGAATTCTCATTTACCCTTGACTGCAAGATTCTCGCACATCATTACTTCAATTGCTACTTTTCCTCCTGCTTTTGTTGACTATTCACTTCTTATGCCTTTTGTTCCTCATATCCTTCGCTCCTTTATTATCATAACATTCGCCTGTTCCTAGGCATTCACCTCGCGAGGCATGTTCGGTCCTTACTTCTATAACATCTACCATTAGTTTTTTCCTTTCTCTGCTCATCTCTCACAAGTTGCTTCCAACCCTTTCTTTTGGCATTCCTTTCTTCGCAGCTTTCTACATCGACCTCATGACATTGCTGTGACTCCTTCCAATCTCCCTGTATAATACCAATGCCATTTGGATGTGGGAATTTTATGCATTGATGATATGTTGATGCGACTCCCAAGATTTCATGAAGCCATGGCCTCCCAATCAGCGCATTATATGGAGATTCCACGTCAACCACACACGAGAATAAAATATCGTTGATAATCCTTGTAGAGGTATTCTCATGTGAACCTCTCCCTTTGGTTTGTTTGCAAAGTGCCATTAAAGCCATATATCTTGTATGTTGAGGGGATCAAATCCTCATCTTTTCCTCCCATCGTCTTGTAAGTATGGTAAAAGAGAATATTTACCGAACTTAGGTGTCGATTAGGATTCGGTTGATCGCCCAACAAGCTTCTGCTTCATCATCTTCTCCATCAACTGGTTTCGGGTTAATCTCTAATTTTACAACCAATGGGCTATCATGTGTTTCTCTTCCTTTTGGCACTTCATCTCGGCAGAGAAAGAAATAGTCTTCACTGCCACTTTTCTAACTGCGTCGTTCTCGCCAGGCTCATTATTTCTTTATCGTCAGCATCTCTCGCAAAGACTCTACTGAGCACGTTGTCATGAAAATCTTCAATTGTGCGATAAGAGTGGATGATAGAGTTGCAATTCAAATTTTTGGCTTTCGTTCCGATTTCTATCACAAATGTTTCCTTTCCTTTCGCTGACACTGTTCTTTGCATTTCTGGTGGTGGTGGTAATGTCTGGCCTTTTTCTTCTCCTTTTAGAAAGTGATTCAGCTTCCCTTGATCAATCATCCTGAGAATAATTCTCTTTACGTTTCGCGATCGTTTGTTTGATGTCCATGGAAGCGATGGTAAGAACAAAACTCATGACTTCGTCGCTTTGGTGGTGGTTCCATCCCCAGCGTTCCAAGGTCTTGGTACATCTTCCATCACAAGTATAGCCTCCCGGATCTTTTCCACACTAGCATTCGGTGGAGGCATCTTAATTGGTTCCCATACTATTCTGCGGCTTCTCTCGCCCTCCATGGTTATATTGCCTTCGTCCACCATAAGTTTCTTGCACATGATCTAGCCTCTCGAATCTTATTATTCTTTGTTACGGTTATAGTAGTTCCTTTCTTGTTCAAATTCCTCCTGGTCATGGCTTCCCATAGCTACTATCTTCCGCATTGTCTCTCATCATCCTTCCTCGCTTGCTTGTCCTTGCGAAGTGCTCGCTCTTTGTATTGATGAATTGAGGTAACAAGCTTGCGTTCGCAGCATTCGAGTTTGTGTTCGCGATTGGATAAGAATTCATTTCATTAGTCTTTCTTCTAAGGCGATATATTCTTCCTGTAATTCTCGCAGTTCTGCCATCGTGATTGTATTTTTGACTCTAAAAATTTGAATGTATAGCAAGTTAGTCGCGAAGAGAGCATTCACAAATGAGAGGATGAGATATCTTTCCTCAACCCGTCCTGCCATTTCGCTACACATGGTTCTCCATCTTATTGTCAACTGCCTTAAGCTCTCGCCAACCCTTTGTTTCAACCCGAATACATCTTCAATACCTGGTCGTGAAGAGTTGTTACTTATGTATGCTCCCAGGAATGTGGCTTGTAAATGATTGAATGATGTGATTGTGTTCCTTGGTAGTCCCTCAAACCATTTTAGTGCTTCTCCAATTAGGCTTGATGCGAAATACTTGCACAAGATGGCATCATGATTCTCCCACGCAACATACACCTCATATAGGCCTTGATATCTTTGTAGCACAAGGTTGTTCCGTCGAAGATGTTTGTTAATGCGGGGAGATTGCACTTAGGGAGGTATTCCTCCCATCCGTACTTCTAGCGTGAAGGGATTCTTCGCAGCCTCTGCGATGGCTTCGTCCCAATTGTTTCCTTCCTCCTTCCCTTCGCTGTTCAACAATCCTCTCATTTCGGCCGGTTCTCTTAAGATTTGTTCATTTGCCTCGAACTTGATTCTAGTGGTCTTTTTAGCTCGCTTCTCTCCTTCTTCGCTCGTACTGTTTTGACCTTCTTGTTCGTTATTTTCTTCTCTCCTTTCCCCGCGACGCTCTTCTTCGTTTCTTTCTTCAATTCGCACGCCATTATATCGGTTGTTCTCTCTTCTTGGTTGTCTCTCAGCTCTCATCTGCGCCCTCTCATATTCTTCATTAATATTTCTATTAGTACGATTTTGTTCCCTTCTTCTTTCGCGGTTATCATGGTTATTTTGCCGGATTGCCTCCTCCATCTCTTGATTTTCCATTTCTTCTCTTAGCCTTTCTCTCTCGCGAGCTAACCGCGCTTGTTCAATGTAGTGTCTCTCAATGTCATCCTCGATCTCTCGGTTTCTTCTCAGTTCTTCTCTCCCGTGCAAGATTATTCTCCCTTGGCAATTTGGGTCATTCGGTTCTTGGAGTTGCATGTTTCCTTGATTTTCCCTATTCCGCTCATTTTTGAAGATTTTCGCCGAGGAATATAACGATCTTCTATTTCTCCTCTTCTCTCGCCATGCTCTATATTCGGATTTTGTGTTTCTTCATCGGTGCTTTGTTGGTAAAACTCTCCTTCTTTCTTCTCCATTCGATCTTGAACTTGATCTCACGCTACTTCTAGATCTCCTATTTTGCAACCTCATATTTTCCATCCTCAATTCATGATTCTGTCTTGTCAAGTTTGCTCGTTCCTCCGCCTCTAGCCGTCTCTCTTCGTGTATTGTTTGTCTCAATCTTTCTAATCTTGCGATTTCTTCGTTTTCTCCGTTCATTCCTTGCTCTCCTTGTCCATTGTTCATCACCGCTGCTCTCTTCTCTCTCGTCTTCGTAATCGATCTCCAAGTATGTACACTTACTCTATCATAATCCTCGCCGCGTTTTTTCTACCGGGGAGTTCGGTGGTGATTTTGATCTTCTCCATCATTTCTCCTATTCATCCTTGATGATTCTCCCATTTCATTCCTCCTTTCTCCGGCAAGTCTCCCACTTCTTCTTACAACCGTTGATTGCCCTTGTACATTTCTTCTTCTAGCCATTTTTCTTTTTCAATGAATTCTTGAGGATCTTCTCCAAATCTTTTCTCTGTTAATCCAAATTCCTTCCAATTTCTACGTCAATCTCTCGCATGATCCTGTTTCTAGCGCATATGTAGTAGCAGGATTTCCCACACTACACCCCTTACTCGAATTTGCTTAATTAATCCATTGGGAGATGTAAGATCAAGAACATTTATTGATTGAATTCATGAAGTGTTTACACAGGAAAATAGAATTACACTTAGAAGTTAAAACGCTCTTAAACTTTCTCTCTCTTAATGACTTGCCTAACAATTCCAAAAGATCTCCCTCCTCTTACTGAGACTCATTTAGCCCTTTATATAGGGTAATACATAGTGGATGATGACTAAGTTCCCCTTTATTTTCGGGAGTGTCTCGCGAAGTGTCGCAGATGCACAAACATTGACTCTCGCGACACTTCTTAATCCTCGCCAGGTCTCACGTCTTCTTTATATTTTGCCTGTCGTTATTCATTGCGTCGTTTATTTTAGCTCCCTGCGACTCCCTCGCGACGCCGTCGTTCATTAATCTCGCGAGCCTTGTACGTTGCGATATTATGATCCTACATACTGCTCCTGTCTTTTATTGTAGAATGAAGAAAAGAACTCCTGTTGAGATGTCTTCTGGGGATAATCTTTGGTGCCAAGTCGGGAGGTGTTGTTGTGACTTCAAAGATATGCCGAACATTGATGATGAGTTGTTCACCACGCCCTTTCAACTATATGAAAATATCCGTTCCACAAGATAACCCTTCTCCTATCGACTTCAAGGTTTTTCATGCTTCGCTGGGCCCTCATGAAGGATGGATGAGACGTATGTTGAGAAATGAGTACATCAAAGATAACTTGACCAGAACGCAGATTATTGATGCAGCTTAAGTGTTGAAACGACTCGAGAGGATGTTAAAGTGGCTTCTGGTGCGAACGTTGAGGTGGATCCTTGAGAGAGTGTTGAAGCGGGATTTTGAAGCGAACGTGGGTCCCGGAGAGAGCGTTGAGGCGGCTCTTGAATAGACCATTGAAGCAGCTTCTGCTAGAGGGAGCGTTGAAGTGTTTCCCTCTTTAGTTCGATTTACCCTTGCGAATTCCATGCTTCTTGACTGACCATCTCTCTCATGTTGAAGAATTCCTTGACTGACGGTGAAGGAACTTCATGCTGAGCCTCAGTCCCAAGCGTGGTTTACATGGTTTGTTCGTAGTGGTTGTTGTCGAGCCAGATATGGAATATCTTGGACATTGTTTCATCATTGTGGGAGTCGTGCATGTGGTACTGGAGTTGGAGTTTACGGACGCGCGGGATGTTGTATCTCGGTGGTTTTCCTCTTGCTGCTTGTGGAACCGCTTACTGTAAGGTCAAGGTTGTATCGCTTTGTTGGTGAGATATATGCCCCTACAAACATTATGAGGCTCTTCATTACGGCAGCTGTTTCTTTCTATCATGGCATATGTTGTTGTAGATGAGCGTTCAACACTCCAGAGGATGACCAAAAGCGCGGATTCTCCAACATAGCATGATAGACATGTACCACTGTCTCGATAAAGTGACTCGCTTAGGATCTTGTTCGACTGCTGTCGATAGAGTGACTCGCCGGATCTTGCTCGATATGACGCGTGGATATCGTTATCTTCTTGAGGCTGCTCCCTTGAGGTATCGGCTCCAGTGGAAGATTCTTTGTGATAGAGCGTTGATACGTTGCACCGGCATTCTTTAAACAAAATGGCAAAGTATGGTATAATAACAATTTCCGAGAGGAGTTCGAAAAGCTATCTTACTTGCATCATGCTCGTACATCCTTATCTCGGTTGTAGCCGCTATATCCATCCATGGAGGAGAACATGCCGTGTCCATTGGTTGCATCTACTAACATGTCAATGTTAGGTAGAGGAGGATCGTTTTTGGAGCAAAGACTGTTCAAGTCTCTCGAAGTCTATGCAAAGACTCGATCTATCCATTTTCCTCATGTTTGAACTACAACTGTTTAACCGACTTGGATACAGGTATGACATGTAGATGATGGGTGACCAATTTTCATCTAAATCCGGCATTTCTTCATATCTCCAAGCGAATATGTCCTGGTACTCTTTGAGAAGTTCCACGAGCTTCGTGCGTTTATCCGTACACAAGGTTGAGCTGATGGAGATAGGCCTAGGAGATTCCTCAAAGATTTCAATCTCATCAGTTGTGGAGTTGGTGCCATCTTGCAGCTGTTGTGGAGCATCTAGCACTTGTTCTTGTGGTTCGTTGCTGTTGTAGCATTCCATTGGGTGGAGATACTGGGTAACAGTCTCCCCTGCTAATTGATAATGGCAGTATCGGTATACCGTTTTCCCTTTCTGGTCACGACTCGCCACATTGTTCGTTCCCTCTTCGTGTGAACGTGGGTCGTGGCTTCACAGGATGGAGAAAAATGCTTCGTCAGCAAAGATGCATCGTGGGTTTTAGCTCTCAATAATGCAAGCCGGTCTTCTTCCTGAATTGACGCCCACGTGGGGAGTGGGATGCAACGAACTTGTCTGATTCTTTCGGCGGAGCTTCTCCCGTATGTCTTGGTTTGGTTTCCCTCGAAGTCCGTCATTGTGGCAGCCCGTACGACCTTGCCTGGGAGAACCTTGGATGTTCGAGAGTCTTGAGAGTAATCACATTCGAAGACGCTCTCGTGTCGATAAGGGCCGTCTTGAACTCGAATCCTTGATGCGTGCGGTGACATGTAGGGCACGGTTGTAAACTTCCTCTGGTTGATTGCAGCAAAATATCTCTGTGCGCTGATTCTTCGAGAGGTGTGAAAGTTCGCATAAACTTTCCAGTAGAGAAACGCTTCCCGATCCACCGGCCTCTGGTTCATAGTGAAACTATTGACTTGACTTGAGGAGGATCGTTGTGAGGATCGGTCCCAGTGTAGGAGTCTCCATGACAGGACCGCTCATATCTGATGTCGCTTCTTTGATCAGGTCCATGGAGGTCCGCGCCGCTGAAGTACCTTCTCCGGTGCGTTGAATGCGTTCCTTTTTTGCTCCAGGGGATGTCACGGCTCTTGTGGAAATCGATCAGTTAATGTCTTAAGAAAAGTGAGTACCTCTTTCTGAGTTGCGGCCATATCCGTTTGAGTCTTAGCAAGAACTTCCTGCTTCTCCATCAAGTCCGCAATGGTAATGGGGATGGTCCTCCTCTCGTCCCTCCGGCTCCTCGTCCCGATGAAGGAGTGGAAGTTGTTGCTCTGGTGACTACCGGAGGTGATACACTTGATGAGATGCCGGGATTTGCCGCCGCTTCCGGCTCAGTAATGGGAGGTGATGTAATATCACCGCCGAGTGATCGAATTGAACGTTCCCATCCTCTGTACTCACGTGTTCCTTGATTGATCTCTCCTTCCTCAAGCATTTCTTCACGGCTTCGACAAGGGTCTTGAGATATAAATCTTTCAGCACGGATCCGTAAGCTGCAGGCTCCATTTCTTTATCCGGTAGACGTTGTAGTACTCCGTACAAGTCCTTTCCTCTGTGGAGTTGCCTCGGTTCTTCATTGTTGACTGGACCGTGTTGTTCATCTTTCCTGAGTCTCCTGCGGTTACGCGCTCTTTTTGCCTCTCCGCCGGTAAAGGTGTGACTCCTGACTAAGGATTCAGCGTTTCTTGCACTGCTTGAGTAGATGCCTGCCGACCCTTCTTGTAATTGTGCTACTATATCATTCAAAAGGCGAAATGTCTCTCTCTACCTTCTGGTGATACCGGCTTGATTTGCCAAGACATCCTCCAGCATTCTAGCTACACTTCCCATGATATCTGAACCACCTGTGGTTTCCGGATACATTGCGAGATGGGGCGAAAAGTTGAGAATTCAATTTTGTGCAACCGAGAGATCAACCTCCCACTGTGGTCGCCAATTGTTTATGGGTGAAAACTACTCCTGCAGAATTTGGTAATTTGGGGTGTGGATGACTTTCTTGTTTAGCATGGTCTTCAGGCACTGGTGATACGTCGAGGGAATGACCTTGTTGTCGTGAAGCCATGGTCTCCCCAGTATCATATGGTAGTCCGGCTCTTTTTCTATGACCTCAAACTTTGCTCTTGATTGAACGGGTCCTATCGATAAGTTGATTGACATACCCGTATGTGCAAGTCGATTTCCTTGAAGTCCGTCATCGTGGTGGGCTGTCGTACAATCTCGCATAGGCTAACCTTGGTTTGTCTTGAGAGTCTTGAGAGTAATTACATTCGAAGATGCTCCTGTGTCGACGAGGGCCCTTCTGAACTCCGAACCCTTGATGTGTGCGGTAACATGTAGGGCCCGGTTGTGACCCTCCTCTGACATCATGTCGTCTTCCGTAAATGTGACATTGTTTACAGATATTTCCGATGCAGCTAGGACTTACGGACGAGTAGGAGTCGGTGTACATCCGAGCTATTTTATTAATTGCAAAGAAACGTCTCGCCCGTTGATCCCTCGAGAGGTGCAAGAGTTCACACAAGCTTTCTACTAGAGATGCCGCTTCCCGATCCTTTGGTCTCTCGGTTCGTAGTAAACTGTTGATCCGAGGGGAATTAGTCCTCGGTGTAGAAATCTAGGAATGCTCATTTCGACGTCATCTTGATGAGGAGATCAAGTATGCCGTTTACCGCTTCTTTGATTAGCTCCATGTTCTTCGTGTGAATCTCCTGTACCCGTGCTAGTTCGCTTAATGTTGGAAGTCTTCTGATTATGCCGTCGGATACACCGTTAGGAGGGGGGTATCTCCGTTGGAGGAGCCGTCAGATTTGAGATCGTCGAAGCGGTCCTAAGACCAACCATCTCGAATTGATTGAATGGTATTGAAGAGATTGACTTTACAACCGAGAGATCAACCTCCCACTGTGGTCGCCAATTGTTTATGGGTGAAAACTACTCCTGTTGAATTTGGTAATTTGGGGTGTGTGGATGAGGAATGAATCTAAACCCTAAACAAATGCACTGCGCGGTGAGTGCTTGTAGATTCGGAAGTCAATCTGTGCAAGTCCGGCCTAAACCAAGAAATGGCCGTTCCAGACTTGTTTCGGTCACAAAGTGAAGGAGATGGGGTTGATATTAGGGAGGGAAGCGAAGAAGGTGTTGAGATTGTGAAGGTGTTAGCTATGAATGACATGTAACAGAAAGATAAGCAGGCTTACGATTGATGCAAGCAGGCTCTGGGTGTTGGAATACGTTTTTGTATTAACACTTGCCTCTGTTGTTTTTCCCTTTTTTTATTTTTATGAAATAGGGCGGAGAACCTATTTATACAAGTCATTGAGCCTTATTCACGTCTCTCGTGGGAAGTGGAGGAAGTGGAGTGATGGAGTAGTGGAGTTGTGCGTCGGTGCCACACGACTAGTCTTGCCCACTTTTCCTGTTCATCTCTAACCGTCCATGACTTCCTAACACGTTCTTGTGATGGCGCGTTGCACGCTGCACGCTGTAAACCGCCAGACCAATACCCCAGTATGTATCCCCCCAGTTTGTGACATGATTGATGTATGGAACGTGCGGATCGTGGATCCACGATAGGTAGCATGTAATGCTAATTTGAATAATTGCGTTATTCAGGAAGTTGATACTTGTGAAGTATCGTGTGTATTTTATGCGTGTATTTGCATCATGGTGTGGTAAAGTGATGGGTAATGACGCCTCACCGACCAACTAACTCCCGACCGTGGTTGTATAACCAAGTGGTGAAGTTGGACGGATGAGATGATCTTTGAGACACTCATCCGCGACCGTTAATGAAATTAGGGTTTTGAAGAGGTGTGCGGGCATCACTCTTGACTTGGTCAAAACCAAGCATGGGATACAACTTTGGCCGGCCGACCATACATGCGTGTAGACGGCATGATGGTGTAGGCGCCTATACCCATTACCTCTCGAAAGTATGATCCGGGTCACTCAATTTATCCCGGTGAAGTTGAGTGGTCGAGATCGATTTGTGACAAAACCAAAGGCCGCAAGAGCCGCACGTCACGCCCACTTCAGGCACACGTTCCAAGACGACCAATCTTGGACGGTCTTGGCCGATTAGCTTGGTGTGAAGGTGGTAGGCTGGTGTTAACGCCTATATACGAATATCCCATAAAACGTGATCCGAGCCATCCAAATCGTGCCGGCGAAGTTGAGCGGTCGAGATCGGTTGTGGTTTGGGAGGTGTGACCACGCTAGTTTGGGCGTGCGTTTTGGATTAACCAGGCATGATATGCCTTGGCCGATCGGGTGATGGAATAGATGGGTCCACGGTGGTCATGCTGGTATGACCAGACCTGCTTAATCTAATCTTGGGCCCTCCATTCGTGCCGGAGAAGATGGACGCTCGTGTTGCTCAAAACCCTAATTCTGGATTTCAAAGCCGTGCGTCACCCCTTGTTTGGGCGCATGAATTTGTTACGACCAAGCATGGTTGGTCTTGACCGGTTGGTCAAGTGTGTAGGCGGGCCCTCGGTGATTGTGTTGACATGCTCTGGGCCCTTTGAGTTTACATCTACACCCTCCATCTATACCTGCAAAGATGGATGGTTGAGACTGTTTTGCGACACATGTAATATGCCGCAAACCCTAATTTAGGGTTTTCTGTCCATACTGCTTGGTATGAACATTTTTAAGCAAGCTAGGCCAATGGCCGACCATGCGGGGTCGGCAGTGGGTATTCCATACCTGCTTGGGGGTGATGGAATTGATATGGGTCATCCAATCATGCTTGTGGAGTTGGATGACTGCGATCATATCCCGACCGATACGGTCGGTCCGGATGCTCAATCGGGCTAGTATAACACACCGAGAGGGGCTCAATCGGGCTAGTATAACACACCGAGAGTCGGCTGTCACGGGTATTTCGTACATGGTTTCATTATAATGCTTGGAGGTTCGTGTTGCTCGTAAGAGTAACACTCGGTCGTCATGCCACACCGATAATGAGTACGGGAAATACAAGGCCGATTGCGCATTAATTAATAATGCTAGAAATTCACAGGGTATATGGGATTGTTGCTACATGCTCCAACCTGGATGAATTTTGTGTATTCATAGAATGGGATTGTTGCCACATGCTCCATTCTAGGTGAATTAAGTGAGGGAGTATCCAACACTTATCGATGGCCTTATCTTTTACAAGATGTCAGCGCATAATTTTATGGCTTTTACAATTTTAACCTTAAATGAAAATCCACCATCAACAATATTCCAAAAAATACAGATTTTTGGGTAGGATCAAACCAATTTCATCCAGCATATTCTGACAAAAAAACATATTCATCCTGGACACTTTGAAAAAAATATTTTTACGCTTGGATGGAACTGGTTTCATCCTGTTAGAGCAATGCTCGGTTGAACCCACAAGTTTTGCTATCTCAAGCTTGTTGTCAATATTAGATGATCAAAACTACTTCTTAATTTCTAATCTACTAAGTCAGGTCTCCGACTAGGTTATAATTTGGTAGTTGAGTATCAGACATCACCTTCGAAGACTGAAGGTCGACAAATACATTTGAAGAACTTCTATATCAGGTATGTGAAGACTGAACTATTCTATTTACTCAGTATCTTACCATTCTATCTATTGAAACTATGTCGTATGACTTCAAATAGATTTACAAAGAATAAATTTTGTGTCAAGCTTGTCTTGTTAAAAATCTCGAAATATAATTCTAGCATAGATGTTCAAAGGGCCATAAGAATATTAATTTGAAAAAATTTATTGTTTGAGAATTAATTTGTGGATGAATTGAAAATAGACCAGACAATTGATTTTATCATTAGGGAATGTTTCAAACATCATAAGAGAGAAATTCATGAACTTCCGATATTTCTGCTCAGGACAGGTTGGCAAACCACTTTGCAAACTATAAATATCCGAGTTTCAGAAATCCAGGGAAGTTTGGCGAACAAGTTCACAAACCACAAGTTCAGTTGGGAATAGTTCACGAACCCGGTTGGAAAAACCGTGGTGATCTGATTTTTTTAATGTTGGTATAAAAGGCTTAAGGTTGGCGAAATGTGTCCAAGTATGGTTCGTGAACACAATTCGCAAACTGTGTCCATAATAGTTCTCGAGCAGAATGAGGGTTGGCAAACCTGGTTCATGAACCGTAGCTCCCTAATCGTGAACTAGCCTTATGGTTCACGAACCGTCTCACCAACTGTCCTAGTAAATTTAGTAGATCCTCAAAGACTTATTTTTTAAATATGTTTAGTATTGTTATGGCTCTTTTAAACACTTCTAAGACTTCATTGATCACTTAAACACTTATTTTTTTACATCATGATTAAACTTCTAAGTGTTTTAATGAACATCATATTGCTCATTGTTCACATGGCATATTTGCCAAACCAAACAAGTCATTATACACGGTTCCAAAACCGAACCATTGTGTATGTTCTTGTATTGTATTTTCAAGGCCTAAAGTGTTTGCTTGATTCCCAAGTTATCTTAGCTTGAATTATAAGCAACCCTCGGGCTTGAAAATCTATAAATAAAGATGCTCTTTCAACTGGGAAATTTAATCCTTGACACTTTGTGTCCTAGTTTTGCTAGAGTCTTCCTCTATGAACCTAGGTTTCGTATGAGAAACATAATAAGGTTTACAGCTAAAAGACTTCGTTTAGGGAATTCGTGAAGCCAATCCCGACTTTCTTTTACCTTGGTAGTTCATGTATTCTAATCTTGCTTTTCTGTTATCGAAGTTTCTCTTTCAGGCAAGATAAATAGAAATCGTTAAGTGTTATTCGTCTCAGACTTTGTGATTCCTCGAGATAGATATCTGAAAATTGATCTTCAGTGGTCCTTCGAAGATTGTTCTTGAGAGGTGGTTAAGAATCTAGGCTGCTCTCCGGGAGTCCTAAGTTTCAAATTTGTGAGGTTTGCTAGCTTGTCTATTGCAAACAGATTTTCACACCTTGATCTCTCGATCTAAACAGAAATCAAATAGGCTTATCTATTAGAGGCAGATTAGTATCAAAGTTCTTCACTACGGATTAAGAAACTCTTAGGTTGTAAAGGACATCATCTAAGGGAATCAAGTGCTTAGAGCCTTGAGAGGTTCAAGAGACGTAAAGATCGTGGTTGTAACCGAATCTCTTTGAGGGTTGATTCGGTCTCATATACATTCCGATCCGAAGTCTGATAGTAGGATAGTGTCTGTAGTTGGTTAATATAACTCGATGTTCAAATCTGGACAAGGTCCCGGGGTTTTTCTGCAGTTGCAGTTTCCTCGTTAACAAAACTTTTGGTATCTTTTGTTTTTCATTTTCCGCATTATATTGTTTTATCTTTATAATTGGGTTTATGCAAGTAGTACGTATTCAATCTAAGTAGATACGTCCATCTAATTGTGATCGATTACGAGACTCGTTCTTGTAGAATTCGTATCTTGAAAGATAGATAACAAGTTTAATTAATTACCAGAATTCCGATTGGATTATTTGGATACGACTAGATTGAACTTGGATATTGATTTTTGAGATCGTCAAAGTACTCCTTTTAGCAATCAGGTTCACAGACTCTTGTCTTATACATATTGATGGAGAAGAGGTAGAGATATAAACTCTATATACATATCATCAAGGATCATTAAGTTGGTATGCTTGCAATTGTATTAGGTTTTGTCCATACAGGTTGCCGAACGAAAAAGTTGGTGGTGTTTTTGGTACCCCTGCTTTTCAATTGGTATCAGAGCAGGCAAACACTGTTAGACCTAATAAGTCACTGTTTGTACACTGTTTGTACCACTGGATCTTCGATGGCACATTTTATTAAATCGGTAGAGGAAATTCTGGCTATACCACCACCAGGTGTAAAATCCCTTGAAATACTTGCTGGCCTTGAAAAAAACTGGAAAATCTTACTCTCGATGTTGAGTTATATCTCCAAAAAGAACAAGGCTTTCTTGATAGCCTAAACTGTGTCATAATGAATAATTTTCATGGTGAGGTTAATATTGATGTGTTAATAAGCGAGTGTAATGATGTAGTTACCTAAAATCTGAGAGAGGTTAGAAGTGGGATTCTCGGGTTTCTGAAAGTGAGTTACAGGAGGTTGAGCACGAACAGCCTTTGCCTAAACCACGCACAGTGGCCGTTCAAAGGCTGCTTCAGTCACAGAGAAGAGATTTAGGGATGCTCTTAAGGAGGGAAGCAGATGAAGAGAGAGATCAGAGAACAAGTTATTGCTTTGAGGGGTTATGAGAAAGATCCTCATAGCTTGGAAAAATAGAGGTCCTATTTATAGCTGAATTCTCTAATATCAGGTCGGTGAAGATAAGGATTGATTTTCGTGTCGTGGGAGCAATTGTCCCATCTCTTCAGGAATAGGGATGAAAAAGCGGGGGTACAACAACCACACCCATTATTTCGCTTAGCAATCTGTATGGACTAACTCCAATATACTTTCAAGAGAATCAACTAGACTCAATCTTAATAAAGTATATCAAGGAGTTATAATATCTCGATCTCTCGATTTAATTCTTACTCAAGCAAATAGAAATCTGCGAGTCTAATTAAATATAAGAGAGATAACTTGGATGGTACCAAAGACCAATATCCAAGTGTCAATCAATGTTAATCAACAACCAAAGGTTGGATATTCTAATTGATTGAACCTAACGCACAACCTGTGATATTTCAATTATATAACAAAATATATTGCGGAATAGAAATAACACAGACACCAAAATTTTGTTAACGAGGAAATCGCAAATGCAGAAAAACCCCGGGACCTAGTCCAGATTGAACACATACTGTATTAAGCCACTACAGACACTAGCCTACTACAAACTAACTTCGGTCTGGACTGTAGTTGAACCCCAATCAATATCACACTGATCCAAGGTACAGTTGCGCTCCTTACGTATCTCGATCCCAAGCAGGATACTACGCACTTGATTCCCTTAGCTGATCTCACCTACAACTAAGAGTTGCTACGACCCAAAGTCGAAGACTTTAATAAACAAATCTGTATCACACAGAAAAGTCTACGGAAATAGATAAATTTGTCTCCCACAGAAATACCTACGAGTTTTCTTCCTTCTTTTGATAAATCAAAGTGAACAGGAACCAATTGATAACCCGGACTTATATTCCCGAAGAACATCCTAGTATTATCAATCACCTCACAATAATCTTAATCGACGCGTCAAAAGAAGATATTGTGGAATCACAAATGATGAGACGAAGATGTTTGTGACTACTTTTATATCTTGCCTATCGGAGATATCAATCTCAAGCCAATCGTTAAGATTGTACTCAATACGATAGAAACAGCAAGATCATATCACATAACTACAAGAAAATAGTATCGGTCTGGCTTCACAATCCTAATGAAGTCTTCAAGTCGTTAACCTACAGGGTCTCGGTAGAAACCTAAGGTTAAAGGAGAATCGACTCTAGATATACAACTAGTATCACACAGGAGGTGTGGGGATTAGGTTTCCCAGTTGCTAGAGTTCTCCCTTATATAGTCTTTCAAATCAGGGTTTGCAATCAATGTTAGCTTAGTAACAACGCATTCAATATTCACCGTTAGATGAAAACCTGATTAGATTCAAGCTAATATCTTTCAACCGTTAGATCGAAAACTTAGCTTGTTACACACAAATGAAATGCACGTTTCTAGGTTTGTGTAACTGTACCCAAACATGTACATTTGTTGGTTCAACAATAGTTAACCAAATGGTTAGCCATATGAGCACTTTCATATCAACCATATTCTTCTTCACCATAACTAGTTCAAATGAACTAGTTAGAGAGTTGTTCAATTGCTTAGATCTTATAGAAGTATACAAGACACAATCGAAGCAAAAACGATTTGATTCACTCGAATCGATTCATGAACTTTATAGCCACGGTTTGCAAATTGCATTCCTTAGTTTATATAAGTATAAGTTCACAAATAATCGTTTTTAGATATAACCAACTCAAGTACGTGGACTAGGTTCGCGGACTTAAGTTCCCGGAAGAAGTTTACAAACTCCAGCAGATTTTCTCGGGATGAAAACCTACGATAGTTCGCGGACTGGGTTCGCGGACTGTTGTTCCGGTTTTCCTGATCAACAAAGTAAGCATACTTCGTTTCAAGGAATAAGGACTTATACATGTATGCATTTCCACACAATGCTTATATCCAACAATGGTTATATAATCTAAACTCTCATTTCAATCATTGAAATATTCTTAGAGGACGTTATATAGTTTTTATTCACAAACTATTTTTCGTCAAAGCCATTTTCAAAGTGATTGAAACATAACATGACTTTCGTCACTAGGTAGAGATGAACTTGGCCAAAGCGAAAGCTTACCAACACATATTTCGATAAATAGATAGGCGAGATAAACAAACTCGAAATAGCAAATGTGTATAATCAAAGTCTATATAGCAAAACGACTTTTGTCTCAAGATATGAGATAGAGTAGAAAGACTTTTGAGAGATAAATAAGTTCAAGTCTTCACATACCTTTTAGTCGATGAAGTTCCACCAGTTCCTTGAGTAGTTCTTCGTCTTGTATGATGATCGCCATGGAGTTCTTGAGCTCAACTACACTTTCTATCCTAGTCCGAGACTTAGCTATAGTAGACTAGAAATCAAGACTTATAGTTTTGATCACTAACATTGACAAACATGCTTGAGATAGCAACGCATGCGAGTTCGACCGAGCAGTGCTCTAACAATCTCCCCCTTTGTCAATTTTAGTAACAAAATCGTCAATACATATGGAATACAAAAATAAATAAATAAACTTTTGTAGCTCCTATTCCACATGCCTAATCTTCAACATTACTCGAAATCTTTGTCACTTCCAAGTACTCCAATGATCCCAAAGGTTGTAAGTTTAGCATCATCGTTGATGAAAATCCGTAGCTATAACAATGAGAAAACAAGAATTCTCAATCATTGTTATACAGTGTCATAGTATTATTATACATCATCAAAGTCCAATTGTATCACAACTTCGACAACAATACTATGGTGATATGTATCACTCCCCCTTATTCAATACTCCATCTCACATGGAAACCACTCCCCCTTACATAATGATCTGAAAACCATATATATTTGTAGTGTGAACTACATATTAATTCTCCCCCTTTTTGTCAATAAAATTGGCAAAGGTACGAAAACGGGATCCTAATGAAATTTTCAAAGAGACATTTCATGACCAAAAGAAAGAACATATCAACTTATTTAGATGCAATCATATAGCCGAAGCTAAATGCTTTCATCAAGGAGTTTATAAAATACAAGATAACCCCTATAATATTCCACAGCCGCACTCCCCACAAAGATTTGGCAATCAAGCACAAGTTCAATTAAGAACTCTCCCCCATCTTATGTCATTCCCGAAAGAACAACAAGAGCAACCTTAATTTCAAAAGAAAAGAAAGATTTCTTTGGACACAACAAATCACATACGAATATGAATTTGAATCCAAAAATACTCAATTAGATTAATCACAAGATAACCCATAATTAATCTAATCGGAAATGCTCAACATAAGATAACTTACGGAGCCTCACAGTATATACATAAAATATGGATCCGGGAAGATCAATACTGCAGAATAAACAAGGATTCATTCTATTTTCCATCACTATTTGCACAATGACATATAATAGACATAATCCTCGTAAACAAAAGTTCATCCTATCTTTCATCAATAATGACATAATAGGCTTCAAAATTTTGTTATGTCAAAAGCTCATTCATTCTTTTATCAATACATGCATATCGACATACGAAAGACTTAACTTTGATAAGGTATGGGACAATCATAGTTCACGGATGCAAACACACATATCCCATAACAAATTGCAATATATAAAACCATAAAGATTAATACTGCAAAAATCATCTTCCAAACAATTTCTTAGAATTTAAACAAATGAACCTAAAAACATGAAGATGAAAACGTTGGACATAGCTATGTGTAATCACAATAATGGCTATTCCAAACTCTAGTTATTCTTCTAAACAAAACAAGAAAATGAAAGATTTACTAGACTAATAAAATCAACAAGCCAAAGCCAAACATGAACTGGAATCAAATAGACGGTTCGGGATCCTCACGAGTCTTGAGGTCTTTGAGCTTGTGATTGACAGCATCCTCTGCATCTTCAGAGTGGATATCCATATTGAGAAGTTCTTTAACACGGGATTTCATACGAACAAGGTCAGAATTAACCTTTTTCAACTCATTTCTTACCACATCAAGACACTTCATTGTATCAACAAGTTGTTGTTTTGCATCCTCAAAGTTTTTGAGGAAGTCAAGAACCACTTCAGCCGAAATCTCTTCAACCTCCTCAATATCCGAGTAGGAATCAGGAGATTGAGGAAAAGATCCTTCAACTTCAACAAAGGTTCCCTTCTTTTCATCGAACTCGAAATATACCGCATTATCAACGAAGTCTTCAGGTAAATCCCAAGAGCAAGAAGAAGAAGCCATTGATAATAGGAAGCCTAGAGTGGGAATTCAACTCAATAGGAACGGTATATAAACAAGTTCAGAAGGACTTAGGGTTTGCAAGATCGTTTTGTGAGAGAGTCCCGAAACCGTACGTGTACCCGTAAGAAAAGGATCCATAAAAACCCAAAAGATTATTTGAAGAGGGTTTACACAACACCTTGTTGCTTGAAAAGATCCATGCATCTTAACTCAAGATTGAAGGCATAAGGCAAAAATAAAACCACTAACCAAAGAAAGAACAACCAGAAAATACTCATTTAAAAGTGTTAACTAACAATCCATCTAAGAACGATAAGAAATTAGCTAGATAGTCAGACACTTTGTCGATAAGTATACCTCGCCAATTTTCACTCAACCAGGATTTTCGTGAGTGAGATTTCAACCTTGTGATTAATTAACACAAGTATGAGCTTTTAGCTCATTAAATGAAAATTGTTTTCGATTATCTTTCTTCCTCTGAGACTTTGGAGAACAACCATTATGATGTGAAAAGTTGTCATACAATTTACCGTTATCAAAATATGACTCATAGTATCGATTCTTACCTGGAGAATTTTGGCTAGATGAAGTTGACAGTCTGTTGTCAGTTTCTTTACAATCTTCAAAAACCTTCTTTAGATTAACATCATCTTTGTACTTTTCTTCTGATACTTTGTTCACATCAAAGATATTGTTATCTCCTCTTTTAACAGAAGAAAAGACTTGATCTGTCCTTGGACGATTTTTGCTAGGACGTCTATTCTGCTTCTGAACATTTGAGGAACTCATTGAACTGACTTTCCTGGTAGCATACATAGGGTAAGTACGAAAACCAATTGGTTTAGTCATACGAATGTCAGTTACACCTTTAAGAATTAAGTCTAAGGTGTGTTGCAGTCGAACAAAGGAATTTTTATTCAACCTTGAGTTTCTCTTTTGTTTAACAGAACCTTTTGCCTCACAAAAGAGACATACTTTCCGATCACAAGAGTGATTTGAAAGTGTGGTCTTAACAGTCTCGTCAGGAGATTTCTTCCTTCCATGTGATGTGGAATATTCTTGATTAGAGGAGGTGATTAACACATCTTTCCTGATAGGAAGGGATTCTGATTTTACTTCTGGAGCTGGAACTTTTTCAGTCGTAAAAGAAGAAGTACTTGGTATATTAGACTTCTTAGAGCATCCTTGAATAGAGAGTTTACTCAAGCGATGTTCAATTTCCAAAGTATCCTTTTTGAGGCTTGCTTCAAGAGACATACGTGAAGAATGATCTTCAGTATTTTCTTTGAAATTGCAGTCTCTTACTACACCAAGAAGAACATTGACATGATCTTTCAACCGATTAAATCTATCAGCTTGGATTCTAACAAGTTTTAGAATCAATTCACTCTCTTCAGCTGTTTCCAGTCCATTAATAGAGATAAACTCTTTTCAAGGGTAATCGGAATAACACATGTCAGAGTCTGTCTGGCTTGTTTGAACACAAGGTTCATCTATATTTAAGATTGAAGAATATTTCTCTTTAATAGAAATAGACGAGACAGAACTTTTGTTTCTGGTGACGCGTTTATCAGAGATAGTACTCTTGTCCATATAGTCAGATCGCTACAAACACAGACTTGTAAGGTCTTTAAATGTGTTTGCTTGCTCTGATTCCAATTGAAAAAGCGGGGGTACAACAACCACACCCAATATTTCGCTTAGCAATCTGTATGGACTAACTCCAATATAGTTTCAAGAGAATCAACTAGACTCAATCTTAATAAACTATATCAAGGAGTTATAATATCTCGATCTCTTGATTTAATTCTTACTCAAGCAAATAGAAATCTTCGAGTCTAATTAAATATAAGAGAGATAACTTGGATGGTACCAAAGACCAATATTGATGCGCGTCGTTTACACAGCAAATTAATTAACTTCTTTCCACACTATTAACTAGTAATATAATGGCAAGGAGTTCGTTCCCACGAAGAGCATGGAGTTTTAGTTGTCAAAGAGTAACCGGAAGGGGGTTTTTAGAGTTTAATTAAAGTAACTAATAAAAGAAAATAATAAGAATTTGTTGTAAACAATAAGAAGAAAGAAGACTAGGGAATCCTTCGTCGTCACTGAACTGAAACTTAATTGAATACAAGTTTATCTATTGTTGAATTTATATTGTTACCAACCGTAGAATAGCAATAAGCTCTGCTATCCCCGATTCTGTCTGTCCTTTGGATACTAAGCGCTCGACTACCAGTTTCTATCCAACTAACCCACCAAGAATAAGCTCTCAAGGTGTAGATTAACGAATGCTTTACACTCTGTGAATCAGGTTGATCCTAGCATCAGACGCATATATTCGGCCCGCTTAGGCCTCTTCCTATGCACATGCCAAAACATGGTATTTGGCATATATGCACCCACTATGGGTATGCCAAACTGCCAAACTCATATGCCAATATGTTTTTCCTGGCATATAGGCATACACGACAGAGTTTCCAGCGATAGAGTCTTGATCGCTCGATGGTCAACCAATCGTTCGATGGTCATTCACTCGACAAGATGCAGTCAAGCTATCGATACATGATCTTTTTTGAGTTTTCATTACTGTTGACTCAATTGGTACCTTTGACCGGTATGCACGAAAATATATGCCGCATAGACTAATGCTAGGATTAGTTTTTCAATCTTTGAATAATTTCTTTGCGGCATTAAAAGTTTCTTGATATAATAGATTGCTTGATCGCTCTGTGATATATTAATAGTTCCTCCCAGGGTTACATATACATAATGGATATATCCATTAAATGCTCATAATTCCTTCTTGAAAAAATGACCTTGCCCTAACAATCCCAGCATCTTTCTTGTCGCCGGCGTCGGCAAGTGCTTTTCTTCCTACGTGTGTCCTTCCTTTGATACACATGCCAAAACATGATTGTGATTTGGCATATATGCACCCACGATGCCAGTAAATCCTCTCCTTATGTGATGCATCCTTATTCTTTGTTCTTCTTTGGAACTATAGTCAGTAACGCTCTTTAATTGCAGTTTATCTATTGATATCTTTATTTATGATTCAAGTTCTTTCTTAACTACATCCACTCCATGTTAGTTTCCAATCTTTAGCATCTTGGTTCTTCCTTGGATAACAAGTAGAATAGGGTTGGTCCTTTTGGTCCTTTCGCAAGATCATCTTCTTCTAAATATGCCTTTTCCTTCCTTCGCTCTTGTCGCAAACCCGAATTCTTCTTCTTTCTTAGTTGCTGGCTTTTTCGATACTTTGTCTTGTTTACTTGTTCGACATTTTACTTCATTTTGATGGCTATTCTTCCTTTGAGCATCTCCGATACATGCCAAAACATGGTATTTGGCATGTTATTGATTGAATTCAAGAATTGTTTACACCACTATGGGACTTGCCCAACAACTCCAAAAAGATCCCTCCTCTTTTAGACTCACTTAACCCTTTATATAGGGTACTACATAGTGGATGGCAAGCTAGCTACCCTTTATTTTCGGAATGTCGCCGAAAACATTAATTTTCTTTGTCGTTATTCTTTAGTGATTTATTTTAGCTCTGCGTTTCAGACATCATTATTTGCTATGATAATCGCTCATCAGATCTTCATCCAACGGCTAATATTCCCCCTCTATAAATACCTAATTCTAATCTCATTTTAACTCACACCAGAATTTCTTAATCTCTTAAGAATTTCTCAATCTCTCTAGAATTTCTTAATCTCCAATTCTTTTCATCACTCTTCCAATTCCTTAGAGAGCATGGCTGATAATATGAATCTGGCTGAGTGCATGGCAAACCACTGTATTAGGAGATGTCAAGTGAGGCGAAACCTAAAATTCAAAACTGCAGAAGATGAATGTATTTGCAAGAATTATATTGATTTGACATTGGAGCCAGTATTTGATCACCAACTATTGTGGGAAAGGATTTTTTTAAAATTTCAAGAACAAACAATGAACCTACGCGGTCGTAGTGTTTCAGATTTGGTTCAGCGGTTCGGTATAATTAAGCAGGAAGTTACTAGGTATTTTGCTTTACTTCAGCGAGAAGGCCAAACCTTGAGAAGTGGTGAAACCACGGTGGAATTTCAGGAAAGGTGTCGTGTGGAATATCGTCGCATTTACGGGCAAAAATTCCATTTTGAAAGTTGTTTCGAGGTTTTAAGATATTTGCCCCAATGTTGTCCAACATTTGTGTTGTAATTTCTCAATTGTCCACTTTTAAAATTTTAATATTTGTTTAAAATTTTTAAAGTATTAATATTTTTAATATTTGTTTAAGTTTAAATATTTGTAATACTTTTAATGTTTAAGAATATAATTAATATTAATTTTCAACAATATTCGTCAAATTTTCAAATTCATTAAACTTCACAAAATTAAAAACTTCAATATAATTAAAATAGTCATTTTACAAGACATAAAACTAGACAATAATTGGAAAGACTTTAAAAAAAAATTTGGAACAATGTTCTTCATCTTGTTCATCTTCTTCATTTCACTAAACTTCCAATCAATGCGCTCATGAACGGAGTCTCCTTTGTTTATCTTCTTCTTTGGCTTCAAATTTGTTTTGCCTTGATTTTCCTTGCCTTTAACCTTTCTTGGCCTTCTCTTAGTTGCGGTTTTGACTTGGTTGATATCCAAAA
Organism: Papaver armeniacum; assembly: GCA_023531295.1. Classification (NCBI taxonomy): domain Eukaryota; kingdom Viridiplantae; phylum Streptophyta; class Magnoliopsida; order Ranunculales; family Papaveraceae; genus Papaver; species Papaver armeniacum. Next base: position 986,196 of record JAJJWW010018346.1, read on the forward strand.
CTTGGAGACTTCTTTGCTTCTTACTTATTTCTTTAAATCTATCACATATCTTCTCAACGGCACCTTCAAGTACTACTCCAGAAAAATCAAGTTGTGTTGCCGACTCAAGTTGGGTTAATTGTGCCATTTGGATAAAATAGAAGAAATAAATTAGATTGAGAAAAGAGAATAATAGATTGAGAATAAGAGAAATTTTTTGTGTAAAAAATTTGGGGTAAGTGTTGAGTTTGAAAGTTACCTATTTAGAGCGATGAAGAAATAGCCGTTACCGCTAGAGTGAATATCGCCAGCGATATTCACTTTATCGCTGTCGATATTGTCAATATCACTCGCTAGGGATTCGATCGCTCAGCGGTTTTCCCATAGTGGCGCAAATGGTTTGGCATGCCACATGGCATGCCAAACACCATTTTTTTGGCATGTGCATAGGAAGAGGCCTTACTAGTGTTATCTTTACACACAATTGCTTAACAGAATCCCTCTGTCAGCTCTTGCGATTTCCTACTTGTGTAAAGAATTGAGTGACAATTACACGTATCACCAACCCCAATACTAGTAGAAGAATTATTGATTGGTTAATTTAATTGATCACTTTAAATAACTCCTCAATATTCTTAAATATTAAAAATAATAAAGATAATCAACAATAAAATAAAACTTGAAATAAACTTGGTTTAATAAATTAGAGCTTCATTGTTCAGGACTTTGAAATTATCCCTAATCAATAAGAAGTTTAGCTACTCATAGCTAAAAAGTGATAATAATAAAATAAATAAGAAAGAAAGAAATTGAAACTAAATATAAAAGCTCACAAGAAAAGCCAGGGAGCAAAACTTTATTTCTCTCTCTGTTTTTGTCTCTAGCTACAAAAGGAATGATAAAAGAAGAAGTGATTTTTTTTCTTTGATTTTCAACTCCTATTTATAGCCTAATACCCAGCCAGCGGATCCACAAAAGTCGTACAAGATAGAGAACAAAAGTCGGTGGAGTTTATCCTACTGATAATTGAGTGCATCGCGGTGTATTCTAGTAGTGTGAATATAGCTTCTGATCCGTCCGATCCTCCGAGGAACCATTTGTATCTTCATCTGCACCGTCGATGTATCCAGTCTCTATGCTCCACAATACGTACAATTAGCACCTTCCTCTCTACGCGTCAGAGCTTGGGCAGAAGGACTGTAAAAATGCTGCAACCTGGGTTGCACGGACGCTCCATTTCTTGAGCCGTGTCCGCGTCCGACTCGCGGCGCGCGTGGGACACTGACACGACGCGTGTCCGACGCACCAATTTGCGCGTCCTGGGCGCGTCTGGTTTGGACGCACCGATGACGCGTGTCTGACGCATTTTTTTTCTTCATTTTCATACAAACTTTTTCCTTTATTTTTACTATTATTAACCGAATGAAGAAAGACAAACATTTAGATAAATAATTTAGGTCTTTATTAGGATTTTGTAATTGGAAATGACATCACGTATACCCTTAGTTGGACATGTGTTGATCTAAGAATGCATTTTGATTGTGCTATGTGTTTAATAGTGACTGATTATTTGACATTCGGCGTGTATAAACAAACGATATCTTCTTTTCTTTTGAAATTTATACATATGTAACATCAATTTCTAATTTTTAGGTCGAAATACTTGACTTTGCTGTATAAATACATGATTATATATATAAATAATATATAAATAAAATATGTATATACGTGTTCGCGTCCTAGTTTTTTGAAAATTTTATAATGTATGCGTCGGCGTCGTGTCGTGTCCGCGTCTACGCGTCCGCGTCTGTGCAACCCAGGCTGCAACACACGCCTTTTTCCTCTTTCCTTTTTGCTCCACGTGATAGGCAGGTCCCACCGTGAAATCATCGCAGCAACCCAAACTCAGAACTACAGAACCGTACTCTTCTGTATATTCTCTATCTCGTTGTTCATCCCCTGTCGACCATCACCGTTAATGGCAGCAACAGCTACCAGTACATCATCACGGCCATGTTGTTCCAACGAGCAACCATTGCTCATATAACTCCGCAAACTCGAGAACCGAAAGACCTTCTTCATCACTACCTCTTCTTCTCGATTAATTTCGTCATCTCATCCAACATCGTCATTGCTCCATCGTCATCACCATCAACTTCCAAGCTCAACTCCATATTCAATGGCAGCACCTTCATGCTCCTCTTGAACTCTCTATCAGTCATCGTTCATCGTCATGATCACTTCCTTCTCGAGCTCTACTTCATCACTCTGTTTCGTTAACGACAGCAGCATTGCTTCTCCGTCTTCATCACGAAACTCCATCGAGCACAGCATCATCATCTCCATGCCCTTCCAATCTCTCGATAGTGGCAGCAACATTACAATCATGTTTCACTGAATTGAAACTCATCACCAAGCTCGGGTTCAAAGGCAGCAACCAAAAATCCACTGTCAGGATCATCGGCATCACTTCCTGAATTTCGAGCCCTCTGATTTGAAATCAGGCTTATACCCATGCTTTCTGTCGTCCCCAGGAACCCAATGATGTATTCAAATTCGAATATACTGTTAATCAAGGTCCATCATCATTGTGATCATCATGATCATCGAATTCAGTCTGCCATTGCCTGTGTTCTGTTTAGGAAGAGGGAAGACGAAGTGCCCTGAGTAATAAGCCAGGTGCCTTTAGTATTATTGAACTTTGGCATCCCCCCTATTGTAAAAGACCGAACTGCCTTTAGCAGTTCCCTTGAACTTGACTGCCCCTTAACACACGGTGGGGGTTGCCATTAGCATTTGGTCCTGTAAAATGATAATTCTGCCCTTTTAATCTTTTAAGTTCTTGTTTTGCTCATAACTTCTTCATACGAACTCAGAATGACTCCGTTCTTTCGCCATTGTCTTCATCTTCTCGCCCTCTACACAATGAAAAGTAGAAATCTTATATATGAACAAGTTCCAATTAGTCTTTGGCCCTTCTTCACTTGTAGCTAGCTTCTTTCCTTGCACAATTAAGTGCAAATTCACTTCTTTTGGATGATTCACCTAGTAAAACACAAATAAGAGAAAACAAACATAATATACAATAATTTGCACGAAAACCAACAAATACTAGCATGGAATTGACACTAAATATATGTGAAATATGCACTTATCAAATATCTAAGTGTCAATCAATGTAAATCAACAACCAAAGATTGGATATTCTAATTGATTGAACTTAACGCACAACCTGTGATATTTCAATTATATAACAAAATATAACGCGGAATAGAAATAAAACAGACACCAGAATTTTGTTAACGAGGAAACCGCAAATGCAGAAAAACCTCGGGACCTAGTCCAGATTGAACACACACTGTATTAAGCCGGTACAGACACTAGCCTACTACAAACTAACTTCGGTCTGGACTGTAGTTGAACCCCAATCAATCTCACACCGATCCAAGGTACAATTGCGCTCCTTACGTCTCTCGATCCCAAGCAGGATACTACGCACTTGATTCCCTTAGCCGATCTCACCCACAACTAAGAGTTGCTACGACCCAAAGTCGAATACTTTAATAAACAAATCTGTATCACACAGAAAAGTCTACGGTAATAGATAAATCTGTCTCCCACAGAAATACCTACGAGTTTTCTTCCTTCTTTTGATAAATCAAGGTGAACAGGAACCAACTGATAACCCAGACTTATATTCCTGAAGAACAACCTAGTATTATCAATCACCTCGTAGCTGCAGAAAATCCGCAGGCGGATTCATCAAAACCGCGCGGGTGAAGATAACCCGCTGGCGGAAAAAATTCATCCGCCAACGAATATTTTTTCGAAAGTGAAAAACGGTCATATTTTTACCACTATAAATTACTACCATATTCAAACACCCCACTCACACAAAATTCACTTCTCTTGAATTCTCTCTACTAATCTATTTCAAATTTTTAGTTTAGCATTTAATATTTGCCAAGTGAAATGTCTGAAAAGGCTATAACACTATTTTGTGATGCAAAACTTGAAGCTGTTGTTTCTAAAATATGTGGAAGTTTTAAAAATATTGAAAATAGTAAAAGGAATGTGCAAGTTTTAGAAGTCCAAGAAAATATTCCGCTAAAAGGCAAATAAAAGCTCCAGTTTGGAAAGTTAACATAATAAAATTCAAAAACAAAGGGGAAACAGTTCACGAGCGCGTTGAATGGAAGATACATCGAATGAAGATAAACAAGGGAAAAAACTTGTATTTAATTTTCGTTGAAGTTGTTAGTTACTTCTTATTATTGTCTAAGTTTATATATTGTAAAAGAAGTGGCGGTAATATTAATCAACAAAAATGTTTAGACCTTAAAATAGATATCCATTTTATATTAAGAGATACTTGTTACATTTAGACTCACATATATAGTAATTGAATTCATAACGACAATAATAACATCAAACTACATCAAATCCAGTGATATGAACCTTATATTAAGCATTCAAAATGTTTAAACTCTCTTCTGCTTCTTCAATAAATTGTGCTTGAGCCATATTTTTCTGAAAAACAGATAAACAAAAAGTTACGTCAAATATGATTTTGATTAAACTATGCAGTTGCTCAATGAGTACAAAGGTTTTAAGATACTCACCAGTTCTTCATTGGACAATACAGAATTACCACATTGAACCATCCACAAAACTTGTACTTAATGTTTGACATCCTTATTGATGAATGAAAATCTTAGTTCTAGGCTCTTGATGTTTCTTATATATTCATTTAGCAACGCTACGAACCTTTGCAACACTCTTTCTTAGAAATAGTCACTGGTTATATTTCTCGTTATAATATGTATTCAACATCGAATAACAGTAACATCTTCTTCCATAATAAAGACAGAGAGAGACCTTCTAATGTAGTACAAGTGTGATTCATTGACCATTTCTAAGAATGTTGAAACAAGATTCGTAAAGAAAAGGTTTGATGAGTTTCCTCCCAATAATCCGAACCGTCTAGATCGCTTCGGTTTGATTACACCGACAAATTTTTCTCGATCAATTTATCTTACCTCGATCAAGAAATGGTGTGATTTGAAAATGCGAGGGTACTGAAAAGATGAGAGTACCCAAATGATATGGCACATGAAGCGATTTGAAAACAAGGAGAATCCACTCCTTCAAGTAACATATAAACACTCCAATCCAGGAGCAAACACGAAGATAATGACTCTAATCCAGAGTTAATCAAACAATCAATGGTATAAACCAAACATGCTTAAGAGTTTCATTAATCAGATAAAATAAGTTAATCCAAGCTAAATACAATGACAGAGGAACTAGATAGCTAACCCTTGACTGACCGTAACTTCACATACGTGTGAAGTTTATCCTAACAACTTTACTCGTAAGATAATCAGGATAACTCCTTTTGACTTATCTTATAGACTTGGAAACTACGGAACTAAAATAATAAAGCAAATCCTATTAAAACAGACTCTATAATGAGATATGGACTGACTAATATGACTCAAATAAAAATGGACTCAAATATGTCCCGTATCAGGCTCCCCTGCTGCGCCGAAACTCGTCTCGAGTTTATACTGGAAATGACAAGTCGAACAAATGATCTTTCTATTCCCACATCCCTTGAAATAGCTAGACCTTGAATTATGCATCGGGATCACCAAGTGTTCGCAAAACGAATTAGAAATAACAAAAGAGTTTGACTTCTGTTCGGCATGTTGATGGGTGTCTGGCTTTGGTTGAATAAACACTCATAAAGAGGTCGGTCGCATTTCATAATATTTTGCAAATAAATCTTTATATGGGCAGAGGTGAGACGGTACTTTAGAACCGGTCACCCCTCTTGAAATCGGGGAGGTAATGATTCACGTTCTTGTGAGAAGAACCATCAGTAGTAAGTTGATCTTCAAATGCATCTTGCAACTGCTCCTTGCCAACTCCAGATCTAGGAAATGGAATTAAAATTATCTTTGTCTTTCCCCATCTAAATTCGTAGGAGTTCTCCTGACCTCTACGAACCGCACCAACATCGGATAACCACGGCCTTCCCAATATGATATCATCAACAACTATGTCGCCTACTTCGCAAATAATAGTGTCAGAATAATATTTGTCGAACGAAAATGGTAGCCTGCAAACTCCAACACAAATAGTTACTCCATTCTTGACACTGTCAATCTGATCTGGATTAGGGTACCAATCCATTTCGAGACCCAGCGATTCCACCAGTCTCATGGATACCAAATTTTCTACACAATCACCATCGATTATAAAATGGCAGGTAGTACTCCCATTAATATTTCCACGGAACCAATGCTCTCTCTCGTCCTTAGTATTAGGATATTCACCAATTTTACATACTCAATTAGAACTCCGTGCAGTAGTAAGAGATATAATCATTTAGGTCAAACTTACAAATGAATACTGATAGATAACGGCTTAAAGGTTTTTAAAAACTTCAAATGAGTACTGATGGATAAGGGTTTGAGTTTCATAAAAATTACAGCCGAGTGGGCGGGCTTAGTCAAAACTTGATACTGAAATATGTAAGGGCTGGGGTTTCTAAACCGTACCCGTTTTGTTTTGACAGTTGACACAAATCATGCAATAGATCTCCTTCACAACTCGCTCACAATTTCATTCAGTAATAAAAATTGAAACTAGGGTTTCACTAGTATTAAATATGGCAGAAAACAAAGAATATGACAACCAGATGGGTGATGCCAGCAAATGATGAACGAGAACAGGGGATACTTACTGAAAGATGATGATAAGAACCCAAATCCTCAACTGCCTTCAACTTTTCAAACAAGATCAAAGATTATTTTTTTTGTTTGTTTTTTTTTTTCTGCTGATAAAATATCTAGATTGCCCAAGAATCCTCGACCAATTATTCTAGATACGACAGGGACGAACGGTAGCTCTGAATCCACCTGATATGGCACACGGAAGCGATTTGAAAACAAGGAGAATCCACTCCTTCAAGTAACAGATAAACACTCCAATCTAGGAGCAAACACGAAGATAATGACTCTAATCCAAGAGTTAATCAAACAATCAATGGTATAAACCAAACATGCTTAAGAGTTTCATTAATCAGATAAAATGAGCTAATCCAAGCTGAATACAATGACAGAGGAACTAGATACTTATAGTTTTAGCTAACCCTTGACTGACCGTAACTTCACATATGTGTGAAGTTTATCCTAACAACTTTACTCGTAAGATAATCAGGATAACTCCTTTTGACTTATCTTATATACTTGCAAACTACGGAACTAAAAGAATAAAGCAAATCCCATGAAAACAGACTCTATAGCAGATATGGACTGACTAATATGACTCAAATAGAAATGGCCTCAAATACGTCCCGTATCACCAAATACACCACAATCTTTAGTTTATCCACCTATAAGTCCTCTTACCGAAAGTGATTGTCTATGGACAAAGTCGAGACAATACTACAAATCGGTATTCACACTTTGTGTGATCGTCTATGGATACGAGATTGAGACAATACAATAATCAAAGTGTGATTACTTGATAATAGGTTCGGACTTAACCACACTCTTTAGGATCACTATAAAGTAATACAGAGTTAAAGTTTGTATATTTTAATTTTAATTATAATAAACAATTATAATTGCGGAAATAGAAAAGTAAAAGACACAACAAGATTTTGTTAACGAGGAAACCGCAAATACAGAAAAACCCTGGGACCAAGTCCAGGATTGAATACTCTCAGAATTAAGCCGCTATACAAAATCTAAACCAACTTCGTATAGTTGAGACCAAGCAACTAAACCTAGTTCACTTAGTTTCTTCAGTATCCCTGCGCTTCCGATATTCAATAAGTGCACGTCTTTGGAACAATTACTTTGGATCGTATTCCAAACAGTAAAGGAACATCAAATCTGTTTGGTAAAAACTCTATTGATTCTTTCCAGATAAAGATATCTCAAGTCATATGCAAAGGCTCTTCCGTTTAAACTAATAAACTTCTTTCCCGGTTAGATCAATCTATCCAACAACTACCGAAGTAGCAGAGTTTAGATTTTGCAATAAATCAATATAGAATCCAACAATAAACTATAAAGCGATGCCGATCTCACGCAACTAATCAATCGAATAAATCCGATTCTCGTTGGATCCCATCCAATCAAGGTTTGTGATACACAAAGATATGAGAAACCAATAAGAAATCTTCTTCGTCTTCAAATCTTCTTTAATCTTCAATTAAACCTGCACAACACCACTTGAATCTCTTGTGATCAATCACGCACAGAACGGAGTCTGTTAACAATGGATTATCACAAGATGTCTTTAGATCTACAAACAGGTTCTAAAGATCCCGTCGACACTTTGATCTAGTTTGAGTGAATCGATATCGAAGAGAAGATTCTCAAGAATAAAAAAACTAGGTGCAATCAAAGTTCAACAACCATTAGTCAATCAAAAACTAATAAATTGCAATTATATAGTTTCCCACCAACGGTACTCGTAGAGCTTCTTGATCCCACAGAAGTCTTTAAACGAGCGGTCGTAAGAAATTTCGCCTAATTAGGGTACTTTCCTCTCAGGACAGACTCGACTCCACTAGAAACAACAAAAAGATGAAGTTTGTCTCAGCTCTTAGGATAGTTTGCTAGAAATGCAAACTTAGGTATTTATAGACCAAGGATGTTTGGACATCAAGGAATTTCCAAACCGTATTATTCTTAAGGTATGCAATAAGTGTCCAAAATCGGTTTTCTTAATTCCTGGAAATGCTCTGTCCAATATTTTCCGAAATCTCTCAATAGAAAATCTCCAATTAGTAAATGCACATTACTAATTTTTATTCTCTAGAGATATGCATTTAATTGCTGGTAATTAAAGCATATAGAACTAACAACCTTAATTAAAAGATTCTTAATTTATTTCTGGACCGGGATCTCCTTGAGTAATTAAGGAATATCTTTGAACAAGTAAAAAGATAAGAGATATTGTTCGTGTTCAAAGTATGTTGACATCTTTTTTTGTAAATCCTCTTTCATATTTACAATCTTGGAATCGATTATACCACACCTCCAAACAAGTTTAGAATTGGTTCATCTGTATTCCAAGACAACTATATGATTGATCAAATATAAAATCACAATCATGGGTTCAATCGGTTCTACCAATCACTGGGATCGGTTATACCTTAATATGGATTACTTGTGATTGAACACACAAGTTACCGAGGATCGGTTACGCGTTACGGGGATCGATTCGTCAATTACTGGGATCGGTTACCATATACTCATGGTATTGTTTGTGATCGGTTACACAAGTCACTAGGATCGGTTACACCAATTACCAGGATAGGTTACACCAATTACTAGGACCGGTTACACCAATTACAAGGATCGATTACACAATTCTTTTGTGATCGGTCACACCAATTACAAATATCGATCATATCATCTCAGGTGATTACTTAGGATCGGTTACACTAATTAAAACTAGTCACACCAAATCATAAGTCAAGCATTGTGATTAGTTATACCAAAATACATAACAAGTTATGATCAGTTATACTAACTCACACATATTGGTAATCCAAAGATATGCAATGAGTAACAATACTAATAAGCCTATCGATTTCCCTTTCGTTCATAAAACAAGTTCATGAATGTACTTCCTTTAAAAATGTAAACATTGTTTCCTAGGATGAAATATTCACCTTTACCTATACACATAATAACAATAGCATTCATAAGATTATGTCGATGTCATGTCTACGAAGTTCAAAAGATAAGCGTTATACTCGTAGTCTAATTCCTTAATACTATGATCATATGATCATGTCTCACTACTAGAGTAAAATATTCATTCACATCTTCACAGTTATGTTTTCAATATAACACGACTTGAAAGATACGTTAGGAATGAAACAGATTCAAGTCAATATTACTAACCTCAAGAGGAAGGATGATGTCGTCGTTATAGCTCGTTACTTCTTCACATTCTTCAAGTTTTCGAGTAATACTTGTATGTCTCATCTCCTAGACTTTCTAGTCTAACATATACGAAGTTGTCTCTAGTACATAATCAAGCGACTCTTAGATGAGTTTTGATTCACTAAAATATGACAACCAAACTTGACATACCAACGCTTGGTGGGTTCAACCGAGCTATGCTCTAACAATCAAAATACACCACCAACTTTTTCTTAGGAAACCTGTATGGACGAAACTCAAATATAATTCCGAGAGTTTAATTTAATGAATCCCAATCAAGGAATTATATGAAGAGCTTATATCTCTTTCTCTCACAATTAGAAAGTTAATAGAAGCAAGTCCATGAACCCGATTATGTGTGAGAGTACTGGACGATTCCAAAGATCGTATCCAAGAATCAATCAAGTCGTATCCAACAAACAAGGATTGATATATCTATTTTGATTGATTAACGTACAACTTGTAACACATACTTTATATTTTAATTACAAAGATAAACAATATAATGCACAAAAAAAAAAAGAAATAACACATACACAATTAATTTAACGAGGAAACCGCAAATACGAGAAAAACCTCGGGACCTAGTCTAGATTTGAACACCAAACCGTATTAAGCCGCTGCGAGACACTAGCCTACTATCAGAACTTTGGACTCGGAATGTAGTTGAGACCGAATTAAACCGTCATAAAAATTCGATTCTGAGTCGCGTACTCCTTACGCCTCTTAAATCCCAAGCAGGACTCCGCGCAATTGATTCCCTTAGCTGACGTCCTTTATAGCCTAAGAGTTGCTTCAAGTCAATTGAATACTTTAAACCAATATGCCTCCCACGAGATAAGCCTATTTTTGATTTCTCATTTCGATCAAAGATCAAGGTGAGGTGCGAAATCGATTGTGTAGATGGGACAAACGATTCACTTTGGTTTTTATGGAATTGAGAAGATGATCGCGCGGAGGAGACTCCTTGAACCGATCAAAATGATTAACCTCACACGGATGCACCTGCAAGAAGGGGAGTGCTTTGAATTCGAGAGACCAATGCAGTAGTACTCCGGCCTAAAACCAAGGCAATGGCCGTTCCAGCAGTAAATTCGGTCACAAGAGAGGATGGGTCGGTCTGTAGGAGGGAAGTTTGAGAAATGTGTGAGATCAATGGTGATCGAAGATTGTAGGTGTGTTGTGTATTACGAAAATAAGATAAGTTTTGAATGATTGAATTTGCTCTGAGAGTTGGATTGTTAATCTCGTGTTGTCTGTTTGACGTGAGATTATCCTTGTTTCAATCATGATTCGGAGATTTATTTATATTGCTGGAATTGAAAACACCATGATATCATGAAGTGTGACAGTTGATGGAATCAAAGAATGGGGAAGTGGAAATCATGTTAAAACAAGTTTCTCAACGTGCGGAGACTTGGTTGATTTTCCATCCACTACTTTGTTAACTCCTTCAATCGATTGCACGACTTGCTCACATTCTCATTGTGTGTATGTACACACGTGCCGTAGACCGCACAGACCAAAACCCTAGTTAATATCCCCACATATAACACGATTGATGTCTCGTGTGATTGTGGAGTCGCAAGGCGTACGTGTATTTAGTTAGTCAATTGTCGACTTCATGGGACAATGAGTCCTTGTTTTATTGAGTCGAACGTGTTTTGAAAATGTTCGAGGTTAGTGAATTGAACGTGTATCTTTGAGGAGGTATGATGATGCGTGAATAAGCTAACATGAGCAAATATTGCTCATTTGATGAATTGTTGAATATCGATAGTTGAACCAAAGATTCCCTTGGTTTGAGCAAATATTGCTCATTTGAGCAAATGTTGCTCATTCGATGAATTATTGGTAGCATGACCAAATAAGATACTGGAAATTGAACCGAGTATGATAAATAAAATGTTGATCATGGGATCAACGTAAAAATTATTAGCGTTTGAATCTGGAATTATGAACCTTGGACTCAAAACCCTAATTTGATCAATTGATGATTAACTCGATGGTTTATTGAAAATTAACCAAGCGAAGGAGGGACCGCTACATGGGATTATGGATCAACCATGTAGCGCCCAGATGCTCTCGTGAGCAAATATCAAGGTCTCACGAAGACCGAGCTTGATTTGATGAAAGGATGATTAAATCTTTGGTTTAATCATTTATTAAAATAATGTCGTCAACCTTAGGTAATAAAACCTAATTAATTATGAAGATGTGAGGGATCGACCAAGGGGTCATGAAACCAGCCCAGGTAGTCACTGGATCGAATATTGATCGTCTTATGAAATTGTTTGAAGAGTTTTGGACCTAATACGTGCAATTGCGCAAATTAGGTCAAAATTGTCAAAATACATGGGACCGGCCTCTTCGCAAGCCAAAGAGCCAACCCTGGTCGGTCAAGGTAACATGATCACGTCACCAAAGTGTTCGCTTCTCATTTATGAGAATTTTGATATTTTCGTGTGCATTTGAGCAACATTTTGAGAAAATATGGAGAAATCAGGATTTTTCTTGAGACGTGAAAACTTCATGAGATGAAGGAAAATAATAAAATAATGAAGGAATCATAAAGTGTGGACGGCTATGGCCAAGGCATGGCCGGCCGCCAAGGGGCGGCCCCATGGTATTTTTCCTAATTTTATTATGTTTTCATGATTTTAGGGAAATACCATAAAACCAAGGAGTTTTATTGAAATCAAGGAGTTTCCATGAGATGAGGAAAACATAAAAATAATAATAATAAAATAAGGGACGTGTGGGACCGGCTTGGGCATGGTTGGCAGGCTGGGGCCCTCTCTCCGTGAGTTTTCCCCAATTTTATGTATTATTTCATGATTTGAAGGAATTTTCATAATTTGAAGGAAACATCATGAATTCAAGGAATTTCATGGGATTAAGGAAACATGAAAATATAATAATAATAAAATAAGACATGGGGGCCAGCTAAATGTATGCCCTGGACTTTAATTTTATACTCCCTTGGCCCGGTCCCACGAGTTTCCTTAATTTTATATTATTTTTTCAAGGGATCAAGGAAATATCATGAGATTAAGGAGTTTTCATGAGAATAGAGAAATAATAATAAAATAATGAGGAGCCATGAGGTGTGGGGCCAAGGAAATATCATGAGATTAAGGATCGAGGCATGGTCGGTTGGCCAATAATCACGGCCCACAATATTTTCCCTAATTTTATATTATTTCCTCGTGTGAAGGAAAAACCATGAAACCGAGGAGTTTCTCAAAACGAAGGATATTTGTTCAAATGAAAGGATTTTCATGAGATCAAGGAAAATAATAAAATATGATAAAATATAGAATTTGGGCGTGGGACTGGTCACGCGCATGACCGGCCGTCTAGTGAGCCAGTCCCTAGCGCCTTGACTATTTTATTATTTTCTTTCCTATTTGCATAGGTTCATCGCCTCGTCTGTATTTTGAAATACTTGTTCGTATGGTGATTGTTAGTGCATCATCGTTGAGTACATTTATACCATTTTGGCTTTTGGCTTACCCAAAGGTATCTCAGATGCTCCGTGTGTTGAATATTTATTACTAACCCATGGAATTTCATACCGAGAAGAACCATAAATTGAAGTAACGTAAATATTATGAAAATATTGAATATTTTCCGTGATTCCTTAATGAATCTATTGATTTCTAGAATAATTAATTAATGGCTCTATACTAGCACGATCATCTAGAGCATTAATTATTCAAATAAATTGAGGATATGAGCTTGTTGGAAGGCCATATTTTCTTTTCATAGTCGTGGGAAAACATTGTTACATCCTCAAGACGTTATTGCTCTATACTAGCAAAGAAGCCTATTCAGAGCCGCCTAATCTTTTGATTCTATATAGAAGTAATTATCAAATTGCTCGTATTCGTAAGATATGCCACCGTCATTGAGAGACTACATATCATCTATATATATATACTCGAGATATATATATATATACTCCGAGAGAGAGATCGTAGACTTTATAGCATGATCTTCATGTTTCCGATAAGATACATGAGCCCCAATATTTATCCGATTGTTGGATCAGAATACGTGATATTAATGGGTTTACGATTTCACTTTGTAAATCCACCATCTATATTGCAATAGACAAAATCTAGCAAACCTCAAAACTGCCTTATGACTCCCGAAGAGCAGCCAAGATTATTATTCACCCCACAAGCTCTAAACTTGTGGAGTCACAAAGTCTCGAGATGGAGATACTTTTAGATATCTATCTATCTTGTTAATTCCGAGCAAGCATACTAATCAAAATAAGATCAGATACTAAACACAAGATGAGATTGTCGACCCGGCTTCACGAATCTTGGCTGAAGTCTTTAGTCGCTAAACTCCTGTGAAGGAGTCAAGGACAGGGATTTACTTTAGTTTACAATTTGGACACAGAGTTAGTGGCCGTGGATTCAAAATCAATTGTTTGAGGTTCTCCTTTTATAGACTTTCAAGATCACTTCTATGATTTAGGTTTAAGCTAAGATATCTTTGGAACCAAGCAATCAATAATCACCATTAGATGAAAAACTTGACTTGAGATTAACATAGCGGAACATACGCTATGGTTAGGATGGACCACAACGGACATCAGTATATGATAACCTCGTTCATGTAGGTTAGCCTGGACTAGCCAATTGAACTACATGCTTAACCATTTTCATGTAACACTTTAAGACTTTTCATGAATCACACATATGATCAAAAATGTTTAGATGACATTATTAGAGAGTTGTTCAAATGCCGATTATCTCATAAAAATAATTTTGATGCATCCGAAAATATTCGACACGGTAAGTACATGTACCTGGTACGTGTATTGTACCTGTTCGTGAATGTGTACCGGGTATGGATACCCTTAAGAAAAAAACGAGTTCAGGAACTCACCGATCTTTTATGGCTTGCATACTGGGTATGCGTAAAGTTTTCAGTATTAAAACCAACATATCTTTTCTGGTTAGTATACTGGGTATGCGTACCATTCCTGGTTCACGAGTCACACACTTTTTGTGGTATGGATACCGGGTATGCGTACCACAAAGTCACTTGCCGAACTATAGCTACGGCCAGATGCGTGTGCGGGTACATATGCTCACGGCTCCAGGACTTATAACATTTTTCCCAAGTATGTGAACTGGTATGCATAACATCCTGTATCCAAATTAATAATACTTAGTTCTATATCTCTCAATAATCAATTTGAAACACCCCAGAATAACATCAACGACACATAACACTCTGTTCCAGTGCTATTTTCAAATGATTAAATATTGAATCATAATTGAAGTCATGAACAATAAATTGTCCTTAACCAAATTCATCAAGTATGAACAAATGTTCTTAAACATAAATAGTCATATTTCGATAATAGTATTCAAGATAAACTTGACTCTAAATTTACATTATGCATGTTATGTCCTATTTAGTCATGCGACATTGAATCATAGATAAAAAGGTGAAAGCTTGAGTAATTGGTGGTTCGATCGTCCACTTACCTTTTGTTGATGAAGTTTTACAAAGATTTGGTTGATATTTGCCTTCAAACGTTAGAACACGGTGATATCCGATTCTCAACTACACACTTCATCCTAATCCGAGACCAGAGCTAAATGTTGACTAGATATCAAGATATAGTTTTGACAACATACTTGAGATAGCAACACTTGTGAGTTCGATCGAGAAATGCTCTACCAGGTGACAACGTGATTAATTGAATAAAAGCGAAGATACAATCGACGAACATCGCGGTTTTCGGGTTCCCGTTTCTTGACGAACATTGTGAAAATGTTACTCAAAAAGAAGCGTCGACATGTCTTTATCGTGTATAACATTTTATACCTATGAAAACATATGCTTTGCATATAGCTAAATCCTCTTCTTAAGTAAATTAGGACCACGAATTCTAGCAGACATATTTTTTATAGATTGAGAGATTAAGAGTTTTAGAAAGAAATGGGAAGAGTTGAATTTATGTAGGTAAGAAATTAGAGTCGTTTGGAAAATGTAGTCGCCAAGTGTCAGTAAAACCGCTGCCTTTATCTCTGACGCCCAATGGCTGCTAAAATAATGACTCTTTTTTTTTTTCTTATAAATACAACACTAATTTTGTTTCTCAGCCAAGCCACCAAAATCATTCACATTCTACAACATCCATCATGTTTTCTAAAAAGCAGTTAAGCAAATATTATGTGTGTGGCTAAAAGAGGTTTGGTCTATTATGTTCCATGGACAAACGCCACAAAATTGGATGCCCCCTTGGATGTATTCAAAGCGTCCGCGGAAGGTTGTTCACGCATCACACCAGACTCCAATCAATGCACCGGAAAATCTC
The DNA here is from genome assembly GCA_023531295.1 of Papaver armeniacum. Taxonomy (NCBI): domain Eukaryota; kingdom Viridiplantae; phylum Streptophyta; class Magnoliopsida; order Ranunculales; family Papaveraceae; genus Papaver; species Papaver armeniacum. The sequence continues at coordinate 1,002,501 of JAJJWW010018346.1, forward strand.
GGGTATTTGGAATGTCAAGATCTCAACTCGGCCCGCAGGAAGCACATGCTAGATAATGCTATAAAGGAGGAACAAGAAGAAGAAGAAGAAGAAGAAGAAGAAGAAGAAGAAGAAGAAGAAGAAGAAGAAGAAGAAGAAAATAAGTTCTAATAAAAAACTCAAACTTAAAGCCGTTGAAGAACAATTTATTACACTTTACACTTTTGGCTGATGGAGATTACTGATACAAAACATTGGGTCCACAGAGAATCAAAGGATGTCTAAAGTCCGGCTGGGTGACTTTGACGAATATCTACACTCCTACAGTAAGTTAATGAAAATACAAAAAGAACTTCTAAATGTCTTAGGTGTTTTTATTAGAGTGGGATGATTAAAGGGTGTGGAAGAATTGATTCACCATCGCTTTTATTTTGTATTATGTTTTATTAGTTTGGTGTTATGTTTCTTCGCATTTCACCATCAATATCATAACTAATTCAAAACATTTCTTATAACAAAAACATACTACATTGGATTAAACCAACTATCGACAAAGCAAATACATAGGTTAAAGCGCACCCGCTATATGTCAATTAACATTTCATTTAATAGCCACCAAGGGAATTATTAGATGTCAAGGTCAATACGTTGAGCTCTCTAAGAAGGTTGAAACAAGCTTGGAAGTCGAAAGGTCTGCACGTGAGATACTTCCCACCTGCTAGGCTAAGAAAGATACCTACGATTAAAATGCAAGTGCACAGTGCTTTATTGTGTATAGTGCAAATACAGGTCGATCCACAGGGACAAGGTGAATGCAAGGTTAAATTTAAAGCCTTAGTTTACTAGTTCAAATCAAAAGTTTGTCTAAACGATTAGATGTTGGCAAAGAAAATTGAGTGAAGAACTGTAATGCAATTTAAATGAAAGGTTGAACACTTGGTAAGAGAGCACTAGAGCTATCAATTCCACCACTTAACCTACACTTAGATAATTTAGTTATTGAAATTGTTCTTATCCCTTGTAACGGATCAGCGGTGAAGATACGAGTCTTTCGCTTTTCCAAAAGGGTTTCAAAGATGGATAGTTCAATCACAACTAGGAGATCAATTCCTAGTATTAGTTGTCTTATTACAGCACAACTAATCACAAATTGAAAACATACAATGAAGCATGAGTTGATGCAACAACAAATAATTGATCTAACAACCTAGGATGCAAGACATACTAGGTGAAAGTTATAAATTGCAACATAAAGACTAAACCAAATCCTTTTCAATTAAGCTCTACAATAACAATCTCATTAACATAATATACTAGCAGTAAGCTAAGGGTTTCATCGAAGCTCTAGCTAAGAAAGTTAGCACATAGCTAGTGTAGAAACGAGATGAAGTTTTTGATATGGATAAAAATGAAGCACTTCCCCTTTCAACCGAGTTACATTAAGTCATTTAACAACAAAAGTAAGAGATGAAAACTAAGTTCTCCTCCCCTCACTCCTTGCATGCTTTTACACAACATAACAACCCCTATTTATACAACAATTCTTCCCCAAAATCCCTTCCACACAACCAACAAATACACAATATAAAATTCGGTGGTTTTGTTCTCGAGACTCACCACTCGAGTATACTCCTCATTCATGTACAACCACAGACCTTTATCTTCACCAATTTGACTGATGTTGTTGATTGAAATCATACCTAATCGCCACTTGCTTAATCATCATAGCCACCCTATTTCCGTTGATTGCGCGCTGCTATTGCTGAAGTTTGCAGAGAGTAACAAGGTCAAATCCCTAGCTTGATGATTTCTTCGGTTTTGAAAACCAAACAGCTGACCTAATCTTGTAGGAGTCAAAACCTAGGGTTAGGTTGAATTGAGTATAAAGAAATGCATAGAAAATAAGCAAGTGGTCTGATGGGGGAAGGATGTTGATGGTGGTATGGGCGATGGATGCTTGAAATTGACGGGGATTTGGTTCT